>CM024958.1:5177500-5605000 GCA_014282245.1 Rhododendron simsii
AAAAAATATAAAATTATGATCAAAATCTTTAAAAAATTACTAAAGATATAAGTAATTGTTTATCTTTAGTAAATTTCTTTTGCCATTTTAAAGCTCAAATACATGTATGATATATCTTTAACAATAGATTCACTTATTTGGATGATAGAATAAAATTTTAGATAGTTTAAATATATTTAGAAAAAAGAAAGACAACATAAATATTCCATTAAATATGAGGGGAGATATCTATTACTCCCTCCGTCCCAAATTGATTGTCCGGTCCACAAAACGGAGTGTTAAAAATAATACAATTTTTGCAAGAAAAAATCAAAAACAACTTACTAGATATCAATGAGTATTTTTAATTTGTGAAAAAAGTTTGAATTTTTTCTTGAAAAAATTGCATTATTTTTAACACTCCGTTTTGCTGACCGGACAATCAATTTGGGACGGAGGGAGTATTATTAGAAACCCTATGGGGGGGGGGGGGGGGCAACAAACGGGTAAAAACGTTAATTTTCTTTTCCCGTTAAAGTCTGTTAGCTCCTAACTCTGACAGGGGAGATAAGTGTAATTTCAAAAAATTGAGGAAAGATGTATGTAATTGTTAGAAACCTCATGGGAGGTAAGTGAAATTTACCCAATCTTTAAATGTAGATCATAATTTTACTCTTTTTGATTCTCGTTCAAACCGAATTAATAATTCATAAAAATTAACGAATACAAAAATAAATTGAGTAAAGACCAAAAAAAAAAAAAAAACCAACCGACTTATAAAGCCAAACCACGTGCTAAGTAATTTACTGTATACATTTTCAAAAATTCTAACTCAACAGTCACTTACACATCCACTTTCATACCCATACTCACAATAAGGGTGGGCCCTTCACACATTGAGTGTGTAGTGTGTGCGGGCTCCATCCATATTATGAGTGTGAGCGTGTAAATGGGTGTGTGTTTAGATATGGAGGTAGAATGATTGATACATTTTAGATTAGAATCCCAATTTACAATATACATTCTCGATTGGTTTTAATTTAACGGGTTCAGATTTTAGTTGAGTTTCACATCCTACGGCGAGGATCACTTGGCGCCTAAAAACAGTTGTGATCCTCCCCACGACACACACACCCTTCTTCCCCCACTTCCCCACCCTGTCACAAGCAATTCCTCTTTCTCTCTCTCTTTCTCTCTCTCTCATTGGTCAAAAACCTCATATGCTGGATTTCGAAGCATAGACATACCAAAATGTAGTATCCAGAGACGAGGTAGCATTTAATGAAGGAATTCGGCCCTTTTTCTTTATCGCTCTTGCGTGGTAAGCCTCTCATCAATAGTTGTTAAAAACCTACGATACACGATATGTATCCTAGGATTTGTATCGTCGTCTTCGGACAACGATACGTATCCTACCTTGTATCCTTTTTGTATAGAAATTCTACGATACGACTGCGTATCCTACGATTTATATGCCTATCCTAGTTTGGTGCGTATCCTACGATTACTTATTGGGAAAAAGTTGGACCTTATTTTTGAAAGCAGAATCCCAAATGCATTAATCTAATCCATTTGATCTAATTATGGCATCTTTCAAATCATTTGATAAAATTCAACCCTCAATGTAGGGCTTATATAGAAGAAAGAACCGTACTTCGATTGTGTTTTGTTGTCTGACTTTTCTTTCCCTAGCAAAGAGAGCATGAAGTCTTAATGTAGTAGGCTCCAGTTGAAAGACTTGAAATTTTGCTTCTTAAAAACGTTTTTTTTTAAAAAAGTGAACATAGTTTGTTGGTGTTATTAGGTGTATTAACTTTTTAATTATATATTTATTATGATTAACATTGTTATTACGTGTATCAACTTTTTAATTGTATTTTAATATTATTATGTTTAATGTTGTTGAAACATAAACTAAATTTAGTATTTGGCACAAGAAAGTTAGGTCCAAACAAGTCCAATTGATAAAATCTAACGATGGAAGATATTATTGAAGAAGATATAAATATCTAGTTTTTAAGAACACGAATATCTATCTCTAGAAACTCTAGAATATCCTTGTGAAATATCTAGAGTTTTTTTGTGAGAATTAGTCACATGTGTAATTCTAGAATTATCTCAAAGTTTATCTTGTATAAAAATATCTTTGTACTAGAGTCTTCTATGGAGTAGTATAAATAGGGATGGGTCTAGCCATCTACCAAGCCAAGAAAGAAAAGTTTGAGTTCTAGTGTCATACAAATAGTCTCATTCCTCACTCTTGTCTAGAAAAACTCACGTATCTTAAGATACACGATATGTATCCCGATTTGAAAACATTGCTCTCATCTAGATTTTTATTTGCTTGTTTCTAGAATTTCTGGTACGGAACAATCTTTTTTTCAAAAAATGGAGAGGGAGATCACGGGCGTCATGGAGAGGCTGTCGTTGATCTTGAGCTTGTGTAGACGAGCAGACATGATGCAATGCTTGCGGTCGGAGGAGAAGCTCCTGACGGAGATGATGTAGTCGGACTCGATCCTGACGAAGATGACGTAGTCGGACTAGATTAGGTCGGCGAAGAGGAGTTCGTTATGGAATTCGCGCTCCGCCTGGATGGAGCCAGCATCAAGGACCTTGACAGCGAGGGAGTAGCGGTAGACGAAATTTTTTCCATTAACATGCCTAATTGTTTCATTCGTATGATTTTACGAGCTATTGAACCAAGTTTCTTTACTTCACTTTCCAGACCACTATCTGAATGGGCATATCATTGACGATACACCTCTCTGCGGTGTGATGGAGTCAGTGGATGGGGGACGTTGTCTTCAAATCATGGGTGTGCAGAATGGGCATATCACTCTGTCGATACACCTCTGTGGTGTGATGGAGTCATTGGATGGGGGACATTGTCTTCAAATCAAGGGTTGAAGGTGCAGATGTTGAGTAAGTTGCTTGACATGGTGTCCAGTGGATTGCTTTGTTTTTTATAGTCATAAAATCGAAAGAAAATTGAAACATTTGAAAAACTAGATAAAGGGCTTCGTGCAAGGCACGAATGTCATGCCTGTTGATTTGGAACAAAAGATATTAGGCATATTGTGTGGATTGTTTAAATTTTGCTTGCAATGATAAAGTTGTGAACACAGAAAAGGGAGTAAAGTAATTATAAAGGCATATTATATGGATTGTTTAAAGCGGGAAATGGTGTGGTTAATTTACACCTGTAGGATATAGATCATATATTACTTGTAAATACGAGAGTGGCATGATTATAGCAGAGTCTGGAGTTTTTAAATATTAAGAAAGCAAAACAAGAACACAAGAAGATTTAGCCCTGAAGTGTCTATGACTCCATTTTAGAAGTCTAGTTTTTTTTATGTTCAGGTTAATGGCGTTTTAACTTGCTAGAGTATTGTCTGCGGTGGATTAGGATTTTACATGTATGTCCAATAAATAGGTCGGTTATGTAAATTGCTATGACATATTCTTGTTTTCTAGGCTTAAGCAACCAAATAGAAAGAATTTTCATAAAGAATGTGGTTTTCCCAAGAAAGAAGCGAGGTTGTGCGGTCAAACCAGCTACCATAAGTTTGGGATAGATCCGTTCCAGTTTCTAAAATAAGTACTTATTTGGGAGTAAAAAGGTGATGTGTTGTGAGAGAATGACCTGTCTCATAAAAAGAAAATCAGTACTTATTTTTTAAGAAGAGAAACTGAAACGGGGCCAAAACATATAAGTTTCAGCTAAAGTTGCAGAATTAACACAATAGCCAATCATATAAGTTTCAGCTAAGTTAGCTAAGTTCCAGAATTGCAAACAATAGCCAATGAGCCCCTTTCTTGCATTATCAACACTAATATCGCTTGCTCTCAATCGAAGATATAACTCAACGAATCAAGCAACACAAAATTCAAACTAACATAAAAAGCTTGATCAATCGAAAGAGTTTTGATGCTGATATTCAAAATAACATAGCATTGAATTACTGCAGATATAACCAAACCAACCATTCACGAAGGCTATTGGATTCTGCACATTCCATGACTATGAATTAAAATGCGATTGATTAGCCCATCTACCTGTTCATGTTCAAAAAATTCCTTTACGCCCTAAACCAACCATTCTTACTCAATATTGATCTCCATAATCCAATGTGATTGCTACCAAAATATACTTCTACAAATAAGAGAAACAAAAGGACATTCCAATCACATAAAAACTTCCTTCTTCTAACAAGAAATCCAAATAATATAAACAGGTAAATTGAATGTCTATATCGGAAGTTAAACCGCTTCGAATCTGCTCTGTGTTCTTTTATATATACTACTTAGCAGCTACAACCTTTTGCTTAGTGGCATTTAAAGGAGTTTTGTCAAATCTTGTTGCCTTTGGACCTTCACTACCATTGCTTGTAAATTCCTCTTCAAAGACATATTTATATTTTGAATGGAACTTGGCAAACAACCGCCTCGCATACTACTCTCAACAGTCCACATGACAGAGCATCGGTTGCAACAACTCAAAACTGAGAAGTATCGATGTGTCCGCAGCTCCAAAAGAATCTATTTTCATGTGCTATGACAGAGCATCGGTTGCAACAACTCAAAACTGAGAAGGATTGATGTGTCCGCAGCTCCAAAAGAATCCATTTTCATGTGCCCTGTTCATGAGTAAGACAATACAATTACCAATCCTTAATATGACTTGCAAAATTAATATCCACGACTCTTTACTCCTTCCTCGTAATAAATTTTTGGATTGTGGCACCTCCTCGTTGAACACGATCAATATCTATGAATTATATTGCACCTGCAAAAACAAGGAGCACGAACTTCAGATTCTGCTCTAAAGAAAGAGTTCTTACGCATTAAATGTTTTGACAAACACCCACATGAAATTCCTATTCAACCCAATCCAAAATCCTTCAAGTATATTCAAAAGAACAGAGAATCAATGAATATGAGAGATGGAGTGTACCTGACCGATCATCTTATGCTTGGGAACCTTCTCTGTAGTGCTAAATCAGAGTTAAACCAACAAACACAAACACACACAACACAGAGAAAACACAAGGATTTACGTGGTTCCCCAATAATCGGGTACGTCCACGGAGGGGCAGCGGATTCACTATATTTACTGGAGGAGTATTACAACAATCACTCAAACTCACACAGTATTGCCTCACAATCCACTCGTGTATCACTCTCTGCTCTCTGATTTCTGATACAAAACTCTGAGCCAAAGGTCTCCATTTATAGCCAAATGAGACACTGTTCATTTGCCACGAAAGTCTGCCTTCATTTACTCCAAAGCGGCTGAAGGATACTGGAGGATACCAGATGAAGATTTGGGAGGCTGCTTGTCTGCTGAGTAAATACAAGCAGGTGGGTTGGAGCCACAAAAGTCAACAATCTCCACCTTGGCGACAATCATCGAATCAACACTGCCCCTCTGCGCCCTTAGGCGCGCATTGCTCGAGAGATGTTGATCAAGTTCAAGCAATGTTGGAACTTGATCCCTGTAACCACTTTGGTGAGCATATCCGCAGGGTTATCTGCAGTCGGAATCTTCTGAAGAAGAACATCTCCTTCCTCTACAATCTCCCTGATGAAATGAAACCGGACATCGATATGCTTGGTGCGGGAATGGTGAACCTGGTTTTTCGCCAAACAGATGGCACTCTGACTGTCACAAAAAACCTCCACGTTTTTCTGAACAATGCCCAAGTCCTCGATCAAACCATGTACCCAAATAGCTTCCTTGAAAGCCTCTGTCACTGCCATATACTCTGCCTCTGTAGTAGACAAAGCCACCGTTGACTGTAACGTTGACCTCCAACTGATTGGCCCTCTGGCAAGTGTAAACACATACCCTGTAGTCGACCGTCGCTTATCTAGGTCACCAGCATAATCGGAATCCACATAACCAACCAAATGCTGACCAAGTTTTTTGTTTCTCTCGTACTTCAATCCAACATCCACAGTACCCTGAAGATACCGTAGAATCCATTTCACAACCTGCCAGTGTTCTTTCCCTGGATTGTGCATGTATCGGCTAACCATGCTAACTGCGTGTGAAATGTCTGGCCTCGTACAAACCATAGCATACATCAAAGCTCCCACTGCATTGGCGTAAGGAACCTGAGCCATTTGCTTCCGTTCGCCTTCCATCTGCGGCGACATCGATGCACTTAGTTTAAAATGAGCGGCCAAAGGTGTACTGACAGGTTTGGCTTTCCCATCAATCCCAAATCTCTGCAACACTCGTTTCAGATATTGGGTCTGAGTCAAGCAAACTGTGCCTTTCGCCTTGTCCCGCTGAATTTCCATGCCAAGTATTTTCTTTGCCTCCCCGAGATCCTTCATGTCAAACTCCTTACTGAGTTGAGCCTTCAGTTTGTCAATCTCCACCTTGCTCTTACATGCAATCAGCATGTCATCTACATATAAGAGCAAATAGACAAATGATCCATCTGGGAGTTTGCAAAAGTAAACACAATGGTCAAAGTGACTTCTTGTGTACCCCTGCTCCATCATAAACCGATCGAAGCGCTTGTACCACTGTCTCGGTGACTGTTTCAACCCGTATAGCGACTTCTTCAGTTTACAAGCCCAATTCTCCTTTCCTGCAATTCTGTAACCATCTGGTTGAGCCATATAGATCTCCTCATCCAGATCTCCGTGTAGAAAAGCGGTCTTGACATCGAGTTGGGCTAACTCAAGGTCAAACTGTGCTACCAATGCCAACAAGATCCTGATCGATGAATGTTTGACGACAGGGGAGAACACCTCGTTGTAGTCGATCCCTTCGGTCTGTGCATAACCCTTGGCTACTAATCTTGCTTTGAACCTGACTTTCTCAGATCCTGTACCTTCCTTCTTTGCATAAACCCACTTGCAGCCAATAGATTTCTTGCCCTTGGGAAGTTGAACCAAATCCCAAGTCTGATTCTTGGAGAGTGAACCCATCTCCTCATCCATCGCCTCTTTCCACTTGTTACTTTCTGTACACTGCACTGCCTCCCGGTAAGTGGAGGGGACATCATCGTCTATCACTGGAAGTGCATAAGCTACTGTATCAGCATATCGAGCAGGTTTCCGAATTTCCCGCCTCGGTCTGCTGGTTGCAATGGATTCTGGCTGCTGTGGTATTTCTTGTAATGGAGCCTCTTCTTCGGTAATGACATCCTGATCAACGGGTTGATCCTCAGGACGATTGACTGTCTGAATAGTCTTGGCTGGAACAAGGGGAGTCTCAACCTCCGCCTGTTCTGAATGCTCCACCTGCTGCTGTGCATTCGGCTCCACATTCTCCTTGGAAGGAACTTGCTGTAACATAGCAGATTCGTCGAAAGTAACATCCCTGCTTAGAATCACCTTCTTAGACTCGGGACACCAAAGCCTGTATCCCTTAACGCCTGAAGTGAAACCCAAGAAAATAGCTTTCTTGGCTCGTGGATCTAACTTGGACTCAGTTACATGATAGTAAGCGGAACAACCCCAAACATGTAACGAATCATAATCTGTAACTGGTTTCCCAAACCATACCTCCATCGGAGTCTTCCCTCCGATTGCTGCTGACGGTAAACGGTTGACAAGGTGGGAGGCATATTTGAGAGCTTCACCCCAGAACGCCTTGCTAAGCCCGGCATTGGACAACATGCACCGAACTTTCTCCACCAAAGTGCGATTCATGCGTTCTGCTACTCCATTTTGCTGCGGCGTCCCCGCAACTGTGAAGTGTCTGACTATCCCCCCCTCCCGACAAACTTGGAGAAAAGGATCTGACTTGTACTCGCCACCGTTATCTGACCTCAGCTTCTTGATTTTCCTTCCTGTCTGCGTCTCCATCATTTTCTTCCACTGAAGGAAGATTGGAAGGACCTCATACTTGTGCCTCATGGTATAAACCCAGACACGTCTGGAGAAATCATCAATGAATGTCACGAACCATCGTTTGCCTCCCAAAGTTGTATTTTTGGTCGGCCCCCAAACATCTGAATGAACATAGTCAAGAATCCCCTCTGTGCGGTGAACTCCAGTGCCAAACTTGACTCGAGTCTGTTTGCCCAATATACAATGCTCACAGAAGCCAACTTTCCCTGTCTTGGCCCCTTTCAACAAGCCTTGCCTTACTAAACCTTGTTAGGCCTTCTCGCCAGCATGCCCTAGGCGCATGTGCCATAGCTTGGATGCATCGTCTTCATCTGAGCTAGTAGTAACGGCCGCTCTCCCTGTGACTGCGCAACCGTCTAGGAAATACAAGTTTCCTTTTCGGCTACCTTTCAACACAATGAGCGCCCCTCGAACTATCTTTAGCACTCCACCCATCATCGTAATCTTGTAGCCTTTTACATCAAAGGCTCCAAGTGAAATGAGATTCTTCTTCAAGTCCGGAACATACCGAACATCTGTAAGCACCCTGATCGTCCCATCATGCAACTTCAAACGGATTGAACCTATCCCTTGTACTTTGCAAGCAGTGTTATCGCCCAGCAAAACAACTCCTCCATCGAGACCTTGAAAACTCGAGAACCAATCCCTGTTGGGACACATGTGGTAGGAACATCCCGAATCTAGTATCCACTCATCTGAATGGTCTGGTGATGATGAGACTAATAGTGCTGACTCTAGATCATCCTCTGTCTCCTCTGCAACATTTGCAGCTGGTTGTTTGTTCGGACAGTCTTTCTTCCAGTGCCCCTTTTGACGACAAAGGGCACACTCGTCTTTACCCAATCTTCTTCTCTCTACAGGTTGTCTCTCTACAGACTTCCCCCTTGATTTTGAGCGAGACCTCCTTCGCCCTCCGCCTCCAGTCCTCCTGGTGTCGGTCCTGCCTCTTGTTGTCAAAGCTGATGCGGACGGGTCACGGTGAGCTTGCTGATCCCTCTTCCGTACCTCGTTATTCATCAAAGCATTTGAAACGTCATTAAACTTGATTTCTTCTTTACCGTACAATAAAGTAGTAGTCAAATGATCATAAGTATCAGGCAAGGAATTTAACAACAGTAAAGCTTTATCCTCATCTTCTATGGAAACGTCTAGATTTTGCAAATCAGCCAAAATCTTATTGAAATTGTTCAAGTGTTGGTTCATAGTCGTACCTTGCGCGTACTGGAACCCGTAGAGCTTCTTCTTGAGATACAATCGATTCTCAATACTCTTCGTCATGTACTTGTTCTCCAATTTCTCCCATAGCTCTTTAGCTAATGTTTCCTTCATCACGAAGTATTTCTGATCCTTCGTGAGACAAAGTCTGATGGTGCCACAAGCTTGGCGATTAAGCTTTATCCAATCCTTGTCTGAAATGTCGTCCGGCCTCTCCTCCAACGTAATATCCAACTCCTGTTGATACAGACCATCCAAAACTTCGCATTGCCACATGCCGAAGTTACTCGTTCCGTCAAACTTCTCCACCTCGAACTTAGCATTGGAAACCGTATTCCTATGCCCATAATTGCTCGAAGTGACCTTGGGATGCTCGGTATTCTTCTCTGCAGATGAAGAAACTTCCGAGGTCTCCTTAAACTGTTCTTCCGCCATTAGAACTCTTTAAACTCCACCCACGCGAATATCCGGTGCACAAAAACGCCAAAAAACGCTTTTTAGCCAACCAACGGACAGAACACCAATGTTGGAGCTGAGTTGCGGAAAACGGAGTGCGGAGTTGGATCCGGAACGTCGAGATTGCTTGGGAACCGGTCTGAACCGGACTGGGTGTGGGCTGAACCGAACTGAAAATGGACCACAAAGCTACGGGTGCAACCAAAAAATCCTCTGTTTGACTTAGTCAAACGTGAACCAAGTCACACAAGGAAACTAAAAGTTGGCTGGACCTTTTTCCTTTTGAGAAGCAGGGGATAATTTTCTTTTCCTAAGAAAAGTGACCCCACGTTGGCAGAACCATCTTCTTCAGATATAAAAGGAAAAACAAAAATAAGACCCACTGTTCTTATTCTTTTCCTTTCTGCGTCTGAAGCACGCACTGTTCTGCTTCAACTTCAACCACAGGTGCGGCTTTCTCCGACAACGAACGGCGACGGCGATGGCTGCTTCGAGATCGTCTCGCCGAGGTGCACAAGACTTAGAGGGTGTTCCATTTTACCTTCTTTTTGAAAAAGTACTTTTTTTTCAAATTTCAAACTCAAATATAATGAAAATGAAAAATAATTTTTCAATTTTTTTTGCACCGTATAAAAGATCTCAATGAGATCTATCAAACAAGATCCATATTGGTAGGAAAATTATTTGTGTAAACACATGATTTTTGAGCTTGAAATTACCTTCTTTTTCTAAAAGTTCCTTTTCCGAGAAACCGGAACACCACCTTAATGATCAGATCTATTTTCCAATCACTTTTCAGTTCTGCGTTTTCTGGACAGAACTTCGTTGTACACGCATCTCCGTCGAGCGGACCGTGTGGCTACTGTGGACCTCCGTTGACGACGGGCCTTGGTGCGTCGGAATCGTCTCGCAAGGACGCACAAGACTCAGTGCTCAAACTGAGTTGAGGATCAGAAATTCGTGTCTGTGATTTTCGGACAGAGACCTTGAAACGGAGACAGGTTTGTGTTCTTGGTAGCCACTACACTGCTCTGATACCAATTGTAGTGCTAAATCAGAGTTAAACCAACAAACACAAACACACACAACACAGAGAAAATACAAGGATTTACGTGGTTTCCCAATAATCGGGTACGTCCACGGAGGGGCAGCGGATTCACTATATTTACTGGAGGAGTATTACAACAATCACTCAAACTCACACAGTATTGCCTCACAATCCACTCGTGTATCACTCTCTGCTCTCTGATTTCTGATACAAAACTCTGAGCCAAAGGTCTCCATTTATAGCCAAATGAGACACTGTTCATTTGCCACGAAAGTCTGCCTTCATTTACTCCAAAGCGGCTGAAGGATACTGGAGGATACCAGATGAAGATTTGGGAGGCTGCTTGTCTGCTGAGTAAATACAAGCAGGTGGGTTGGAGCCACAAAAGTCAACATTCTCCTTGTCTAAAATTTTTGGAACCTTTTCTTTGTCTAAAATCTTTATGGCAAGTAATATTTGTTTAAGCAACCGTCAAAATAGCAGTAACCAACATAAGCAGAGTAAAGACCTAGACTGCTTTTTCAGAAGAACCCGAAAGATATGCATCCGCCACGCGCGCCTGACATTAAAAAAATTAAAAATTAAAAACTGACCTAGCTTTGATTTAACTATCCCAACTGTTCTCAAATAAACACTCAAGCGAGTTAGTGTGACTTTGAGTTAGAAGCTAATGGGCTAGTACATAGGAAAAAACCGAAGTGAGTATTTCATTAACTTGTTTTACGAAAGGCCAAATTGGGACCTGCCTGCAAGGATCTTTTACGTCCTTCAAAGCTGAATGAGTATGTTACCACACCAACAGTCAAGTAACTTGCTGCTTTTGAATCTGGGCCAAAATTGGAGCAGCACCAGATCCTGTACCCCCACCCATACCTGCTGTAATGAACACAAGATTGGAGGCTTTAAGGGAAGTAGCAATCACTTCCTTTAATTCCTCCGCAGCTTGTTCCCCCAAGAGTGGATTTCCATCACTACTTACACTTTATTAAGCGATTGAATCAGAGGAAAAAATAAAAAAAAAGTGCAATAAAATACGTAGTAACATCACACAAGCAAGCAGATAATCGAATAGTGATTTTGTGATGCTACTTAATCACCATTCATCACCATAGTTATTCAATCACATAGGCTCTTCCCTGCTTCAGAAAGGGCAGAGTGGAAGCTCTAGAATAAAATCTTAGAAACTCAAAGTGAGAGTGCCAGACCGTGTCCATGTGTCAAAAGCTCTCCAATTTGAAATGGGTTTTTAGCAGCAGACTGAAGTATTGCTTGAGCATTGGTGTTTATAGCATATAAATAGACTTCATGATAGTAAACAGTTGACATCAAGATGTCAGTCCTGTGTGAGTTCCATTACAGTGCAAATATTGTAGTAAGCCAAGGTTGCATACTTGCACCTTATCATCTTAATCAAAACACTTGCATATTGGATCCAACTCAAGATCATACAAACCAAACACACAGAACTGGAAATAGAAAAAGAAAAGAAGAGCCAAATCAACTAACAAGACCTCAAGACGATGCCATTTACCTTAATACTAAACAGAATAGTGTACGGAAAGGAAGTGAAAGGGAAGTAAGAGCACAGTGAACTGAAATCAATGATAGAGAATGGGAGGTAATAGTGGCAAGAAAGATACATAATAGTGGTAGGACAGGAATAATAGTAGCAGCATAAAAGAAAAGTTGAGAGACAAAGAGGAGGGTTAAATTTGCATAGACAAAGACAGATATAGAGGAGAAGGAAGAAGAGAACAATGTGACAGAAGAAGAGGCAACTGACACAAAAAAACTGTACTTCAACAGTCAACCTCCATAAAATACTTATTATTAGGTTTAAAAGCCTCACACAAAAATTAGGCCTTTCTAATTTACAAACCTAGTGTACCTTGTGTGAAGTCAGATTAGTAGCTGTCTGACTAACTGTCGAAAATTAGGTGGATATAGAGAGCGTGCATGTCATACTCTAGAAAATGAAACAATCAGAACCAATCCCATAGCTAAAGGATATCCACATACAAAGGGGCAAAGATGTATATCTGTTGCATGTTCATATTTATCTCTAATTTCAGTATCATTCAAGGAATGAATGAAATTAATAAGTATAAACCAACAAAGAAGAAATGATTCAGAATAAGTCAAAATCAAAAGCATGTGAAAGAATATTTAGCAAACTTTTGGACTCTATACATGAAGCAATGACAGTCAAACATATCAAACGTTTGAGCCACTATAAATGGCGCAAATGCAATAATGGATGAACCAGATCCCACAAAAACAATTTCTGAGCTGATAGGGGTTGAGGGAATCAAAATCTAACCAAGGGACATCCCAAATGAAATGCCAATATGTTTCAACTGCGGTCTTAGTGTAAATAAAAAAGCACAAAAGTAATCAAAATCATATAAATACAATTTCAACATCATCTCAAATGAGGAAAATCCACACACAGAACAATAATCCTCAAATGCCTCACATTTTTTCTTTAAACTAAAAAAAGAAAAGAAAAACTGACATAAAAAGACATCGCGCGCAACAATCGGGAAAAGATGCAGTAAATCGACTACAAAGAACTATTAAAAAGCAGAATCGATGGGGAGCTAGATTTACCTCTTCAATAGGGCAAAACATCCATAGCACTCAAAATTAGGGATGGCAATTTGAACTGAACCGATGGGTACCCGAACCGTAACCGAAGTTTTTCCCCGAACCATAACCGAAATTTTCCCCGTGGGTACGGGTATGGTTGAGACACAGAATAACCGAACGGGTATCGGTTTAGTCGATACCCGAACCGAACCGTAACCGAACCGAACCGAACCGAAACAAGTAAATTACAAAAATAGCCCTGGATATATATATACACATACACATACACATACACGTGAGTTAGGGTTTGGGCTCTAGTTCATTTCTCACATTTCAGTTCTCGGACAAAAGGAGGCAGCGATATCAATCTGAGGTCTCTCTCTCTCTCTCTCTCTCTCTCTCTCTCCCTCTCCTCCTACGATTCCTAATTTCCTACCAGTCATCCCACGCTGCCAATCAATCATCCTAACACATCTCGCCTCTTGCCGTCGATCAGCCTCACCTCTCTCGCCAGTCGCCTTCAATCTTCATCACTCCGGGCACTCATCTCGCCATCTATCATCATCACTACGAAGAGGTGAAGAAGGAGCTGATGTCGTCTGGTCGATCGTCTCTCAGACTGAGAGCGAGAACCGAGGTCCGCCGCAACAGGACTACAAGTTCCATTTCTGTTCCATGTATGTTTATTTAATCAATTGAAGTTGGTTTTTGTGTTGGTCAATGAATTGTGTTGTTGATTAGTTTACAGAGATTCTAGATCTGCATTCTCTCTTTCTCTCGCTCTCCCGTAATAATCGGTTACCCATTCGGTTCGGGGATTACCCGAACCCCGTTTGGTTCGATTACGGTTTATTTCTCCCCTCCCCGTTCGGGTATCGGGACGGATTTGGTTCGGTTTTCGGTTTCGGGGATCGGGTACGGATATGCCAATATCCGCCCCGAATTACCCGAATGCCATCCCTACTCAAAATGCAGATGCAAAATCACATCAAATAACCAGGTTTAGAGAATGCGTAGTTCATGCAGGAAGAAGTACTGCAAAGATGAAGAAATGTACTGGTTAGATAGATCTAAGAAAGCATGGGGCAGTACTCAGAGCTAAGAAGACTTACTTTTTGAGGTCTGGGAAGACATGCACTGAGAAACAAGGGATCAAAGCTTGCAATTTTGGTATATCCCTGTGATCGAGGACAATTAAGTTCTTCCGAGTTTCTTCTTTGAGTAGACGACTGCGTTCATTATGAAACCTGCTGCATTTCTCGAATTTTCTTTGCCTCTTTTTGGTTTTGAGTGCACTTCAGCCTTTGCCTTTCTTCCTCTTACTTTGACAGTAGCTGCCTCAACTTTAGTCGCTCAAATTTTCGATATTCCCTTTTATTTCTCCTTTATTAAACGTGTGGCATATTGCAACTGTGTTCATGAGCAACGGTGTTCCAATTAACATGCACGTTGCTAAGACAAGAAGATTGAAAAACCAGGAGGTTGCATGCTTGCATTTAAAAAGTTCTTCACTCACGTGTGCGATGATTTCCTAATTAATATGCACAAAGAACTCAAGGGAATTTGGCCGATGTAGAGCAGAGTTTCAAGCCGCCTGGGTAGGGGAGTACTGCATGTGTTGAGGGCATTGTTGAACTGTGGATTTGATTTCATTTGGGCAAACGGAGAGCAATGTTTGGGCCTTAACTGGAAAGATTTTCGCCTATGCGATTTTTACCCTTCTGTTGGCGGAAGCCAAACCAATAGAGGCGTTCCCCTGTCTCTTTGGCAATTGGTTAAAGTGCTTGCATTATTGCTGCAGAAGGAATCCCCCAACAACCACACAATCATCCTTGGGTTTAGCCATTTACGGGCCGTTCCGCTAAGAGAAATGTGTTTATTTTTTAATTAAAGGTGATGTATTGTGAGAAAATGATCTGTTTCGCAAAATAGAAAATAAGTACTTAAAAAATAAGAAGCTTAGCAGAACGGTAAGTTTGATGGAGTACCTGAAAGCTATGCTCTCTAGTCTTGAAAAATGTTAGATTTTTTTAATTCTTCTTAGCTTGCGGACTGTGCGTCATTATGGAGTAATTGCAGGTCCAACTATAGTTCCGCTCTTGGTGAAGATGATCCCAACTTGGAAATTAATAACTGCTGAAATTCTTGTCAATGGGCAAGAGGGTAAATTCACTTTACCAACTCACCTAGATAATTGCTGACTAGGGAGAGGATCAGTGGACCCTTTATACACACACATCAAAATTCCTGATGTGGGAGCCAGCCCAGGCTGCAGTTCTGCAGCACCGACGTTAGGCCCAAAGGCCTACTGCAGCGCAAAGCATACAATGTCGCACGGGGCCAAGGGGCTAACTCCGGCCGGCTGATCACCACACACGAAGCGTGGGCCGAAATTACATGTTTTAATTATGATTCATTTTGAAATTACTAAATGTCTACAGAGGCTAATCAAGTGGTAGATGAAATTAACTCATGGGCTCTCCGTCGAGATTTGATCAGACAAAATTTTGTCCTTGTTTGATGGTTTTGTCGAAATCAAAAGTTTTTTGAAAACTTTTATAAGAAAATAGTTCAAAAAACTGAATGCAGAGGGATCTGAAAAATATTTTGATGTTCTCTTCGAAATATGAAATGAGCTCTGTTATATACAAGAAAAACTTGCAAGGAACCACGCATGGAAAAATGCGTTTGGGTCCATTCGGGATCCCACAAAAATTTAGAAATATATTCATAAAATTTTAAATATTATTTTATGAAGCCATGTAAAAAAGCAGCTATAACGGATATCGGTAAGTATTATTTTTGAATTTGTAGGGGCGAAACTGCTCAGTTTATTCATACAAATCCAAAAGTAATACTTACTGATATCATTGGAGCTGATTTTTTACATGGCCCTATAGAATAATATTTAAAAATTTATGAATATTTTTTCTAAATTTTTGTTGGACCAGAATGGATTCAAATACGTTTTTCCTTGCACATAGAATTCGTCGAAATATAGGTTTTAATCAAACAGATTTCCAAATCCTTAAACAGACAATTATTTAATGTTTTATAGGAAAGGGGGTCGCGATCCATGGCGGATCAACTAGGAGATAAACTACTGAAATTACGTGATTTTATTTTTCATTTTAAACCAAACAAGTGCCTATGCAGGCCAATCGAGTTGGAGAGATGAAATTAACTCGTGGGTTAATATTGTCTAAAGAGGTTTTATCACGAACATTCTCCCGCATGGGTCTCAGGGTCCGTATCTAGAGAGACAACACTCATCTTTATAAGTGCTCTCTAATTTTTTTTTTATCAGCAAAAGATGAGTTTCCATATCATTAAGAATAACGATACAGCAGAGAAATTCCATAGTGACACACCAAAGAGCGTCGTACAGAGATGACAAGCTCAACCTATCACTACGATTTACATCACATCTTTTGAAAAAAATAGTAAAAACACCTTAAAGTTGGTGAGACACCAACACACCCAAAAGATCATCCAAAGGGACAAAGTCCGCACCTAAATGGGTCAAAGAACCCAGATATGTTGTATATTGAGCGACACGTGCACTTATATTTCTAGCCTTTCTTAATTTTTCATTAGGATAAAAAGGGCAAGAAGCCATTGACAATTCCAATTGTAAATGTTAGTCGATTCATATCCACCCATAAGTTAAGTAAAGAAAACATTCCCAAAATCAATCGTATAATGTTACTGCCAATTGGAAGTCCAAGTCTCGGTTTCCTTATTTTGAGAATCCTAAATTCCTAGGAGTATATCGCTAATGAACATAAAGGTTGCCAAATTTCCAATGGCATTAAATTTCTCACCCTCTTTCAAATGGATGGTGAGAGTTCGATTCTCGCTAGAAGTGCGAGTACTTGGCGTGGGGGTTAATGTCCTTTGGATTTGCCCCACTCGTATGCTGCTTAACGATACGCCTTTCCCACCTGTTTATAGGTAGGCTAGATGTCTATCGAGTGATATCGAGTGACGAAAAAAAAAAAAACCCAAAAAATGTCGGCCATATTTTTCTAACCCTGAAGTCAAGCAAATAAATGACTACAAAACAATCAAAGAAAGTCCAGGGAGAACAAAATAAAAAGCGTGCCTATCAAGAAAACCCAAAGCTCCTATATATAAGTATAAACACATAATAGCACAAACCCTAAAAAGCAGCAGATCAACAATGGAGTTCTGCACACGGATTGCTAATCAGCTGATGCTAAAGCAGATTCAAAACCCTTTTGGCAAGAACATAGTCTCTTCCCCATTATCAATCAATGGGGTTTTGAACATGGTGGTTGCAGGATCAATAGGCCATACTTTGAAGCATATGTTGGGTTTTCTCGGGTCCAAAAATGTCGAGGAAATCAATTCAAAATCGAGGAAGATGATGGCAGTGGTGGCAGGTGGCGATGGTAGATCCCCTGAAAAGGTTGGCAATGGTCTGATTTTGACCATGGTCAACGGAGCTTGGGCCGATCGACGTTTTCCTTTAGTATCAAAGCACAAAGAGGAGGTTCTAAAAGGTATTTTCAACTGTGAAGCGAGCAGCGTTGATTTTCAAACTAAGGTAATCTTTCTTTTACGAATATCCCTCGGCTAATATACCATTTTATTTTATTTTGTAGCTCGTCATTGAATTCAACTGGACTTCACAAAATCAAACTCTTTAGAATAAAACTCCATTGTAGCAGTCTCAAAATAAACAAAGATTCAAAGACAAAATAAGCATTATTATAAAAAAAAAAAGACCAAAAAATAAGAAGGAAAATTAGGAGAATACCATGATAGCAATTTAGGTGTTTGTTATGTTGCTTCTAAAGGAGTTAGGAAATAGAAACTATATCTCCCTAGGGGTGTAAGTGAGTCGAATCGAGTCGAATATTAGAATGTTGAGATTCGTTCATTATTCCAAATATCACTTTTTTAATCAAAACAAGTTTCCGAATCCTCAACCAGACAATTGATTGATTTATTTTTTATTTTTAGGGCAAGGGGTGGCGGTCAATGAGGGTGCCAAATGATTACACAAATTTTCATGCCAAAAAAAAAAAAAAATGCACCATTTATACATATATCTTTTGTGTTCTGGTAGTGTTTAGATAATTTTGGCCCAATGCATGCCAAAAAAATTGCAAGCCCCACTCTAGGTACGCTCATGGTGACGATCACCTAACTTTGAAGATAACTATTGAAATCACATGTTCCATTATTCCATGTGAGAAATGACATGTCTATGCAGGCTGATCAAGTTGTAGATGAAATTAACTCATGGGCTAGTACTGCATCAAGAGGTCTTATCAAAGAGATTCTTCAACATGGGTCCGTAGATCCTGAGATAGTACTCATTCTTGTAAATGGACTCTACTTTAAAGGACTTTGGGACAATGACTATAAATTTGATGCAATGAGGACTGAAAAAAGAAAATTCTATCTTCACGATGGGAGCACTGTTTTAGTTCCATACATGACTAGCAAAAAAAAGTATTATTACGGATCGTTTGATGGTTTTAAGGTCCTTGAAATTCCATACCGGAGTTGCCAACCCAACAATTTCTCTATGTACTTTTTCCTCCCGAATGAGCGAGATGGGTTGCAAAATCTTATTGGGAAGCTCAATTCGGATTCTAGGTTTCTAAGTCAAGAGTACTTCAAGTACTTAACAGAAGTGAAGCTTGACGAATTTTGGATCCCGAAATTCAAATTCTCGTTTGACTTTAATGTTTTGGAGGTCATGGACGACATGGGGGTATCGTTTTCTAGAATTGAGAATCCAAGAGACTTGTCCGAGATGGTGCATAATACTGAGGATGCCGAATCTTTTTCCTTAAAGATGTTTCAGAAAGCTTATATCGAGGTAGATGAGAAAGGGACAGAGGCTGCAGCTATTACTCAATTTGACTTTGTTCTATTTTCTAATCTGTATCAGTCAGCGAGATACAATTTCGTTGCTGATCATCCTTTCGTATTCATGATTAGGGAAGAGGGATCGGGTTTAATTCTTTTCTATGGTGCAGTACTCAATCCAATCAAAGAGGATTGACTAGGTACTTGTTCCTAGTAACGGAATGGTTTGTCATCTGAACTTAGATTATTTTTGTGTTGTGGAACAATTGGAATTTGATTGTTTTAAGGTCATACTGCACTCCAATATTGGCACCACTAGCACTGCTTTTGCCTTTTGCCAGCACAATTGCCTGCGTAACGAAACAATTAAAGAGTTCAGCTGCACGAGGAGTGAAGAGCAAAAATGGAGCTTTGATGTTTCTTATTTCATGATGCTTAAAATCCAAGATTTTGTTCATATTCTGAGTACATTAATCATGATAAAGTATTTTGTTTTTTCGATTTTCTATATAATATGGGAGGGTGGTTTATATTTTCCACTGTTGGATTGGTACATATTTTCCACCATTGGATTGAAAATACAAATCTTATGAATATATGACTCTTAGTATGGAAAAAATATTTTCCACCATTGGATTGGAAACAATATATGACTCTTATGGTAGTTAGATTTACCTATTTCTATCTTCAATTTCCTTTCTATCTTGCTAACAAAATATAAGGCAACCATTCCAACAGAATACAGAAAAATTGGGCATGATGATGAAGGCACGACTTCAAAAAAATATGGAGTACAATATTAACTGAGTGGTTGGTGCAAGTTGTTAATTCTTTTTCCTTTCAATTGTTTCTTTAATTCTCTTTTTTCAGCCTTCCATAAATTTTTTACCTAATTTGTAATCTACCTATGTAAGTTGCTTCTCAAATGGTATTTTTTTTCCATTTTGAAATGAAAAAAAAAACCACCATGTTTGCGATGGTGAAAATTTTATTTCCAGTAGAAAGAAAAAATGAGAGGGAGAGAGATACGGGTAGAGAGAGGGAAAGGAATTAAGTTGTCATCATCAACACCACGGTCTTCTTCCTTCTTTATACTTTTTTGGCCGAATGAATGATTGAGAGGGAGAGAGACAATGTGGAGGCGGATTCTCCAACTGCAAAGAGTTTCTGTAGTTAAATTTTTCTCGACCGTTAAAAACATTATCCGACAGTTGCGATCACTTGGACCGCACCTCTGACAAGCTATCTTGATTTAGTGCGTACTGGTGGACAACGTTAGAGGCAGCCCATTATCACCACATCCCAAATTATCTCCTACAGCAACAACATCGAATTAGACACCCCATTCCTTCCATTTTTAGCCAGCCAACGTACCCATGTTAATGGCCAACAGAAAGTCTATCCACACAGCAGATCTGTGCACAGATTGTGCACAGATTTTATTGTGGGGACCACCATGGGTCCCACACAAATCATCCGAGCCGTTCATTAAATGTAAAAAACTTTTTCAAGGGTCCCCGTAAAAAATAAGTTCAATCCGATACCTATAGATATTCGATCCAACCATATAACTTTTCATTATCTGGAAATCTGAATGAAAATTTAGATGGTTGGATAAAGCACCTACAGGTATTGGATTGAGCTTATTTTTTACGGGGACCATTGAAAAAATGTTTTACATTTAATGAACGGCTCGGATGATTTGTGTGGGACCCGTGATGGGCCCCACAACAAAATCTGTGCACAATCTGTGCACAGATTGCTGTGTGTGTAGAACGGTTCAATGGCCAAATTTGTGAGGCCAAATGGTGACTTTAACATTTTATGCAAGTTTTCATGAGGCCTCCTTTACGTTTGTGCGAAGTAATCACTTAGATGTGTTGACTGTTGTACACGATTTTGAAACTAAATGTCAGAGGGATGGCTTCCCAATTAAAAATATTTTTCAGCAAAAAATAAAGGCATATCGAGCCTTACAAAAGCTTGAAGAAAATATAAGTGAACAATACCTTATAGGAACAATTGAAATCATGTGTACCAACAATATTTCACAGACATGTAGAAAATAGATACAAAGACATTCTAGACAAAAATGGTGAGGGTGTTTGGATGGACCCGGGGATCCTGTAGGGTGGAGTGCCCAACAGGATTTGTAGTGCAGCGCACAGCTGTTGATCTCATTAATCAACGGTCCAGATCAAAAATTAGTTATGATTGGTAATAAATGATTCTTACCGGTCATAATTAAAAATCATATCTCAACCATTCATTGTCAAGATTGATGGTCCGTGTGCACCCTATAGGGTGCCTTGCAAGGCTTTGCACTACAGGATTTTCCAATCATGTTTGGACACGTTCGACCTTTGTGTCCTCTTTTTATCATTTGACTCTTTTTGGGAAGGTAGGGTTAGGGTTCCGATGATGAGGGATGGGTGGTTGAGAGAGGACAGGGTTTTAAGGTTAGGGTTTTGGGTGGGAGGAGTGGAGGTCTGATTTCTATCGGACGGCTGTGGTTTTGAAGATGGGGAAATCGAACGGCTGGGAGTAAGAGATGATGCAGCGGAGATGGACGCGAGCGGCGAAGGAGGTCGGAAAGTGTGATGATTTTCACGCCTCCTTCCATCACATTACCAATCCAAACCTCTTCTTATACATACACACAGATGTGTGTGTGTGTATACATATTTGTAGTCTGAGAGAGAGAGAGAGAGAGAGAGAGAGAGAGAGAGAGAGAGAGAGAGAGAGTTGTAGAGATTTGACACTGTGAGGGTGAAGAGCGGTGGGAGACGGCGGGAATGGGGGTAGTTTAAACGATTTCGTTCATGGACGGCCCAATAATAGCCCACTTGATATTGAGCCCAAAGATTGAGGCCTTGTTCTTTAGGGGGACTCAAAATCCAAAACGAATAGCGTTGGAACCTTTCTCTCTCTGTGTACGGCTTTCAATCAATTTCCCTTATACTTGTTACTCTCGTATTTCTATTTCTCTCTCTATTCGTTACCCAAAACTCCTCTCGCAAAACCTTTACCAAACAACCCGAAAGGTTTTTGGACTAAAAAAATGATGAAATGGTTTGAAAAGTAGACTACCTATATCTAAAAATTGGAATATCTATTATCTTGCTTGCAAATTCAAAATGTAATAGCTATACGGAATTGAATCCTCTCCCATCTCAAATCGTTTAGTTTGCCATTTTTTGGGCCCTTAATGGACTCGTTTAATCATTGAAGTTCATACGTACGTTAGATCTCATAATTCCTAAAACCATGTTTCATGTTCGTCGAAATCCAATTAGTATGATCGTGTGACACTATGTTAAACTTATTTTTGTCGAGATAAATTAAATTGATGATGTGTTGATTGTTTTCTGATAGATATGAATTTTGATATAGTTGGTGGCCTTAACTAGCTCTAAAAAATACTCAATAAGAGCATCCACAGCGGAATAAGCAAATTCAAAAGATGGCTAATGTTAACAACGTTTGCTCAAAAAAGAGCTCACATTGGAATAACCAAACTTAGCAACCTCTTAACAACTCATTAAATTCTGGCATTTGAATAATCAAAACTAACAACATTTTGCCAATAACCAAATTTAGTGATCCCCAATTTTCTTAATCAAGTACGTGCATCATTACACACAAACCTTCTCTCTCTCTCTCTCTCTCTCTCTCTCTCTCCCCACAATGTTTTCAAAAAATAATTTTAAAAGCTATTTTTTTCAGAAACTTTTTTTTAAAAAAAAAACTGTATAAAAATTGTTTTTTCAATTTTTTAAAAATTATTTTGTTTTAAAAAAATTGTATCTACACAAAACTGTTATTTTACACAATTTTCTTTTCATAAACTATTTTAATACAACTAGTTTTAACTTAAACTGTTTTTTTTTCTTCCAAAAATTGTTTAATAAACTGCTTTTTTTTCCAAAAACATATTTTTTTTAAAAAAAAATTGTTTTGAACATAAACTATTTTTTAAAAACTAGGTTTTCAAAAAATATACGTGAAATGAAAGGGAAAAGTTTGGAGGAAACTCAGTGAATGAAGCAATATGGCGCATTATATTTGATTATGAGCAAAAAATAACCAATGTGAGACTTAACATTGTTAATTTTAGCAATCTCTAAATGAATAATCAAAATTTGATGTGGTATGTTTTGATTATTCATTTTTGCTTATTCCACTGTGGATGCTCTAACTTTGGTAAGGTCGAAAAAGGAATACAAATGGCAAAAATGAATGATCCAGTGCCTTAGAGGGAGAAAAGGATTGGAGAGTAGATGCACCCAAAATAGGAATATTTTTCGCTATCAATTGATTCATTAGATTAATTTCCTAGTTTCGGTTTTCTGCTTTGATTACTTGAAGCAGTATAGTTTTTCATTATTTCATAATTAGCTTTCCATTATTTCTTAATTAGCCTTTTGAATTGTAATTATGAGTAGCGAAAAAAAGGGGGTCCGATTAATTATTTATTGTACTAAACCATAGAAATAGACCAAGTTTATAACTATTTACAGTATTGATTTATTTTTTAAAAACTGCTAGCGATATTCCATTCAATTCTCTGATAACGTCTAATTGGCAAAGTGTTACATTTACTGATTTACATATGTCATGAGAATTGTAACAGCGGGATGAACTCAGGGATATGGGTGTTGTCCGCATCCGGCCGGCTCGTTCATTTTGTCAATGAACGGCTTAGATTTTATTTCAATCGAACAAATCTCAGCCGTCCATCCGTGCATTGCCGAAATAAAGTATAAGCCGGTCATTGGCAAAATTGTACAGCCTGGTTTCCTATGTTAAGTTGATTTCGTTTTCCTTATTTTTATGATTATAATTTTGGAATCCTAAATACTCCGTATCTAGGAGATCTCCACTACTATCTAGGGAGGGAAAAAAGAAGAAAGAGAAAGAACCGTGCTTATCAAGAAAGCCCAAAACTCCCATATATATCAAAACAAACACATATATAATAGCACAAACCCTAAGAAGCAAGAGACCAATTAACAATGGAGTTCTGCAGGCGGATTGCTAATCAGCTGATGCTACAGAAGATTTATCAAAAAGGGTTTAGCAAGAACATAGTCTCCTCTCCACTATCAATAAATGTTGTTCTAAATATGCTGGTTGCTGGATCAAAGGGCTCTACTTTGAAGTGTATGTTGGGCTTTCTTAGGTCCAAAAACATTGATGAAATCCATTCAAAATCAAGGAAGATGATGGAAATGGCAGCAAATGGTGGCGATGGTCCAATTTTGAATATGGTCAACGGGGCTTGGGTGGATCAACGTTTTCCTCTGGTACCTAAGTACAAAACGGAGGTTCTAAAAGGTATTTTCAAGTGCGAAGCGAACAATGTTGATTTTAGAACTAAGGTAATACTTCTTTCTTTCACAAATTTCATATCATTTATTCACAGTAGTTTGTCACTTAGTTTAAATAGAATTCACAAAATCAAACACTTTGGAAAGAATCTTACTGTAAAATTCCGACTAAGAACAAGCCTGTAAAAAAAACTCCAAAAAAAGAGAGAGAACAATTCAAAAATTGCACAATGGATGGTGTTTTTCCAAAATTATTTTGGGACATTGTTTTCGTCCATATGGATGTTCGATGGTTTGGCTCGAAATCAATTCTTTTTCAAGACTTCTTCAAGAATATAGTTTCGAAAATCAAAGCCATCATATATTTTGTGTTTGTGAAAATAGTGATGAAGGATCTGAAACATTAATTTTGATATTTAATCCAAACAAGTTTCCAAATCAGCAGCCAAACAATTATTTGTTTTTTTTTTTTTGGAAAAGAGGATGCGGAGCCAAGATTTTGATCCAGAAGGGGGAGCTAACTATTAGATACAATTTCATCCAAAAAAACACACTCTTTATAGTTATATATATTTTTGTATGTTCTAGTGTACATCACTATAATTTTCTTTTAATCAGCAAGAACACTATAAAGTAAAAAAGTTTCATCCAACTCTCTGTTGGATGTTTATTTTGTTCTTCTTTTGTTTAACCTTGTAAGCATATTGTATGCTTTCGATGTTTCCCTCGTTGTACCCCTTTTGAGTTTTATAAAAAGTTTTGTTTGCCGAGAAAAAAAGAACACTATAAAGTACATATTTTACCCAAAAAATACCTGTTTTAAGAATGTAAGTTATTACTTTTTAGATACGAACTCCAAGATCCACTATTCTTCTACTTGTGAGGGCGATCACTCAAACATGAAGAAAATTACATCATTTTAGTATTCATCTATCCATCTATACTATATTCTGCGCAAATGTAATTTTCAAAATTAAAATTATACTCTCTCCTTAATTCTCTCTCCTATGTGACATTCTCTTAATAAAATCCACTTCTTCTTTTTTTGTTCAACTAAAATTTGCTAAACATTCTCTCTTGAATAAGCATCCCTTAGCATTAATCCAGCAACAACGGCTTCACTTAACAAATAAGACCAGTAGCCAGCCATTGATAAATTATAAATCAATGAGCGGCAAAAATAATTTAACAAGACTATACAGGTAACCATAAATAACATTATGTATAATAGGATTTTTTGTTTTACCTCCCTGCATAACACGAGTACGACGCTTGTTTTGAATAATGGGATGTCAATGCAGGCTGATAAAGTGGTGAATGAGATTAACTCATGGGCTAATACTGCATCAAGAGGTCTTATCCCAACAATCCTCGAGTCCGTATCTCCAGAGACAGTTCTCACCCTTGCAAATGGAATTTACTTTAAAGGAATTTGGCACTCAGATTACGAATTTGTTGCAAGATGGACTACAGAAAGGAAATTCTATCTTCCCGATGGGACCAGTGTTTTAGTTCCGTTCATGACTAGCCGGAACGACTATTATTATGGATCGTTTGATGGTTGCAAGGTTCTTAAAATTCCATATCAAAGTGGGGGACCCAACAGATTTGCTATGTACTTTTTTCTTCCGGATGAACGAGATGGGTTGCGAAATCTTCTAGCGAAGTTTGATTCCGATTATGGGTTTCTAAATCAGGAGAACTTCAAGTTAAGGAAAGAGAACCTTGACGAATTTTGGATCCCGAAGAAATAATTTTCATGTGGTTTTTGATGGTTTTGGAGGTCAGGATACATGGGGCAACGTCGTCTGTATTACGACATCCAGAAAGAAGAGAGATTTATCAGAGATATGCAAATTCTGAAGCATGCCCGGGCATTAAACAAGTATAACAAAAAGAATATTGAGGTAGATGAGAAGGGTACGGAGGCGCAGCAATTACTTGCAGGGTATGTAGGAGTGCAATGATCTCAGCGAAAAAGAGTACTGCTTTGTTGCTTGATCATCTCCTCTCCGATAAGGAGAATGTCGGGTTAGTTCTTTTCACGGAGCAGACTCAATCCAATCCAAAAGGAGTTAATTAACATAGTAGAGATACTAATACGAATGATCGTTAAGTTACCCTGACTAGAAGCAATTGCATCCTAAACTATAGTTTTCTTGTATTTATTAGTCCTTTTATTAATTGAGTGTTTTGGTTAACCAATTAATTTTGCGCACCTTAATTAATCTCAGAGGCTTGGTGTTAATACCCTGACAAAACCTTTAGTGGCCTCAGCTTTTGCGCACTCTCGCCCGCGCATGTTGACAGTGGGAATCAAACCCACGAGCTTGAGTACTAATACTCTACAGTGATATATGGCTGTATATTGATGGTCTTTTGAAATTCCACATGTACGATGCAGCACGTGAGTTACAACTCTCCCCCACATTTATTGAATCTTCGAAACTCGGACGAGAAGACGGCAAAAGAAGTATTCGAAATAGAACATTCGGAAATACGAGAGAAGGCTGAGAAAGCAGTCAAAGACATGAACAATGGCCTAATGCTAATCGTCGCGTTGATCGGAACCGTCAATTACGCCGCACTCTTTACCCCGCCGGGAGGTTACCGCCAGAACGAGGCTGATCCTTATAAGTACGGTCTCCTCGTCTTCCTTACGGATGACATGCGCATGTACTACTTGCACATATTCTGTGGTCTTTTAGCTGCCTTTGTTGCCTTCGCGACTATGTTTTCGATACAGTCGTGCCCGTTCCGCAGCAATGACTTCTACCTGGACTTGCCGTTGAGACTTTTGGTTGCTATGGGTTCCTTGATGCTCTCCGTGGTATTCATCGCCCTTGCATCTCGACAGGTCTACATTCTTGAAAGGCTTGGATTCCCTCTGGGAGAATACATTACGTACGCGTGCTTGCTCGCTGCAACATTCATCGTTGGATCCTTAGACGGAAGTTTCTTGCTCCTCTATTACCTCTCTTTTTTGCTTAAACTTGAGTTGCTTCCCTAGCAACCCATGAAAAGCAAATGGTTTACTTTTACTGCTTGAGAAGATTCTCAAGCTTCTGTAATATGTTTTCAGATTTGCTAAGTAAATGTGAGTTTATCACATCTTTGTTTTCTTTTCTCTCTTGTTTAGCCTATAAATAGGCTTGTAATTTGAATGTCTAAGTGTGCAAATAAGAGTGATCAAAATGTGTGAGAGTGTAAGAAAAATCAAGTTTCTCTTGTGTAGTACAAATTAATTGTGTATGTTTGTGAAATAGTACGAGTTTGAGAGTTATATGGATTGATACTTCTCAGTTTGCATTAGTGGTATCAAAGCCCAAGGCTAATTCGATAAAATTCTCTCTCAAAACAAACCTTCGACCTTTGACGTTCTACTACTATTTTCACCAGAAACTAGCTCACTCGAGAACAGTTTTTTGAGTGCTGATTCAAGATCGTCTCATCCACACGAGTCGATCACCTTTGAGTCTAGCAACAAACGACCACCCAGACGCCACCCAATAATCTGGCGACGAAATCGAAAGGTCTCTGTTTCGCTCGATACCCGGAAGTGCTCATCTTCACAGTTTGATATCTTTGTAACCTGATAGTCTGGGGAAATTGCATTTCAGTGGGAGTTGGGGCAAATAATGCCCAACTCATGGAGAGGTTTTTTTGAAATTACAAATAAATGAAACGGAGAAAAAAAAAATCCTCAAACATGAAACGGAGGAAAAATTATTCCCCATACATGGAATTGGTTTTAATCCAATCTGGGTTTTCTAAGTTGCCCTTCTATGAATTTAAGTTGCCCCTCATATGGACTTAAGTTGCCCCTTCTATGAACCTAAGTTGCTCCTTTCATAAACTTTTTGAGTATTCAATTTATTGAGCATTTTTTCAATCTCCTTACCATTTCTATTATTTTTTGAGAAATTTGGGATCTGGGTTACTTGAAGATTTGGGTGAAACGGACAAATAAAATTTCTCCATGCATGAAACGGAGGAAAAAAAATTTCCAAAATATGAAGTCAATTTGTAGTCATATCTGAATTTGAATCTAAGTTGTCCCTTCTATGAACCTAAATTGCCTCTTTTATGGATTTAAGTTGCCCCTTCTATGAACCTACCTTGCCCTTTCTATGAATTTCCTAGGTATTCAATTTCTTGAGGATTTTTTCAATCTCCTTTCCATTTCTATTATTTTCTGAGAAATTTGGGATCTAGGTTACTTGCAGATTTGAGTTTTTAAAATTTTTTGAGATTATTGTATTTTGGGTAATTTTTTAGGAAGAGAAATGATAGAGAAAATAAGATGTATGTTTTCTAGCATCGACTTTATAAATTTGCTTTTAGATTCTAGGAATTACCACTTGAAATTTCTTGTTTGGTTTTACTTGAAAATGTAAAGAAGTTATGCTACTAGTTACCAATTTGCTTCACTGTCTGCTTTTCTTAGAAAAAATAAGGGGCAACTTAAATCCATAGAAGGGACAACTTAAATCTATGAAAGGGGCAACTTATGTTCAAACTCAGATTTGACTACAAACCAACTTCATATTTTGGGAATTTTTTTTCCTTCGTTTCATGCATGAAGAATTTTTATTTGTCCGTTTCACCCAAATTTGCAGGTAATCCAAATCCCAAATTTCTCAAAAAATAATAGAAATGGTAAGGAGATTGAAAAAATGCTCAATAAATTGAATACTCAAGAAGTTTATGAAAGGAGCAACTTAGGTTCATAGAAGGGGCAACTTAAACCCATATGAGGGGCAACTTAAATTCATAGAAGGGCAACTCAGAAAACCCAGATTCGATTAAAACCAATTCCATGTATGGGGAATAATTTTTCCTCCGTTTCATGTTTGAGGATTTTTTTTTTCTCCGTTTCATTTTTTTGTAATTTCCAAAAAACCTCTCCATGAGTTGGGCATTATTTGCCCCAACTCCCACTGAAATGCAATTTCCCCTAGTCTCGTCTACCTGACAATCTGAACATCACCAAAAACCGTACCCATGCACGTGATCGGCGGTGAAACTGCACACACTGCTCCAAGCCAAATTAGGGGATGACCAAAAAAAAAAAAAAAATGCAAAATCAAGAGGTATTTGGGTTAAGTTTTGGGCATTTATGTTTTGTTTATCCGTTATTTATTTTGTTGTTTTATTTTTTAAAAAACGAGTGGTCAGGGGTTGGTTAAGTTTTTGGTAATTGCACCACTAACAGAGTTTTGGTCTAGCTCTTTGAGCTTCAAAGAGCTAATTACATAGTCATCTCCTCGCATACATCAACCAAAATTTTATTTAGCAGAAACAATTTACTATTGTTATTAACTTGTAGCCAATAACATAGCGGAAATGTACCTTAAACACACTAAGTTATTAAGTAAATATTTCCACGTACCAATGGAAAAGATATACATACAGTGTTTCCTAGTTAAGATATTTTGTTTTACTGCTTTGTTCTCTTCTATTTCTAAAAAGAATTTTTCAAAAAATTCCCATTAGATTCCCCTCAGTTCCAACATTTCTCTCTGTATCTCTCTCCACTTATTACCCCTACTATTTTGCAAAAAAGATTTCAAAACACAAACCAAACAAAACAAAATTTGCAAACTTTGGGTACATGGCTTGGTATACACTATGGGCGTGTTTGATTCCAGATTTCGTTTTAGGGGGATTCGTAATGAGATGGGATTAGGATTGGGATTGAGAATGAGATGAGATTATTAATGAGGAGATGAATCATTTATTCATGTTTGTTTTGCACAGGATTAGGATTAGGATTGGGATTGAGATTGAGATTGAGATTGAGATTGAGAATAAGGTAGGATTGTAAATAACATGTTTGTTTTGACTAGGATTAGGATTGAGATTGGGATTGAGGTGAGTTTTTAAACATGTTGCTCAATCCCATGGGGATGGGATTACTAGTAACACCCCACCCCCCATGGTATTGCTAATACCCCATTTTGGGGGATTAACAATCCCATGGGACAATCTGGATTTTTTCGCGGTCCAGAGGCTATGGGGAAGTGGCGATTTCGATTTTGCTTGGTCTAGTGCGTCTGGGGCTTTCGGGGGATTGTTAGCAATTTGGCGAAAATTTTTCTTCAAAGCTAATAGTATTATATGCCACAGATCTTTTATACTTTTGCAGGGAGTGATTAATGATGAATTTCCATGTACTATGGCTAATATTTTATGCTCCAAATGACGTGGTAACAAGGAGAGGGGTATGGGAGGAATTGTTGGTATTGAAATCTAACTCGTTAGTTCCGTGGTGTATTGGGGGAGATTTTAATGAAATCAGAGCGATTAGTGAACGGGTAGGGTGCCAAAGGATGGAGAGGGGTATGAGGGAGTTTCTTGACTTTGGTAACCGGATGGAACTCCTTGATCTCCTGTTGCTGGGCAGGAAATTTACGTGGACTAACTACCAAGATCACGCGGTTCATAGTTGTTTGGACAGATTCTTAGTCTCCCAACAATGGCTCATGAAATTTAGAGTGCTTCAATAGGGGATCCACAGGCCAATTTCTGACCATCGCCCTATTGTGCTCCATGATGATGGACGAGATTGGGGTCCTTGCCCATTTAGGTTTCTGGACATTTGGTTGTCTAACCCGAGATGCATGGCAATTGCTCAGGAGACATGGGAAAACACTCAGGTAAGTGACTGGGCTGGTTTCAAAATCTTGCAAAAATTGAGGGCTATTAAAGATAAGCTCAAGGTGTGGAATAAAGAGGAATTTGGCAATGTAAACTCAGCCTTGCAAGAAGCAGAAGATGAGCTCCATCGATTTGATATGTTAGCAGAAGAGAGACAGCTTAATGTGGAGGAAAGAGCCTTGCGGTGTAAGACTAAATTGGATTTTTGGAGACTTACTCGCCTAAATGAATCGTTATGGAGACAAAAGTCTAGACTAAATTGGTTGAAATTGGGAGACAAGAATACGAAATATTTTCAAGCTATTGCCAACAATAGATTTAGCTATTGCCAACAATAGATTTAGGAGAAATATGGTGGGTTCAATCATGGCAAATGGAAGATTGTTAGAAGATCCTACGGAGATAAAGGATGCAGCAATGGAGTATTTCAGTAAGAATTTCAAAGAGGAATGGAAAATTAGACCAGGGCTGGGCGGAGCTTTAGACAGGAAACTAGCACCTGAATTTTCCATCCAACTTGGTAGGGTGTTCGAAGAAGGTGAGATTCTTGCGGCACAAAAGCAGTGTAGCAATCTTAAGGCTCCGGGTCCGGATGGCTTTAATTTCTCTTTTGTGAAGAAAGGGTGGGGGTTTATGAAGGATTTGATTTCTCAATTCTTCGCTAATTTTCATGCTAACAGCAGACTCACGAAAGGTATAAACTCCACCTTTGTTGCTCTAATTCCTAAGGTCGAATGCCCGTTATCTTTTAAAGAATTTAGACCCATTAGTATGGTGGGATGGATTTATAAGGTGTTATCCAAAGTTCTTGCTAATAGAATCAAAGCCTGCCTACCATTAGTAATCGGAGAATCTCAAGCTGCGTTTATTGGGGGAAAACAAATTTTGGATGGAGTTCTTATCGCGAATGAGATTATTCATAGTTGGAAAAATAGTTCGCAAGGGGGGCTGATTTTGAAAATTGACTTTGAAAGGGCCTACGATTGTGTCAATTGGGATTTTCTGTTAGATCTTCTTGCAAAAATGGGTTTCGGAGAGAAATGGTGCGGCTGGATCAAGGAGTGCGTATCTACGGTATCTATGTCAGTACTGATCAATGGTTCTGCTTATAAGGAATTTTAAATTGAGAGAGGTCTCAGACAAGGAGACCCGTTATCACCTTTTCTCTTTAACATAGTGGTTGAAGGTTTGAACATTTTGTTGGAAAGAGCTAAAGAACGGAATATCATAAGAGGAGTAAGAATAGGGGCCAACGGGGTGACGGTGACGCATCTACAGTTTGCAGATGATACAATTTTATTTTGCCAAAATGATTCGCAGGAGATGTCCAACATCAAAAGAATCCTTACATGTTTTCAGCTCATGTCTGGGCTAAAAATTAACTTCTCCATAAGCTCCTTATGTAGTGTTAAAATCTCTCAACAGGATGTGCTCTCCTTAGCGCAAGTCATGGGGTGTAAAGTTGAGCAACTACTTATTAAGTATTTGGGCTTGCCATTGGGTGCTAACCCCAATAGGCTCAAAACTTGGGATCCAGTGGTAGAAAAGATGGAGAAGCGTTTAAGCGTGTGGCGTGGGAGATACAATTCCACTAGGGGCAAACTCACTTTAATCAATTCTTCTCTTGTCAACCAGCCGAGCTACTTCATGTCTATCTTCAAAATGCCAGCGTCAGTAGCAAAGGGGTTGGAGAAAATTCAAAGAAATTTTTTTTTGGGGGATACGATGGATAAGAGAAAACTCCACCTTGTCAAATGGGAGATGATTTGTAAGAAGAAGGAGAATGGGGGTCTAGGTGTGAAAAATTTGATGATTCAAAATCTTTCTCTCCTAGCCAAGTGGTGGTGGAGGTTCAATAAGGAGCCTGACTCATTATGGGTGAATGTGATCAAAGGTAAGTATAACCTGGAGCAGAATTGTTGGCTCCCTCGTATGCCGATCTTGGGTAAAGCTACGAAGTTATGGAAGGATATATGTGCACTCGGGAAAGTTTCTTCGTGTATTGGGAACATAATACAGGAGGGATTTAGAATCCAAATTCGTTCCGGCATGGAGATCTCAATTTGGAACCACGTATGGTTGGGGGACACAACTCTTAGAGAAGACTACCCTCGTTTGTAGCTAATTTCTACTCACAAGAGGCGAATGTCAATGCTCTCTGGAATGGTTCGGGAGTTGATCGATGGAACCTGACCTTTAGTCGAGAATTACGAGATTGGGAAGTTGTTCAAGTGGAGGTTTTAAAGCAGCGACTTCAACCAGTTTGTCTAAATTCGTCTAGTCGTGATTCCTTGTTTTGGAGTTGGTCTTCTGATCATTGTTTCTCGGTTAAGTCGGTGTACAATCAGTGGGAAAGTAATGGGCATTTAGGTAGTTCGGGGTTGGAATCCATTTGGAAGAATCTTAGTCCCCCTAAGGTGGAAATTTTTGCTTGGATGGCTATTCAATCAAAGGTGGCTACAAGATCAGTGCTATTGGGCAGAAATATGATTGCAGAGGGACAATCTTCTTTTTGCCCACTTTGTTCTTTGTTCTTGGAAACGCCGCAACACCTATTCTTGCATTGCCAATTTTCGTGGGAGGTTTGGTCGCAGATTCTGGATTGGTGGCATGTGAAATGGGTATGCCCCGAATCGTTGGAAACTTTATTCAGGTGGTGGGTGGATAATCGGTTCAGAAATTTAGAGAAAAGTTTGTGGGAAATTTCTTTCTTTGTGACGCTGTGGTCGCTGTGGTTGGTGCGAAATGAGTACATGTTTAACAATGCAACAGTGACAACCGAGGTTGTGGTTGAGAAGGTAAAAGCTAGAGTTGCCATATGGATAAAGGCAAAGTTCGACATTAAGGTGTATACGGTGGAGGATTTTAAGGTTTTTTTGGATGGAATTAGGTTGTTAAATTTGTATTATGTGTTTGTATTTTAAGGTTTTTTTTTGGATGGATTTAGGTTTTTAAATCTGCAATATGTGCTTGTAGTATGGGTGAGGTGAGGTGTGTTGCCTCCAACGTTCTGTTGGAGGATTTTGTTTGATGTTTCCTTTCTTGCTTGATCTTGTAAGTTCTGATGCTTACTGTGGTTGAGCTCCTCGATGTATCCCTTCGAGTTTGTAATAAAAGTTTTGTTTGCCGATCAAAAAAAAAAAACAATCTCATGGGACAACTATTCCCTCCTACAAAAACCTAACCAAACAAGGTATTAGTAGCCCCATGAGATTATTAATCCAATCCTCCCCTCTCAAACCTCCTATTAAACACGCCCTATGTATACCAAATTGTCTAGGATCTATTTTGGAATGAGGTGAGCCTCACAAATTAATGAAATCATTTAACTTGTTTAAAGTATACTTTAACGATTAATGTATAAAATTATCTCATTCAAATGTTGTTAAGAACTTGACAGCTTTTTACTCCAGAATTTGTTGGAAAAAAATTTGAATGAATCAATCATCTTTTTTTTTTTTCTCGGAAAAATAGATGGATTATTATTAATCAGAAAGATGGATGGTCAGAAGACCCAACATCATACAGGGAAAGATCAGTGAGGGACTGGGGGACAGGACCCCCCCAGGAAACCAATCTAGCACCTGATAGGGCTTTTTTTGCCAACGAATGGGCAACCCTATTACAAGAACGTTTAACATGAGTAAATCGACAAGAAGAAAAGAGAGGTAATAGCTCAATACAGTCAGAGGGAACCGAGCTGCAATCAGAGAGAGACTTTCCTTCTTGCATAAGAGCTTGGACCACTTCAAGTGAGTCCCCTTCAATTATAACATGTGATAGACCGTTGGTTGCAGCAAAACCCAATGCTTCCCGAAATCCCATAGCTTCGACAGAACGACGAGCTAGCAGACCCGTGAAAGGAATGGATGCCATTCCCAAAATCTGTCCCATATAATCCCGGGCCACTAAACCAACACCCACAATCATTTACTTCTTACAAAGAGCACCGTCTACATTAATCTTGATCATACCAACAGGAGGCAAGCACCACTTAGTAACTGGTAAAGGCTCAACAGAGACTACGATAGATTTTTTTGGCCCAGACGATAAATGAAAGTTCCAACATAAGTCCAAGGCCTTTTCCAAAATATGGATCGTTGTCCAGCTCTGGCCGTTAAAAAGCAAATCATTCCTGGCTTTCCAGATAAACCAACAGATAGAGATAATGAATCAATCATCTGATGGTGCTAATTGTTGCAAGAACGGAAGAACCCGTAAAAGAAATATTATTTTTAAACAAATTGGACCAATCCCAATTTACCTTTTTCTTTGTTGTTTATTAGTACGGAGTAATCCTTTACTTCGAGCAATAACATTAACTTTATTCTAATGGGGTTGGCTTTCCTGCGCTAAGGCGTGGCCAACATCTCATGCAGTCTAGTCATTTTCAAAATCATTTTGGAGTTACTTTAATGATCCAAATCGTTCACAACGTAGAGCTTGTCAAGTAGAATATGCACGTAAAATATCAAATTAATCAGATTAATATTAATATTCAATTAGAGTACATAGATTCTGAAAAAATAGGATTAAAACTTGAAAACTCAAATTTTCAAAATATATGTGATCCGCTTATATACTAATACTGGGCATCCAATTAACTTGATATTTAACTTGGCTATTTTATTGAACAAATCCTACAATGTGGACGGTTTGGATCATCAAAGTGGCTCAATAATGGCCCGACGATATGAGGTTCAGTCGAGGTCTAAACGGCAGAAAAGCCGCCTCCAGGTCTTGTTCTGTCCCTTTCTCTGTTCTCTCCGTACAAAAATTCCTTACATAAGGAGCAAAGAGAAGGGAATTCCTTCTGTTATTTTTATCTCAGGGAAGTTACCTTATGAAGCTATAAATACGAATAGAAATTGTTTACCGAATAGAAATTGTTTACTTTTTTTTTTTTAAATAAAAAAAGTCATTTGGCTTATGATAGGTGCGTGATATCGTAGATATAAGCGCCTAAGTAGGGCATATTAGCGCATTAGAGACGCGATTTATTCTATTTTCCACTTGATGCCGTGCTTTATCTTGTTTTTGTGTCTTTGTTAGTTTCGCAGGAAAACTTGGTGGTTCTTACACCAAGTTTGCATTGCGAGGCCTTGAGGCCGTGTCAGACGTCGCTATAGGAAGTCGTGACGGAGGGTGATGTGTCGGGTGACGTGATGGAGGCGTCGGGTGTCAAAAAGTTCATGCAAGCACAAAATTCTCACTAACGTAGGCGGTAGGGCTACAGCTCAGAAGTGTAGCCCTACAGAGTGCATTAGCTGGGGAACAGGGGAACCCGTAGGCCTACAGTTATTCCTTGTAGCACTACCGGTGGTCTTAAGGAGAAAAAGTTGTAATTTGTTTCGCTGGAGAATAGAGGAAGCCGTAGCCCTACAGCTAATCTTTGTAGGGCTACCGAAGGCTTTAACGAAAAAATTGTTTTCGTGCCTTGTTTTAATTTCTGATTTGGGGATTAATATAAATACCCCTCAAACTTTATTTTTAGGGTTCGAACATTATGTAACAGCTTTTTCTTGCGTTGTTTTTTCCGGACCTCTTTTCCTTTGAAGTTTTTGAAGTTTTGTTTAAGAATTCAAGTATTCGGTAACTCGTTTCAACTTTTGTTCTTAATTAAAGTTATTCGTTTATGTTTTCTTAGTTTCAATCTTTTGTTTATTTTTCCATCTCCAGAAATAAAAGCATGATTAATTCTAGGGTTTTATTCCTTTTATTTTTAATAATGAGTGAGTAGTTTTTCTGAGGTTTAGTCGCTGGGTAAAGGCGCGCCGCAACCCAATTAGGATTCGTTTCGCAATTTTCTGCACATTAATTCAATTAAATAATTTAGTTGGTGAAAATTACGTCCGTTGGACGAATCCGAGGCATTGTCAGGGCTCATGTGAGCAGGAATGGGGGACCAAAACCTGTTTGCTGCTGTGTTTGGGACCGACAACCTTAGGATTCGCATCTTTCAGAGTTTTCAATTCTCCCTAAATTTAACCATTTTCAGAACTTTGAAAAGTGAGCGGATTCCGATTGGGTAGCAAGCGCCGGATTCCCTACGACCGCGCCTCTCTTTTTTATCACTTGAGCAAGTTATCTGTTAGCATTAGTTAATTAATCAACTAAAAGACAAGGTGGCTACCTAAGAGCTAATTTTAATATTACAACCCGAGGTTCCAAAGCACAAACTTCACCGTCCTTAGTGGATTTGACTCCGGTCTTACCGGATATTGTGCTACGTCGGTCTCCGCCCTACGCTTGGAGCAACCCATTAATTTAGGACTAGGAAATCGTCAAGCATTTTTGGCGCCGTTGCCGGGGACGGTAACGTGTGTTAAGAATTCCGGTAGTGATTTTTATTTTATTTTATTTTTTTCGTTTCTGTAGTTGTTTCGAGTCAACATAGGTAGAGGTAAGCAATCCTCCATCGTAGGAAAGCAATCACCTCTAAAACCTAAGTACTATCGAGACAATACTAGGCGTCTCGTAGCCATTGAGAGAGTGCCGAGAGAAACCGTGGAGGAAGAATCTTTTAGTGGTGATTCATTTGATATCAGTGGCGTTTTTATTGATTTAATAATAGAGCCACAGATGACAGAGCCACCGATGTCGATGCGTGATCACATGCATCCTGCAAGGACCACTCCTCTCTGTCCAATAGTTTTGCCGGCTGAAACGATGGAAGCACGTTATGCTGCTTGACGGATTCCTAGTCCTAAAATAATGGGTTGCCCCAAGCGTAGGGCTGAGACCGACGTAGCATAATATCCGGTAAGACCGGAGTCGAATCCACAAAGACGGTGATGTGTGCTGACTAAAAACTCGGGTTGTTACTTATTTAAATGGGCTCTTAGGTAGCCACCCCTTGTCGTTTTGATTGAGATTAACTAAAACCTACGAAACTGATTGTACTTTTTAAATAATTAAAAGAGGTACGGTCGTAGGGTTCACAGCACTCGCAACCAGTCCGGATTAACATACTCCATTCGAGGTTCTTAAAAACGTTCAATTTTGGATTGAAAAAGATACCCCGCAAGATGCGATACCCTATGGTTGCCGTATACCCATGCGCAGCGAAGAATGAGTTTTGAACCCCCATTCCCCCGTTCACATGGGCTCCGACGATGCCCGGATTCGTCCACAGGGAGTATTTTACTAGTCTAAAATTGTTTTTCTCATTGCTTAAAAATAGGAGCAGTACCCGAACTAGTCACAGTGTGCTAATCACCCTGCGACCCTACCTAATGACTCCTCACACATTATTAAACAAAAATCAAAAGAAACCCTAACTTGAAACATGCTTCCGAATACAAAATAAGAAAAAGAAATAAATTAATTAACAAGTATCAACGAACAACTTTAATGAAGGACAAAAATAAAAATGAGTTACCGAAGTGTGAATAATTGAACAAAGCTTTGAAGGAAAAACTTGAAAGAAAAATAAACGATACTCGGAACTGAAAAGAATGGCAGCCTCGTTCTACGTTTCTCGGCAGCCCGTCCTTTGTTTTTACCGTACGTGGGAATCCAAGAAGATATCCCAGCGCCTTTTTCCTCTAAAATCGTGATCCCGAAGTCCCCCTGGCTGCCTCCGTTCTCGTCCCTTTTATAAGAGAAGTGCCGACCTAAAAACCAACCCATACTTCTTTTGTTTTTCTTTTATTCCAAACCGACTTCCACTTTTCCATTCTTGGCCCAACATTAAGTCAAACCAATTGCTAACTATTGGGCCCACCAAAGTCCAAGGGCAATTGTTATTTGTTTGGTTTCGGTGAACATCATCAATTCCCTGGTCAATTGATTTGTGAATCGTTACTCGGAATTGCAACTCCACTTGATTGATTCCAAATGGCCGAATATCAAACATCATTTAATATTTCAATTTCGCATATTCTTCTAGGGGTGAGCAAAAAATCCGTCAAACCGCGAATCCAGTCCAAACCAATGCAAACCGAAAGATTTGGTTCGGTTTTTTAGTAGTATGGTTTGGTCATGGTTTAAAAAAATTAGAAACCGTATTATATGGTTTGGTTTGTGGATTTATGTTCACGGTTACGGTTCCAAACCGATCCGAACCGTATATTATATACATATAATATTTACAGTTATATATATTTTAATTATGATTCACAAAATAAATATGGGAGCCTACTTTCCTAATTTATTGGTCCTATTAAATCCAACAATATTTAGTTTTCCAATTCATATTCCTATAACTTCTCTACTACCATTACCAAGACTAATCATCCTAACTTTCTATATAAGTGAAATCCTATCCCTATATACTATATAAACCTAACATATTAACGTAGCATCCATATCTTGCCCAGCCACAATAAGCCATCTATCTTCTCCATCCATAGTTCTCTCTGAAATGGCTTCCGTGAATGTAAGAGAAAATAATTCTTGTTCTGTGCTTTGATTTTTTGTGTTGCTATTTTTTTTGAAGATCAACAAAATTTTATTTGATCATAACTTTGTTCTTCTGTCTTTTCTAGTTAGATGTCAACTCTTAAATTAGTTGGTTGATGTTAGTTTGTTTTGGTAATTTGAATGAAATTGATTTTAGTATAAGTTTTTTTTTTAATTTATCTTTTTAATTTTAAGTACTTCAAATATTTTTTGGAGATGATTGCTTAGTTCAAAGTAAACCGTGGTTAAAACCGAAACCGAACCATAGTCTAATGGATTGGATTGGTTTGGTTTTATGCCTTTTGTGGGTTGGTTTGGTTCTCTAAATTTATAATCCGTAGGTATTGGTTTGGTTCTTGGTTTACTATAAAACCGAACCAATCCAGACCATGCTCACCCCTATATTCTTCTATCAAATCCTCCAAATACCTACAATACAAAAATTAAGCATTTAAATATCAAGTTATAACATAAATAGACTTAGCAATGATAAATTAGGAGGCGCTTATGTAAACATTTACGCGCCTATCAAATGCTTTCACCATAAAGCCTGGTATGCATAATGCCCTTCCCCAGTTTCATGGGAAGGAGAATGAGGATCCGTATGAGCACGTCCGTTATTTCGAGGGGTTGGTGCGCACCCTCGCCACCACTCCTCAGTGGGAGAATGCTTGCCTTAAGCTTTTTCCAGCCTCGCTTAAGGATAATGCGGATAAGTGGCTGCAGATGCAGAAGCCACAGTCTCTCAGGACGTGGGCTGCTATCCGAGATTTATTTTACAAGAAATATTTCTCGGAAAGTAAATCGACGTACCTGACTTGCCAAATCCAATCGTATAAGCAGAAAGAGGGCGAGTCATTTTTAAGGTGCTGGGAGAGGTTCAAGGACTTGCTTTTGTCCTTGCCACATCACGGGTTGATCAAACCCCAATTGGTGTCATTTTTTTACTTGGGTCTGAATGTTGCGATGACCCAACAACTTGAGTACCTCTGTAAGGAGGAGGATTTCTTAGACAAAACCCCGGACGATGCGTGGGACTTTTTAGATGAGTTGGCTGAAAAACACCGGAGTTGGGAACCTTCCGACCTCGGTGATAGAGCCATGGCTGCGCAGGGACCTAGTGGGTCCGGCATTTTTCCCTCAAGTGTGCGGGAGCACAATGTCCAGTCTCAGCTGGATAAAATGGCTAAGCAATTAGAGGACTTGAAGTTTAAGCAAGTCCATCAGGTGAGTGAAGTGAGGGTTGAAGAGGTTTGTGTCTTATGTGAGTTCTGGGGCATCTAGTTACCGCTTGCCCCACTTTTCCTATTGTAAAAGAGGCCTACCAAAGCAATCTGGCTGAGGTGAACGCAATTAACCAGCGTTGGGACCCGTATTCAAATACCTTCAATCCTGGGTGGGCCCAAAACCCACTATTGGGTTGGAGGGATCAAAAAGCCCCGGTGCAACCCCAGGCACCACCTCAGCAGTTAGTCCAATAGTTCCGGCCTCCTCAAGGCCAAATGACCCAGTTTCGTTACCCGCCTCAACAGCGGCAGGGGTTCGGTCTTTCATCTTTTGGACCACCCCCTGGCATTAACCATCCTCCACGGGATAAGCAGACTGATGAGATGATGAAGGCTCTCATGCAGTCTCAAATAAGTTTTACTGAGCAAACCAAGCAGGCAATTGGTGACATTAGGACCCAATTGACCCAGTTGACGGCGGTAGTTGGACAAGTCCAGCAGGAGAAGGGAAAGTTTCCTTCTCAACCTTTAATCAATGCCGCCGGTACTCATTATGTTGGCGATTCTTCCGGCCCAAATAATCCAAATCTCAGTCTGGAAGAAGCCAAGGCGATCACCACTCTCAGAAGTAGAAAAATGATCAACAAGGACTTACCTCCAAGGCAAAAATCGATGCCACCCCCGGTGCCGGTAGCTATTCCAACAATCGTTCCAGACTTAGGAAGTGTTCCTGAAGTAGAGAAAAAGGTGGAGTCTCCTGAAGTGGTGGTGCCTGCAACTACGGCCCCCACAACTCCAACGCCACCCGTTGCTCCATATCCAAATCGCTTGGTGGCGAAACCTAAGGTCAATGTGAACTTTCAAATGCTTGAATTGTTCAAGAAAGTTTAATTTCCTATCTCTTTGATGGAAGCCATTGACGCAATTCCTCAGTTTGCAAACGTCTTGAAGGATCTGTGCACGTCGAAGTGGAGAACTAAGAGTCAGGACAAAGTGCTTCTGATGGAGCAAGTGAGCTCCATTCTCCAAGCTGAGATCCCCACCAAGTGTAAGGACCCTGGTTGTCCTACCATCCCCATAGCTATCGCGGGCCAAAAGATTGATAAGGCTTTGCTGGATTTAGGAGCAAGTGTCAACTTGCTTCCCTATTCGGTGTACTTGAAGCTGGGCTTAGGCGATTTGAAAGCCACTCTAGTCACGCTACAGTTGGCTGACCGGAGTGTGTGAATTCCAAAGGGAGTGGTGGAGGATGTTTTAATTCAAGTGGGTGAGTTCCTGTTTTGAGTCGATTTCATCGTCCTGGATACATGCCCAATACCAGAGGTCTTTGAGAAGACTCCTATCATCCTTGGCCATCTATTTCTAGCCACCTCCAGTGCTATCATGGATTGCAAAACTGGACAAGTCCAATTGTCGTTTGGGGACTTGAAAATGGAGGTGAAAGTGTTTAATGCGGATAGTAGAGTCAAAGATGATGAGGTGAGTTTGACCGACACGCTAGTGCAGGAGCATGTCGATAATATTTTGTATAAGGATCTTCTGAACATAGCCAAAGAGGCGTCATTCTTAAATTCTCCAGAATTAGGGAGTTTGATGGAGATACTAGCAATAGAGGATATATGTGGCGCCGCTTGGGACCCAGTTCTTGAGCCGCTGGGCGCTCCATTGTTTTAAGTTCCGACGGGTAGCTTTTGCGTACCACTCTCTTCAATGAGAAGTGGACCTGGCTCCTAGCGATAGGGGTACCCATCATTGACTTGGGTTTTGGGCACAATCTATGTATTCTTGTCTTTTATTTCTTAGTTATTGTCTCTTGTTTAATTGTTTTTGTTTATCTCATTTATAAAAAAAAAAGAAAAAAAAATGAAATTGAAAAGAGGAAAAAAATTCGCATCATGGTCTTGTATAGCCACCTGTTTCTTGCCACAGGCGAGGGATGGGGAGAAAAGTATGACACGTTGATCGCGTGACGATTTGGTGGAGTATGTTTCTTTGTAGTTTTGTTTTGGGAGCCCGGATACCACGAACCGGGCGGTACTAATGTCTTTTGCAGGTTACAGTGATTGGCCCGGAGGCCGGGTGATAGGAAATTCCTCGAACATCGGCGGAGGTCATGGTGGTTGGTTGCCACTCAACGGTCCATTTCGTCTCCCTTATGTTTTTCTTCTGCTGCGTCTCCATACTTTGGGGACATAACATGCTTTTAGTTGGGGGGAGGGGTGTACTTTGTACACGTTCTCGTGGCGTTGCTAGGGTAAATTTCATTTTTTTGTTGGGGATACGTTTGTTATGCTTGATTGTCAAAATTAGGCGAGCATGTTAGAATTAGCCAAATTTTTGTGCTTGTTTAACTCAAGTTTATGCATATATTTGGCGCCCTTTGTGAACATGTTTGTGCCGTAGATGATGTTGAGTATGTGTCCCCACATAGTTAATAGTGCATTCTGATAAACATTCCCATATTCTTTGTTTTCTTTTTCTCCTATTTGCGAAGAATAATAGGCTTTTGTTTCACAAGTGAGTAGCGAGATGTTTTCATGCATTTGTGAGAGTTGGTAATGTGCATAGGGGATGAGACAAGGCATTTTTGCATGATTAGACCACATATGTGTCCCTTTATCCAATCTTAAACCAGTCCGAGTCAGTTCCTGAGTCTAGCCTAGGAAACCGGTGTGTGGGTTGGATTGTAGTTGGGGGTTCTAGCTTTGTGCATCATGGGTTTTTTGTTGCGTTCGATTTGGAGCATCGTTGTCGTTGGAAGTGAAAGTGAAGAAGTCTTGATGGGTATCGTGTTTTGGAACCAAACGCAAAAAAAAAAAGAAGAAGAAAAGAAAAAAAAAACGTGGAATAGAAAAAGAGTTTAGGCAAGTTGGTCGGGCCCAACACCTGCTGGCACATCATAATAACTGATTGTATGATCATGTTATAGGGCAATCCTCGGCTCTTTATCAGCCGCCTCAGTTTCCAGACTTAGAGGTCTGCGACGACTTTGCCGAGAGCAGTTTGGATTGATTTTGGACTTTCGTGATGCATAAGGCTAGGTGGTGGTGTCATTTTATGCTTTATTTCATGTCTTTCAGAGTCGGTGGATTATGTTTAATTTTCTAGTATTTGGGTCTGTAATAATTTAGTTATGGATGTTTAATTTTCTTGTTGGACATGGTTTGGTTGGCACCAGTGGGTGCATGGTTAGTAGCCAAGGGGTAAGGTGGCGGCCAGTCTGGGTAAATGACCTTGCGCTACTATAGGACGCCGCTTAATTTTGCAGTTTCCCTTTCATTTGGAACCTTGGTTATTATAAGCCTAATTAAGTCCTTAGTAGATCTTATGTACGTTGTTAAACTCTCGTTCATGCGTGTTTTATATTAATGTTGCTCATTTTGTGGAATCGTGATTGTTATATCTTGCTTTTAGTTTTTATGAGCGTTGTCTTTGATTGGGGCGTGAAGGCCTTTGTTTCTGTCCCACGTAGTTCGCCAAACGCTTTTTATGGGATGTTTGAGTGTCCTGGTGAGCGAGTGTAGCATTGTTGCCTTCGTGGGGGCATTTTATCTCTACTTTGTTTCGGTGCTAATTTTGTTCATTTTTGCCAAAGCATGCATGTAGTTGACTTGCAGGTGAGTGAGAAGGTGAAAATCTTTTACCTCGCCTAACTATTGTATAGTAAGCATAACCTTTGTATCCTCATTCGTGTCTTGTTAGTCTTTGTTTCGTTATTTTCATTTTCGTTCGTTACTAGGGACTAGCAACGCTCAAGTTGGGGGGTGTGATAGGCGCGTGATATCGTAGATATAAGCACCTAAGTAGGGCATATTAGCGCGTTAGAGACGCGGTTTATTCTATTTTCCACTTGATGCCGTGCTTTGTCTTGTTTTTGTGTCTTTGTTAGTTTCGCAGGAAATAAGGTGGTTCTTACACCAAGTTCGGATTGCGAGGCCTTAAGGCCGTGTCAGACGTCGCCATAGGAAGTCGTGACGGAGGGTGAGGCGTCGGGTGCCAAAAAGTTCATGCAAGCACAAAATTCTCACTAACGTAGGCGGTAGGGCTACAGCTCAGAAGTGTAGCCCTACAGAGTGCATTAGCTGGGGAACAGGGGAACCCATAGGCCTACAGTTATTCCTTGAAGCCCTACCGGTGGTCTTAAGGAGAAAAAGTTGTAATTTGTTTCGCTGGAGAATAGAGGAAGCTGTACGTAGCCCTACAGCTATTCTTTGTAGGGCTACCGAAGGCTTTAACGAAAAAATTGTTTTCGTGCCTTGTTTTAATTTCTGATTTGGGGATTAATATAAATACCCCTCAAACTTTATTTTTAGGATTCGAACATTACGTAGCAGCTTTTTCTTGCGTTGTTTTTTCCGGAGCTCTTTTCCTTTGAAGTTTTTGAAGTTTTGTTCAAGAATTCAAGTATTCGGTAACTCGTTTCAACTTTTGTTCTTAATTAAAGTTATTCGTTTATGTTTTCTTAGTTTCAATCTTTTGTTTATTTTTCTGTAGAGATCTGTAAATCTCTTATTTATTTTTAATATTTGTAGTTAAAAAAAAGAAAAAAAAGAACAAAGGGAAAAGAAAAGAATGAAAATGGTATGAATGCAAAGGTGGGGGTTATGTGTGCAAAGGTTTGGAAAATTAGGGGATGTGGGTGTGATTTATGCATGTGTGTGCCGTGCGTATACCTGGGGAAAAATTTTCTTTTTTACTTTTTCCTTTCCATCCATCTCACTCTCGGCTCTCTCTCCATTTCACCTCCCAACTCTCAAAAACTCATCCGATCACTCAAAAACCCACACCAACCTACCTCAACTCAGTCTTCTACTTGCGTATTCGGGCTCGTATCGCGTTGGATAGAGCTCGGTTGGGAGTATTTTCGTTTGATTTGGATTCTGAAAGCTAGGGCTTGCACCATTTCTTCGATTTTTGTTTGGATACTCGAGGTAAAAAAATTCTACCTCTCTTTATATGTTATTTGGGATCTCCTATGTCCTATTTGAGCATCTCCATGTTTTGTTTGAGCTTATATTGGTTGTTGTTTGGTCTGGATCAAAATCTGTTATCTGAAGAAAAATTGTCAAATTCTGGATTCCTACCGGTAGGATATTTTTCTCTACCGGTAGAACTTCCTCGTTGTGATAGAGTGTACCTACTGTTTTGAGTTTGTACCGGTAGGATTTGTTCTCTACCGGTAGGATTACTAATTTTTCCCAGACACCTACCGGTAGTAATTTTTCCTCGAATTCTTGTAAACTTGAACTTTGTTCCTCCTGCTTCTGTTTCCTACCGGTAGCCCACTGTTTCCTACCGGTAGCCCACCTAACAAATGCCGAAACCTTCTGTGTCGTTGCAGCCTTTTCTTCCTAAAGTCTTGGACTATTCTATGGGCTTAGTCATTCTATTATATTTATGCAATTAGAATTCAGCTAGCCTAGTTGTCATCTTGTGAAATATGATGATATTTTATTATATACATACACGAATTATTCCAAAATTGGTAGAATCATGGAGGGATAAAAATGGGCTTTTTGCACGTCATTTGTACAAACGATTCACTAGAGCGCATAAACGGCATGCGACAGCTTGACACGGAATATCGAGTAGTTCTAAGGTTGAGTTGAGATAACAAGTTTGGGAACAAAATGGAAAATACGATTGAGTTGATGTGTGAACTATCTACTTAACATCATTAGCCCTCTCTCATCCGTACTCTTGAAATTGGAATTTTGGAAACACATAGGGTGAAATGCAAAACGAGTAACGTGAAGTGGATGTACGGGGTCATGAGTACCCGGAAAGTATTGTGGGTATATGGGGCCCTAAGACCCAGAATGTGAAGTGGATGTACGGGGTCATGAGTACCAGGAAAGTGTAGTTGGTATATTGGGCTCTAAGACCCAGAAAGTTCTCCCAAGTTCGCTATTGGACGAGTTAATGGAGGAGGGATTACTTAAACTTTTTTTGGAGATCAATGGGAGGTGTGCGGGGTTCCTTGAACCGGAAAATAAGTCGTTAATACAAAAAAATGTTCTAACTGGAAGTTTGAACAAAAAGGAAAGACAAAAGATGACTAATAGTTTGACTATCGATAGAAAAGCACTCCTTGAGCTTCGGTTTGCCGATTCGAAGTTGGTTTCCACAGCAACCTCATTTGTTATCTAGAGTTTGACTTCTTTTTGTTCTAATCTCCTGATTTGCATATAATTTGAGCATAGATTTTTCTACTGGGCTAGTGTAGCTCAAGCCTTATATTATTTTCAAGTATTAATCTGGAACCATAGCTTGCATTGCTTGAAGTGCTTGGAGTGTGGTCACTACTTTTGAAAGCTAACCAAGAAGTTACTAGTCCATCTCCGTAAATTTCTTTTGAAAGATATATTTGTAACTAAATTGTAATTCTTTTGATTTGGAATATTGTAACCTTTAATCCTCTTTCAGCATTTGATACTTATGTTAATTTGGGGCTGTTGAGCCTATGTAGTAGTATTTTGAAAACTTTGTGAGCTTGAAAGGACGGTTATGGGAATGAGAAAACAGTAATATTTTGGGTACCGTATGGATATTGTGAGTATTTTTATTACGGAAATCATTTATAATTATGTTAAAAATTCAGGGCGTGACATTTTCCATCTCCAGAAATAAAAGCATGATTAATTCTAGGGTTTTATTCCTTTTATTTTTAATAATGAGTGAGTAGTTTTTCTGAGGTTTAGTCGCTGGGTAAAGGCGCGCCGCAACCCAATTAGGATTCGTCTCGCAATTTTCTGCACATTAATTCAATTAAATAATTTAGTTGGTGAAAACTACGTCCGTTGGACGAATCCGAGGCATCGTCAGGGCTCATGTGAGCAGGAACGGGGGACCAAAACCTGTTTGCTGCTGTGTACGGGACCGACAACCTTAGGATTCGCATCTTTCGGAGTTTCCAATTCTCCCTAAATTTAACCATTTTCAGAACTTTGAAAAGTGAGCGGATTCCGATTGGGTAGCAAGCGCCGGATTCCCTACGACCGCGCCTCTCTTTTTTATCACTTGAGCAAGTTATCTGTTAGCATTAGTTAATTAATCAACTAAAAGACAAGGTGGCTACCTAAGAGCTAATTTTAATATTACAACCCGAGGGTCCAAAGCACAAACTTCACCGTCCTTAGTGGATTCGGCTTCGGTCTTACCGGATATTGTGCTACGTCGGTCTCCGCCCTACGCTTGGGGCAACCCATTAATTTATGACTAGGAAATCGTCAAGCAGCTTATTGAATTAATTATTTTTGTTTTTTCGTGCCTCGTGCCGTGTCTGTGTTGTGCCCATGCCTGTGCCTGTGCTCGTGCCCGGCTAGATTCGTATCGTGCCGTGCCGTTCCTGTCCACCTTCGGTGACAGTGTCGTGCCCGTTTACGACCGTATCGTACCGTGCCAGGCCAACTTCCGTATCGTGCCCGTGTTGTGCCGCCCACTCCCGTGCCCGTGTCGTGCCCCCGGCCCACTAAAACCCGTGCAGTGTCGTGCTGTGCCAGGCCAAGACCGTGCCTGTAACGTGCTGTGCCGCCCTGTGCCCGTGCTGTGCCGTGCTGGCACGGCCCATTTGACACCTCTAGCTCGATCGACTCCCATACAAATGGAACTAATGGCCATCTTACTTGCCATCACATGGGATTTGCACAGTATTGGATTGTCTAACCCCGATCTTATATTTCGTTACCCATTTATTATCAAGTCATTCATGCAACATAAAAATAAAAACATACAAGTACAAAAAAATTAAAAAAATCAAATTTACATGTTCTTTTAACTTGAATAACATCAAAATGTAATCCTAATTATAGTGTTGTATGATTAAGCATGATTCAATTCAAAAAAACAACTTTCCCTTGCATTTTTTGAAGCAAAATTTTCAATTTAGTCATTGTACTTCATTTATCCAAGAACTTGGAGCCCATTCTGCTAACTTTTGGTTTTGGAGCTTTTTAGTTGATATATGCGATGAGAAGATTTATCTCAAAAAGCATCAAAAGTCAAAAAAAAAAAAAACCCAAAAATACTCTTAGTAGAACAATGTCTTATTTTTTATTGAGATCATAATCAATCCATTTAATCTCTCTTGCGACATGGTAGTTCAAAGGCAAGTTTTTATCAACTTTAACTTAGAAAAAGGTAAAAAAATACTATGATTGTCCGAGGTTCTTTTTTTTTTTTTTTGAAGAAAAAAAAAGTTTGCTTCAGATTTTTTAACTAGGACTTGGTTTTTTAATCAAAATGTAAACGAAACAGAGGCTGGGAATCGAATGTATACAAAAAAGGCTGAACAAAAAAACCTAAATAAGCAAAGCAAAGGGTTTGCGCGGGGAATCGCACTAATTAGGCTGCACTCTGACAGCTTGAAGTGACCAAAAAGTCAAACAAATGGTTTGCTGTTCTGTAGGAAACTTTTTCAAATTTATACTATCTAAATAAACTCTTTTTTTTTTTTTTTTTTTGCTTTTCTCTCTCCTTGTGAGAGCTTCTCTCTCTAGAGACTTTTTTCTCTAGGGTTTTTCTATATCATTTTCTTTCTCAATTGGATATCAACTTTCGGGAAGTCGGTATCATTTCTTACTCACTGTTCCCTTCTCGAGCGCAAAAGAGTGAGGGGGGATCATTTTCCTGGTGTGAATGGCGGATGAGGTGGCAGTGCAAATGGGGAGGGTGCAACTGGACTCCGAGGAGGAGGAGGAGGAGATTGTTCTTAGTGAGGCGGTGGTATCAAAGGTTGTCTCATCTTGTTTATTTAGCTTGGTGGGTCGGCTTTTAACATCCAAAAAGTTCAATAAGATAGCTTTTAAAGATTGTCTTAGGAAGGCATGGGGGATGACGGCGAATCTCCGGATCGTCGAGGTGGGAGATAATCTTTTTCACTTTCGGTTTGCGGAAGAGGAGGGGATGAGAAGGGTACTGGCAGGGGGACCGTGGAATTTTGATGATCATATAGTACTCCTTAAGCAATGGCAAGAGGGGATGGTGGAAAGCGACGTTACTTTCGAGTCTTTCAATGTATGGATTCAACTACATGGGCTTCCTTTTGAATACATCGGTCAGGAGGTTGGGAGAGTCATTGGAAGCAAAATTGGAGAATTACTGGAGGTGGATGATCGCTTGGAAGGGGGAGAGCAGGGGCGGTTCATTCGAGTTAGGGTTCGGCTGAAGGTGAATACTCCTCTCAAACGCGGTGGAAATATAGTATGTGGAGGCGGTCGAAAAGTATGGGTGGACTACAAGTACGAGCGAATCCCAGCTTTCTGTTTCTACTGTGGAAGGGTTGATCATGAGGAAAATGTATGTCAGATCAAGGATAATGATGGGCAGGAGGGTCGATTACGGGAGGGTAGGTATGGCGAATGGATGAAGGCAGCATCGGCTTTTAGGAGGCGGAGGGAGCAGGCCATGGAGTATGACAGGAACCGAAATCGTGGCTCCGGCGGCGTTTCTCATCGGACCACAGTGATAGCTAGCGGCGGTGCTAGGCCTAGTGATGGTTACGGTAAGAGCGGAGAAAGGGGGATTCTTACCGAAAATAAAGGAGGCGACTGGAGGGATAATCAATTGGTGGAACTTGGAGATAATTCAGTTATTAGTTTAAATGGTAAATCCCACCGTGTAGGGGATTTGTTTCCATCCGAGAGTGACGTGAACAAAGGAAACTCATATGATTTGATTAATCATGGGAAGGAGAATCAAGGAATGCAGTCATCTATTGACAATGGGCCAGGTAGAGAGCTTGCTGGGCTCCGTGTTTTAAACCCAATTTCGACTGGGCTTGGAAAGAGGCGGACTACTTTTCTTTCTAGTTTTTTTTCGGATAACGGGGATCAGAACGGGGAATATGGGAAAGTGAATTTGGGCCTGCCTGAAGGGGTTAACAAAAAGACAATGGGGCTTGAAACTGGAGTACAGATAGAAGAGGGGATAATGACCCAAACTAAAGATGGCCCAGTGGGTGACTTTTCTGGATTGGAAGGGGTCACTCTGATGGACATACCTATTCGATCCAGCATCAATATTGGGACATCCGGTGGAACTTCTCAATTGATTTTCTCGTCTAAAGCAGAGGAGGTAGGTAAGACCCGCTCTGGTAAAGCAAAAAGTTTGACGGGTAACGCCACATCTGGTGGCGGGAGGGGAAGAGGTCAGAAAAAGGGAATCGAAAAATCAACGCTGGTTTTGGGGAAGCGGAAAACAAAACCCAGTAGCCGGGAGATAGAGCGATTAGGGGATGTTAACGAAGCAGATGATGGTGGGGGAGGGAAGAGGCATGAAGGGGAATCAACATCTCAAGATACGGTGGAGGCGGCCAGCCGGGAATGGCCCCCAACCTCTCAATGAGTATTCTTTTCTGGAACTGTCAAGGTGTGGGGAACCCCCTGACAGTCCATACTCTTAAGGGGTTGTGCAAACTCCATTCCCCCGGTGGGGTGTTCTTGGCCGAGACAAAGAACAGGAGGTATAAGGTGGAACAAGTATGTCGGGAGTTGGGTTTTTCAAACTTTTTTGTAGTGGATCCCGAAGGTATTGGAGGGGGACTATGCTTCATGTGGAAAAGGGGGATTACAGTTCGTGTTATCGGAAGCTCGAACTACTGGGTCGATATGGAGGTGCGGTTTGAGGATGGGAAGCTGTGGAGATATACAGGTATATATGCAAGCACTGATATGAGACAAAGGAGGTTAATCTGGGAAGAAGTATCGAACCTTGGGATTCAAGGGGATGTGCCGTGGGTAATTATGGGGGATTTTAATGCCATAGTATCCAATGAGGAGAAGCATGGTGGGAATGAGAAAGAAGATTGGGAACTTCGGGACTTTCAACAGTTTATTCGGCTCAATCAATTGATCGATGTGGGGTATGTGGGGTATCCATTCACCTGGAATAACAAGAGGGTGGGAGGTGACAACATTAGAATCCGGCTGGACCGTGCGCTAGCATCGTCTAAATGGAGAACAGATTATCCAGATGTCATCCTTCGTCACCTTAAGGCTAGGGGATCTGACCACTGTCCGATTATTCTCTCTAAATCGGCAGCGGAAGGTTTTCCCAAACCTCGGTTTATTTTTGATAGTAGGTGGGTGAAGGAGCGACAATGTGGGGAAATTTTGCGAAGATGCTGGGATCAGGAAATAAGGGGTTCGCGGTGGTTTTCGATTCAAAGGCGACTTAAAATCTGTAGGCAAAAACTTCGGGCATGGAGATCTCGCACCCAATTGAATTCTAGGCACACTATTAGAGATTTGGAGTTGCAGTTAGATGAACTGGAAGAGGAGACTGTTTTTGATGGGGTTTCATACAAAGAAAAAGAGGGGAGGTTAAAAACTGCAGTAAGAGAAGAAGAAAAATACTGGAGGACCAAATCAAGGGTGAAATGGCTTAAACTGGGGGACCAAAACACAGCCTTCTTTCATGCTCGGACAGCCCAGCGAAGAGTTCAAAATCGGATCCATGGTCTGGAGGATGAACACGGCAATTGGAAGGAAGGTAATAGCGAGATCCAAGGAATTATTCTTCGTTATTTTTCAGATATATTTTCGTCTAGTGATCCGGCTGGATTTGACTCGGTCTTGAATTGTGTGGGGAAGAGGGTGACGGATGCTATGAATAGGAGACTTATTAGACCATTGAGAGCAGAGGAGGTCAAAGAGGCGGTATTCCAAATGGACCCGACAAAATCACCGGGGCCAGATGGATTCACTGCATCTTTCTTTCAAAATTATTGGGATGTTCTGGCGAGGGATATTATTGATGCAGTCAGAAGTTTTATGTTTTCTGGTAGACTCCTGAGGGGTATCAATCACACTCATTTAGTCTTGATCCCTAAGGTTAAGTGTCCAATGTCAATGGGGCAACTCCGCCCTATTAGTTTATGCAATGTAGTGTATAAAGTGGTAGCAAAGGTGTTAACTAATCGCTTGAGTGAGTGCCTCCCGCACATTATTTCGGGAAATCAAAGTGCCTTTGTGGCAGGGAGGATTATCTCGGATAATGTGTTGATTGGGCAGGAGGTGATTCATCATTTGAAGTCAAAGAGAAAGGGAAAGCAGTGTGGAATGGCGATCAAGTTAGATATGAGCAAGGCATATGATAGGGTGGAGTGGAGTTTTGTTATAGCTATAATGAGAAGGTTGGGTTTTCATGAAAGATGGATTGGATGGATTATGGAATGCATCACCACTCCATCGTATTCAGTTTTAATTAATGGATCAAGCCACGGGTATGTTCTCCCGTCGAGAGGTATTCGGCAAGGAGACCCTCTTTCCCCGTATTTGTTTGTACTTTGTGCGGAGGGCTTATCTGCTATGCTACATGAGGGTGAGAGTAGGGGATCCATTCATGGGATTAGAGTCTGCAGGGGGGCCCCATCTGTTAGCCACTTATTTTTCGCGGATGACACACTAATTTTTGCAAGGGCGGATCGTGCGGAAACTGCTACTATTAAGGGTATTCTGAATTCGTATGGTCGGGCGTCAGGTCAGCTGATCAATTACTCCAAATCAGCAATATTCTTTAGTACAAACACACCGCATCAGATTCGGGATATTCTGTGTCATGTTATGGAGGTCAGGAGAGATGCTACACTGGGAAATTATTTGGGGCTACCAGCTGATATCGGTCGGTCTAAACGTGAGGTGTTTGCATTTGTAAAGGATAAAATGTTAACTAGAATTGATGACTGGAGTGGTATTATCCTTAATCAGGCGGGTCGTGAGGTAAAACTCAAATCGGTGGCAATGGCTCTTCCGACGTATGTGATGTCTTGTGTTAAAATTCCGGAGAGTCTTTGTTCAAAGATGTCTGCTATTTTGGCGTCTTTTTGGTGGGGGGAGAGTGCGGGAAAAAGGAAGATGCATTGGATGACATGGGATAAACTTTGCGAGAAGAAGTCAGGAGGGGGATTGGGTTTTCGGGACCTATCATGCTTTAATCTTGCACTTTTGGCTAAGCAAGGTTGGAGACTATTATTGGATGAGAACTCTCTACTTTCACAAGTACTTAGAGCCAAATATTTTCCAAACTCTTCTTTTTTTGAAGCGAAGGCTGGGTCGAATCCCTCTTGGACATGGCGCAGTATTTTGGAAGGGAGGAAAGTGCTACTGGAAGGCATGCGTTGGAGGATTGGGAATGGAAAGAGGGTGAGGGCAGGACAGGATCCATGGCTGCCAAAAACTAGTGGTTTTCGGCCCAGAGGAATTAATGCGATGGGGAGGAATATGAGGGTGAGTGAACTTATCAACCCAGCGACTCACGAATGGAAGATGGATGTGGTGAGGGCAGTTTTTGCAGTCGAGGATGCAACAGCGATTGAGGCAATTCCATTGTCGAGATCGGATTTGGGGGACAAATTGGTATGGCACTACACGAATAACGGGTTGTATACAGTGAGTTCAGGATATGAATCTGCATTAATGCTTAAACAGAGAAGAGCCGGCAGCGGAGAATCTAGCATGAGAGAGGCGAACAAAAAGGTGTGGATCGAATAAGGTATGGGCTCTTCCAATCCCCAATAAACTGAAGCATTTTGTGTGGAAATGTATTCATGGAGTTCTTCCAATTAGGGAGAACTTGTTTCGGAGGAGAGTTACGGAGGATTTGTTATGCGTTAATTGTGAGGGTGACTGTGAAACTTTTCCCCATATTTTTGCTGAATGCCGGTTTGCTCAGATTATGTGGCGCACATCGCCGATTGGTTGTGTTCCGGTAATGCCGAATCAAGAGTCAATTTTGGTGTGGTTTGATAAACTAATCGAAAGATGGAAAGGTGAGGAAAACTGGAAGCAGATGATTACTTTGGCGATTTTTATTTTATGGAGAATCTGGAAATGTCGTAATGAAAAAATGCACAAGGGGCAGATATATGAACCTCAATCTGCCATTTATAAGGCTGTGCATGATGCGACGGAGTATTGTCAGGCAACTGAATCAGGGGAACAGGTGGATATTCGACTTCAAGCTACGAGTTCGGAGCGAAGTAGAGGCTATTGGGAACGACCAAATCATGGGTGTGTCAAGATCAATGTGGATGGTGCATGGCTAAGGAATTCGTCAGGAGAAGGTCCAGCTGGTGCAGGAATCGTGGTGCGCACTACATCTGGCAGATTTGTTGCTGCTCGAGCAGCTAATTTGGGGATGATGGGCTCTGTTTTGTGCGCAGAGGCCGGGGCTTGGCGAGCGGCTTTGGAATTTGCGTACGCCTTGGACATACGTACTATCGTGGTTGAGGGAGATTCGCAACAAGTTGTTCGGATTTTGAACAGGGATATACTATGCCCGACTGATGTAGAAGTGATAATCGAAGACATCCGTGGATTGGTGGGAAGGTTCGTAAGTTGCTTGTTCCGGTTTGTGAGAAGATCAGCTAATGTGGTGGCTGATACATTGGCAAGTCATGGTGTGCGAGGTTCTGGTTCCAAGACTTGGGAAGCTAGACCTCCTTCGTGGTTATTGCGCTCTTTAGGGCAAGATGATCATCTTTTTTGATGTTTTGTTTAATTTGGTATCAATTTATATGGCTGTTATAATTTTGACAAAAAAAAATTAAAATTTTTTTTGGCAGCCCCAACCCGGGGTTGTCCGAGCCAGAGGGCTTGTTGGGATCAACCCCTGGGTCGGCCCTGGCTCTGCATCATAATTTTAGTTCATGCGGCTGACAGGTCGATCTGATCAGTCCCACCCCGCAGACAACTTTTTGTTGCGCAATTTTAATGAAAAATTTTTCAAATTAATTTTTTTGCAAGTTAACCAATATTAATCACAAGGACACTTTATGTCACCACTGCCTTGTCAAACGGGCGATGCTGCGTCAACAACTGCTCGGGGAACACCTCAATTGTTTTTGTAGTTACCACTGTTGTACATATTGTCACTGTTCAGTCCTTATCCCATAAGTGATCCCGCATGGGTTTACCGTGCGGGGCTTTCCTTTTCCGATCGAATTGCGACGATTCGAGCCGCTTAATGTGTTTAGAATGTGATTTTAAAGGTACCAATGAGAAATCAGTAAAAAAAAAAAGATCGGGAAGGGCTTGATCCAAACAATTTTTTACTGATCGTCGCAATTCGATAGGAAAAGAAAAGCCCCGCACGGTAAGCCCGTGCGGGATTCCTTATAGGATAGAAAGTGTGTCACTGTTTTTCTTTTTATGTTTCCCTTGTAAACTGTAATTCAATGCGTATATCTCTATGCGCATTTATAGTGCTTTCTCCCAAAAAAAATTCCTTACATAAAGAGAATTCCTTCCCCTGTCTTTGAGGCTTTGCTTTTTCATACCTAAATAGAATTCCTTCTCTTGTTTTTTTTCCTTTTTTCTCAGGGAAGTTACCTTATGAAGCTATAAATACGAAAATCTCATTTCCTTCCGCTATCCAACAAGTTTGAAACTAGAAAAAAATAGTTCTTAATTTCTGTCTACTCGAGGATTCAAAGATGGCATCCGCCACCATTTCAGTCACTCGCTTTGCTGCTTTCAGAGCAGCGACAGATTGCAAATCATGGTCACAGCGGTCGTTGTTGTTTGCAACCATTCGCTATTTCTGGATACAAGAAGGCGCGATACCACTAGACACGGAAGGCAACACGATCCTCCATTTTCTAGCCATGTATGGGAACGCATTTGTGGTCCAGAAACTCGTCGAGATCAATGGCAACAACAACAGCAGCAGTCGCATAGTAAAATGTGAAGATCTGTTCGGGAGGAACGACAAGGGCAACACGCCGTTGCATGAAGCCGCAAGGTTCGGTCGAAAAAGAGTGGTCGACATCCTCTTGCAGAAACAAGAATCGTTGGTTCGGGAGCGCAATGGTTTAGGAGAGACGCCTGTTTACATTGCCGCGGCCTGTGGACACGAGGATGTCTTCGACCATCTGATCGCAAAGGTCGAATGCGATTGGGAGATCATGACCAGAAGGACCGACAAGTCCAACATTCTCCACACTGCGATCATAGGAGAACATTATGGTACGTACGTAGGTTTTCTTGTTCCCTTTAGTCTTTTTAATTGCTATTCAAAGATTAATAAAATTTTTCTTTACCGTTAAAAACCAAAGGTCTTGGTATGAGAATATTGGGGTCATACCCCCAACTTGCTCAAAATCCTGATGAAAAAGGAAGAACTGCGTTGTATGTGCTCGCTCAAAAACCAGAGTCCTTCAGAAGCGGGTCATATTATTCTCCACACAATTATATGTCTGTCTCCTTGATCATTTTGGTGCACTTTCTCGCAGTTCTCATATACTGTAAGTGCAATTCTCTCTGCTCCACTTGACTGGTCTTATTTTTAAAAATTGTGTTGTTTTTCAGATGAAAAAATTGAACTCCAATACTTTCCTTTATTTTGTTTTCTTTTTTTATTGCAGTTATTTAAAGTACTCATTGCAATCTTTAATTGGTGCAAGAAAGTCAAAAAATAAGACTTGATTTTCATTTTATAACTTATCATAAAAAGAAAATGTGTTTGTTTATCACTAAGCAGGGTTTATTCCATCGATGGAGTATCAGTCGAAACGAAAAGGGTTTTGGGCATCAATACTCGCAGGTTTGGTTTTGTGTTTTCCCTTTTTCTATAACAGATACCAGCGCAAACCGTCGTAGTTTTTAACTTTAAATAACTGTCTCTTGTATCCATTCGGCAGCATCACATATGGTAGGCAATAGAAGAAAATAGAAAAATAAAAATAAAAACTGCAGTAAACAGATTGAGATAAACAAAGATCTAGAAAATCAAACCACTCCCCTCTCTCTCTCCCTCTCTCGTTCGTATAATACTCCTAGTATTTGGCCGAGCATTCGCGCTTGCACATAAAACAACTTGGGAATATGAAAATGCTAACCTCAGAAATGATAATGTCAAAACTATTTTTTTGGTGTCACAACTCTAGTGCACAAAAAACTTGTACAATGTATAGTATATAAAATTTTTATGTGCTAAAATTTTAGCACCAACAAAAACAGTTTTGACATTATTACTATCCAAAATGTATTGATATATATGAAAAGTGTATAAATATCTAAAAAAGAGCATGAATATTTATAGAAAGTACATTGAAACTCTATTTTTTTTTTTGCATTAAATGTGGATTATTCACTGCATATAGTGCCCATATTAGCAAAGTCGAAAAATTTTGGGTCTTGTGAATTTGAAAAAGTTGTTTTCAATTCTTTATTTCAAGAGCCACCAATGTGAAGTATTAATATTAAATTTAAAAAAAGAAAAAAACCCAAACTGCAAGGTCCTTGGCCCCCCATATGCGCATGCCCCTTCCTCCCTCCGTCACTGCTAATAGGGGAGGCATAAGAGGAAGGAGCATTGAGAGATAACATGGACATAAATAGGTGCTTAGGTTGGGGATACCACTGTTACATTTTTGTTGGGTTTTTTTTCTTTTTTGGCGAACATTTGTGTTGTCGACAGAAAAGAAAGAACATAATTTATTTTTTAAATGCGCGACTCATGGGACAAAGTATAAATGACAATTTTGAATTTGCATGCGCGGTCAATTTTCTTATCATTCTAAAGAGAGAGCTTAACTCCGTTCACTTTAACTTTTTTTTTTTGACAACATTGATACCACTGTACAATTTCTAAGATCTTATTGCTTCAATACGATGATGTCAAGCATGTTTCTTGTTGGAACAAACGGAAGGATAACATAAAGGGTGGGAATTAATTAGCGTATAGTTTCAAAAGTAGGGGAGGTTAGAGTAATTTTCCAAACTAGAGATGGAGGTCAATTTATATTTGTCAGAAACTCAGGGAGATCAGTATCATTTATCTTATAAAAATTCACACCTGCTTGTTGGTGAAATTATACAATAGTCTGAGAGTATTGTCACATTGTATTCTGAATCTCTTTGCAACCATACAATGAGAGTATCTTCACGTGGTGTTCTGAATCATTTTACAACCACAAATTTCTGTGACACTTACTACTCAGTGTATGGACCACATAGAAAAATTGCACTATATTGCCAATAAAAAAAAAGTTGCACTATATTGGTAGTAATTTTTTTTTTTGCAGAGAGCTCGAGTTTGAGCCTGAGGTTGGCTCGCTTGTACGTGTTTGACTCAGCTTGAGCCTCATAAACACCAACGAGCTTGTGATCGAGTATTTGAGCTATGTGCCATGAATGCAAATCATAGCTTACTGCTTTGAACTCAAATATTGTTTGGAGAATAATCTGAGTTGCAGAGTGACTTTCATCACATAGCAAACATGTAGGGTTTTAACAGGGTTTTTAAAAGGAGAGTCAGTGTACCTCAAATTCTCAATAACAAGAAAACACAAGAAAAGAGAGGGGGGTGTTCAAAAAGAGCTAGATTTAAAAAAGAAAAAGAAGAAATAGCAATGGATTGCATGGCAATAAAACTAAAGGAAAAAAGGTGCTAAATAAGGGCGGGGCTATTCGCAGCCACGTATTTTCTCCCACAGCCCGTTAAAAATTTTCAATTAGACTCGACAGCTAGTTACCAAAATTAAGATACATTTTCAACATCCAATTACCGAAATATGATATTTTTTTCAACTGCTATTTACCGAAAATGCATGTTTGGCAGTTGTCTACCGAAAGTTGAATACATTTTCGACATGTAGTTACCGAAATATAATCTTATTTTCAACAGCTATTTACCGAAATGTTATTTATGATTTTCAACAACCACTTACCGAAATATAGTGGGCTATGGGAGAAAATACGTGGCTGCGAATAGCCGGTCCCCTAAATAATTCCAAAAGTGGGGTCAAGATAAGCATATAATTACATTGGCATAATCATGGCCCTTAAAGCTAGCTACTTTAGATTCAAGAAATCACAGTTCTCTGTCCGGAGTACTATACTCCCAAATTATTGAATAATTATTCGTTTATTTGATATATTTTTGGAGGAGGATATGCCACAAGTGTTTTGTTTAATGCCATGACATTTATCTCCATTTGTCATTTCTACCCTCAAGTTCTCAGCTTCTTTGTCTCTCATATTTATTTCTTCTTCAACTCCTCTCTCTCTCTCTGCCGACTAAGTTTTTTTTTTTTTGATCGGCAAAATTGAATTTTATTAAAAAGGGAAAAGGAGAAGGGGATCCAACAAAGAGTTGGACAAAACATCACAAGGGCAGAGCTCAGATCACCCAAAGGTCTACAAGGATCCAAAAAGATAAGGGGTTCTGACAGGCCGGCCCTATTTGGTCTTTGCCTTTCCGTCTAGCCTCATCCAATGTCAAATCCTATCCGTGTAAGCCCCGTTTTAAGTAATCTACCCAATATACCCCACTCTACTCTTTCTCGCCTTCCACTCCTCCAGATTATTTCTTGTTTCTTGTTCTCGGTCTTCCGCCTTTCTCCGACACAACTGTGGCTCCGTTCTTCTTGGCCACAACGGCTGCTTTCGCCATCATCCCACTGCTAATCTCCACCGTCTCCTCTCTCCTCCCTCTGCCTCCGCTCCCCTCGTCCCCCTCCTCCACCTCCATATTTGCGGCCGACGCCGCCGCCACACGTATAAATACAGACATCCACACGTATTTGAATCTGCATACATATGTGCGTGTAACATGTGTTTAGGATTTTTTTGTGTTTTGTGAATTTGTCCCAAGTGTAATTAATGGACAATGGAAGATGCACTGGAATTTGCGATGTGATCATCTCGGGGGAGATCTTGCTGTCGCGGTTACATCTCGGGGGAGATCTTGCTGTCGCGGTTGTACATCAACGATGTAAGGCCGCCAATCTCGAGCTCGATCGTCGCAGATGTAGATCTTGAGGGAGAGTTGAGACCCGTATCTACGTCGGGGCCCGTTGACGGCAGAGGAGGAGTTGCAGAAAGACAAGAAGGATAAGGAGTGGTGGAAGAGTCTGGTAAGGAAGAAGTTGGCGATGACGAGGGCTAAGGCTCCGATCATTGACAGAACACACGAGGAGTGGATTTTTTTGCTTTTTTTGTATGCTTTTTTTGTTAGACGAAAAATAGTTCTACTCCTACTTTGTTAAAGTTCTGAATGAAGGAAAAAGAGAAAGGATAGGTGTGAATTGTGTAATTTTGTTGGTGTGAATTGTGAAATTTTTGATGTGAATTGTGTAATTTGTAAGGTGTAAATTATGCAGATGTGTATGAATTCTGCAATGAGGCGTGAATTCTCCAGATGTGTAATTTCGAAGGTGTGAATTCTCGAAGGGCGGGGGTGAATTCTAAGAGGTGTGAATTATTGGGGGTGTGAATTCTAAGTTGTTTGAATTCTTGAAGGTGTATGAATTCCGGGGGGTGTGAATTCTCGGAGGTATGAATTATTGGGGGTGTGAATTCTGAGAGGTGTGAATTCTCGGAGGTGTGTGAATTCTGGGAAGTGTGAATTCTCGGAGGTGTGAATTCTTGGGGGTGTGAATTCTGAGAGGTGTGAATTCTAAGGGAGTGTGAATTCTCGGAGGTGTGAATTCTTGAGGTATGAAAAGTGATAGGGGTAAAATAGTAAAAGCATTTTTAAAAAGGGTCTAGATGGGATAGAACTTTAAAAAAGGGTTTGCATGGAACCCTGTGTAAAATTTGGGACCGGCCAGGAATTTTCCCAAAAGATAAGCAATAAAGCCCAACCCTAAACCCAAATAAGAAACAAATCAACCCAAAACACCCAAATCCGGTCCAAACCGTGGACCGGCCCTTCCAAACCAAACCCTCAAACCCTAATTAACTTCAACGCCCACCACCGCACAATCCACCAGAATCCAACCTCCCCTTTAAGTCGAGCCGGCCTCTCCCAGATGTAGAGACCGACTGCAGAAGACTGGCCTACGAAAATGGACATCAAAGCAACCAGGTTAGAGAGGAACCCGCCACCACCACATCAAACCCCATCACAAACCCCAGGAACCACGATCTCAACCAGCAACAGAAGACCCAGAAGCGACGAACTGCTGACCCCACGCTTGTCTGAGCACTCAGAATTGCCACCGACCGGACTTAGGCACACAAAGCGACTTGAGCAAAATAGCCATGGGAGCCACATCCACCTCACCACCACCAAAACAGCCACCGCCAATCAACACAGCAATTTTACCTATCGTTTTTGGAAATAAAAGCAACCTGCAAAACAAAGTTAAAAAAACAGCCTAGAGAACATCCTCCAATGCTGCCACACCACCACCCACCACCAAAACCACAACCACCACCACCACCACCACCACCAGATTGCCGCCGCCGCCACTGCCATCGCCACCCCTTCATCTCCAAAAGCACATCGAACCACCCAACACCGCTAAGCTTCCAGAGGGACTAAGGACCCTCCGATCGGAGGCGGAAAGAACCGCCACACCCTCCCACATCAGGGAGGGCGGAGGAAAGAAACAATCAGAGGGATGAGGGAAAGGTAGAGAGGGAAGTGGGAAGAGAGGTAGGAAGAGGGCGGCTCGGAGGGAGGAGGGAAGGAGGAGTGCCTCCCCCCTGGAGGGAACCCTAGAGGGAGAAGGATTGTCTTTTCTTTCTAGAGAGAGAACGAAAAAAGAGAGGGAAAGGTATTGAGATACAAAGTTCTTCTCTCCTCATCTCTGTATCTCAAGTTTTCAACTTATCTCTCTCTCTCTCCTCATGCTATCGAATAGAAGCCACTAGAAATATGTAAATCCTAAATCGTACAAGACTTGAAGACCAACCATATCTTGTATCTTATTAAAATGGAAGAATTGTAAATCAAAACGAGATAGGTAGCAAGAAAGTTGAAAATTGCTGAAAGGCATAGTGGTAATGTCTTTTTGGGTGTGATTTTCTATTTCACTCTCCTCTTGTTCATCTTTGTGGAAGGGGGTAATTTAACTTTGGGTGTAAATTGAATAAAGGAGTGTAGGTTTGATGGCTTTTGGGATAAAAACTGATGTTTTTTTCCTCTAATATACTACTTTCATGTGAAAGTATAGATTAGGAGTTACTGATTGGGTTAGTAGACATATTCCATTCATTAAGAAGGGCAAACAAAAATAGACGGATCGATCACACAAGCAATTTAGAAGGGACGGCGATCAGGGTCGAGGAGGGGGATGTAGGGAGAGTCATCGTTTTATTGAGATTCAGGGTGATTAGTTGGTGAATGAAATCAAAGGAGAGCCCAAGAGATAACAAGGAGAAGAAGTGGGTTTGCCTCAGAGTGAGAGAGAAGGGGGAAGCCGGAAGTAGATGAGAGAGAGAGAGAGAGAGAGAGAGAGAGAGAGAGAGAGAGAGCGAGAGAGAGAGGCTGACTGAGGGTAAAATTGAGAGAAAAATTTACATGTCGTGGCACTATCAAAGTTCTCGTGGCATTAGTGCTGTCCATATTCTTTACCTGTAATAGTATTTTCTTTCAGCTAATTTACTACTCCTACTAGTAATTGGTGACATTATTTTCTTATTGTAGGATTCAAAATCGTCTTCAAAGGTGGGTCCCTTTACTCGTCTAGATCAAGCTTTGTTTCTTAGAAAAAGTTTTTTTTTTTATAAAAATTGAGATTGATTTTCAACATCTTTTAAGGCCTTCTACATGTTCTCCTTATTTATAGTGGCTTTTTGGGTGTTTCTCCTTATTATTCAATTTTGTTTTGTTAGTTTTGCGCCAAATTTTTGTGGAAGGAATCTAAAAATTCAATTTTTTTTACCTTTACCCAAATATTTTTAGAAATATCCAAGATAAAGCCTCAAAAGCAGGCTTTTTGAAATTTATCTTGAATATTTCAAAATATATTAGGGTAAAAGAAAAAAAATATTATTTTTCCACATTCTCCACTCGAGATGAATCAATTAATAATCTATAAAAGTTTTGTGCAAAATTAATAAATGCAATTTTTTTAAATTATTGATCTTTCTAAATGGTAATTCATGAACTTGTTTCTTCTCAATTAAGCTTATTGGCGTACTAGAAGAATCTATGATGAAAAGCAGAAACATGCCTTTGCACTTGAGCTAGGAAAAAGGCTCGTAAAAGAAGAGGGAGAATGGAATCGATACTTAGACGATCACATGGGGAGCCCTATTGTTGAAGCCACAGAGAAGGGCATCATTGAGTTGGTAAATGAGATTTTAGGAAAATTTCCGGAGGCTGCATTTAGCTTTGACAAGAATAGTCGCGTTCCCGCCTCCGGCTCTTCTCAAAATGACAAAGGAAAGAACATATTGCACATAGCGGTTGAGCAGAAAGATTGGAATATCTACGACTTGTTGAAGAGGAAAATAGAACTCAGAGATGGAATGCTAGTGGGAGATGTTGATAATCATGGAAACACCATATTACATCTTGCTGCCAAATTGAGTACTCCAAGTTCTAGATCAGTTCAACGAGGACATTTGTACCAGATGATGTGGGATGTTTGTTGGTTTAAGGTACGTGTGCATTTTTTTCTTAAAAAAAAAAGGTACATGTGCATTTATTTGTTGAGCACACATGCAGCGAAAGAAATACGAATTAACTTTATTACGTATGCAAATGGTTGTGCATAGACACAACACATACTTGAATGGTACTCTCTCCCTACCTCACCGAAGGAGGGTTGTGTCACCACCACCTCAATGAGAATTCAAGTCTCTTATTTATACTTGTGTACAACATATATTCTAAATTCTCTTCCTATGTTCTTGTCTACCCTAACAATATAGAACTCTCCACACATTTTTTGAACATTGCGAATTGTCCTTGATCCTTCTTTAGTCTTCATGAACGTTCTGATCACTCTAGATTGTTCCACGTACGTTCTAGAACCTTCTAGGAAGAACTTTTTTTTTTTTTTCTCTCCAAGTGGTGTACATTAGCTGGTTAGGGGGTAGTTGGTAAATTAGTTCACAGGAGGTTCAAAGGCTCTCCATAATCTTAAACCACAAATGCCCCTAACGGGGCTCGAACCCGGATCCCCCACAAGGAAAGGACCACAAATACCATTGGGCTACAAGTCCTTTGGCTAGGATGTTCTAGAACTTTCTCCAGTATTCTAGAAGATTCAAGAATGTTCTGAAACCAAATACGCCTTTCTAGAATGTTTTTAAATGTTTTAGAATATTCCCAAATCTTCTAGAATCCTAAAGTATTGAACAATGGAGAGTAAGTGTAGCCTCCAACATTATTATGGTTTGATTTCTTACTCTCGCCCTGTGGATCATTTGTTGTACGTGACTTTTAATAGTGGTTGTAAGTAAGGCCTGTAAGATTTATTCTTAATGGGGTTAGATAATTAACATCCTAACTTTATACTAGGATCTAGAACTATCATGATAGTCACAATAGATTCAAATCAATAACTTTCTTTATGGACATTAGGCGAATAATGAATTATTCACAAGAAAATTTTATAACAGACAAAGCTACGAGCCATAATGATTGGGTCACTTTGGTGACTACCAAATCTTGCATAATGTAGATTATCAGTCAAAACAATAATTTTTCATGTGAACCATAAGGTGATCATAAATACATAAGATTCATCATAAAGTCATAAGAGATCATAAGAGGTCATAATTTTTTTTATCTTTGATCATAAGAAAACTGTCGAAAATCATTCGATGTACTATAAAAACATAATCTAGTTCGATAGACTGGATATATGCATGGCTCCTCCGTTTTCTCATGCCCGGTTCATTAAAAAAAAGAAGAAGATCGATAAAAATTGATAGCATCAATTTAGGCGTATACACAGTACATGAAACTGAACAAAGCATTACAATTCTTTAGATCAAAGAAACTTGACTACATCATCATGATGGCTTTACTTCATACAGCAAACATCATGGGATCATCGATTCATCATCATCATAAAATTTGCATACATTTCAGCAAGCTTTAATGGACTTATCTTACTGTAATCCAGTGCTCACAGTCACGTAATTAATAAATAAACAAATAAATAAACAATACCAATTCGGTATGCACTTATCTTGATGGCTACTAACGCCGCAGCCGTTAATAAAACTAAACTACAACTAGATACAAGGCGAAACATTGTATCAATTGTAATAATAAAAATACGTAATGGAAAAATATACTCTTTACGTCATAGATCGGCAATCCATCTACCAACGCCGAGAACAGTTAATCATTCAATAACGGAAAATCACAATGTTCACAAATCTGAAGCTCTGATACCACATGTAAGATTTATTCTTAATGGGGATAGATAATTTACATCTTAACATTATGCCAAGATCTAGAATTATTATAATAATCACAATACAATCATTAAGCAGAAGTTAAATAATCAAGGATGGCATATCCGGATCCAATAATGCAAAACTTGAGTGATCCAGTGATTATGGGAGCAACCATAATTTTTACTAGAGCATTAATCCCTAGATGGAAGACGGATTTCTCTCCCTTGCCTTTCTTTCTTAGCGGTTTAGTATCACGCATTAATTTGATGGAATTCTAAATGCTCTTTTATAAGCAGAGAGATGACCAATTTTCTTAATGAACATTATACTCACTTCCCATTAAATTGTAGAGTCTATTCAGAAAAAGGCTTCTCTATTTGACCAATACAATAAATAAAGATACGAAAAATCCTATTAAACTCATAATCAATATGTACCATATAAAATATGTGAGCCACCAAATGACTAAATTAAAATTTAGCCTTTCAGGTTTGCTCCGAGCCTAAGGATCCGAGAGACCCTTTGAGGATTGGTAGCGGTGCAAGTGTAGCTGACATGAGTACGTTGGCTATGACCTTACCTATACGGCAATGAAGGGGATCTATTATTTCTGTAAAGTTTCACAAAATCTTTATTAAAGTTGTAGTATGGGATTCTATTACTCTATTAGTTATTAGTAGTAAAGAGCAGAGATACTAATATGAATGGTCGTTAAGCTACCCTGACTAGAAGTAATTGCATCTTTAATTAACTATAGTTTTCTTTGTATTTATTAGTCCTTTTATTAATTGAGTGTTTTGCTTAACTAAATAATTTTGCGCATTTCGATTAATCTCAGAGCCTTGGTATTAATGCCTTGATAAATCTTTAGTGGCCTCAGTTTTTGCGCACTCGCGCGCGTGTTGACAATGTGAATCAAACTCACGAGCTTAAGGGAGTTAAATCTTTTAATTAATTACATGTTGTATTAAGCTCCCATTAATTCTACCATTGTCGTTGAGTACTATTCTACATATAGTAATAAGGATCGAACCATAGTTCTAACCTTTTATTGCGGAAAAGAGACTGCAAATATTACAAGCAGAGGAGGAGGGCGGAAAGACTGGTTTTTACAGAGAGAGAGGACAAAACCAAAAACCTACTTAAACAAAGAAAGACGCGTCCTTTATAAAGAGGACTCCACAGGACAAAACAGCAAAACAAAATAATTACAAAAGAACTGTGGACATAATTGCCGGGTGCACACTGGGCCCCATCGACACAAAAATCTCTACCTAAAGCCACCGAAAGTTGGCCAACCACTCCTTTATTGAGTGCCTTAGAAATGACTCCATAATTGAGTCTCCTGCTGAGCTTTGTCTTCAAGTTTCCATTATTGAGACTTTAGTCGAAAGTAAGAATTATTGATGCTTTTCTTTCCCTTTTCTGGAAGACAGCTGTTCGGCCATCAATTCGGTCATGCTGTCCCAGAAGTCACCAAGAGTTGGTACTGGTGTGGTCCCTTCGTCTTCATAAGGATCCTGTGATTCACCTGCTAGGCATGTGAACGGATTAGTATCCTCTTCATTGCTTTTGGCTGATGTCATGGACACGTCATCAGCAGTATTCTGTGATGATTGAACCGTTTGTAAGAATTGGTCCTTCATGTAATCCATGGTCTTGATTACAATCTCATCGTCTGTTAGATTTGGATTATTAGCTTTGATTTGAGCTGATATTTCCAAGAAAGGATTTCTGACCATATTCTTCTCCTTCCTTTTGATCTGCATCTTCAATTCTTGTGTTACATTTTTTATTTCGGTGAAGGTTTGCTCCAAATTAATACCCTTCCACCATCGGTATTGGAAAGTTCTTTGCAAAACTGGAAGTCCCAAGTTATTCCTTCCAACTTCAAGATCCCATTTCCAAATCCATGGGATACCAAAAGTAATCATAGTAAAAAGAAATGATTTTCCTGCTGAAGTATTTGTCCCCCTTAATTGAGGATGATGTTGGTTGAAGAACTCTAGTTCCTTCGAAACCTCAATTGGTAAAAAATCATTTGCTGTGGGTCCAAATTTAGACCACCATTCAATAAACCAATTTGGTATTTCATTTTTGCCTTCCATATATGGGCACAGCTTAAGAAACCATGAGTGTCTCTTTTTCGGATTTTGATAATAAAAAGTCTTTGACCAGGCATCAATGTAATCCAGTAGTTAAAATGGACTGGAATTCCATTTTGTCCTTTTATTGTCAAAGTTTTAGATTTTTGTGGGTGAATTCCCCACTTATGTATTGGAATGACCTTCTTTATTACGGCCTTGCTATAGCTGATCAGTCCAGTCTGATCAGGCTTGCTGTCATAAGTATGACGAAATTCAACAGAACTAGTTTCTTGAAGCATTGCTTCATATATATTTCTGTATTTCCCCTTTGGGGCTGGATAACTTAGTGTATCCATGTAGCGGGACCTTATTTCCCACGGATCATATTGATCATCCTGTGAATTCAGGATCATTATTATTTCTTTGTGTTCACTTAATTTGAACACTTCATCATTCTGAATCACCTCTGCCAGTGAGGGTGATGATGATGCTGATGCTGCATCCTGTAGTGATGGATATTGGAGTTTGTGAGCTTTTAAGTAAGCTTCCACATTGGCCTGTGTGACCCTCGATTTGCCACGGCCTCAAGAGGAATTTCCTCTTCCTCGACCCCGATCAGGCGGTCGATTCATCCTGCAAAATTAAGCAGAGGACAAAGTATTTAGTTTCCGTTGAAGACTTTGTATTGTTAACTGGATCATTTCTATTTCCCAGTTTTGATCATCATCGGATCCATATTGAGCATAGTGGCGAACCATTGCTTCTCTAACCCGAATCCAACGGATTAGATTGGTTCTATTATGTGGTCGTTTGAATACAGTCATCTCGACCTTGGTATTGAATAAACCTCTTTGCAGTTTCAGCCATTGTTCAAATTGAGTTCTTTGTTGAACAAAGTTTTGATGGTTCATCCCTGTAAAAATTCTCTCGTAAGAAAATCAGGTAAAGAATTATTTTCTCCTTTGATATACTCAATATTAAAATCAAAGGCAGATAATTCGGACTGCCATCTAGCAAAAATCTGTTTTGAAGCAATGTTCTTAATAGCTTGTTTTAGTACTTGCTTTGCAGCACTACAATCAACTCTTAGCAAAAATTGTTGATTGAGTAAATCATCTTGAAATTTATTAATACATTTTACGATAGAAAGAATTTCTTTCTTAACAGTACTATAATTGGTCTGAGCATTTTTAAACAAACCAGAAGTGAATCTAACCAATTCTTCCTTATTAGAATTGATATTATATTGCTTTAAAATACCTCCATAACCAATATTTGAGGCATCTGTTTCAACAATTTTCTTCCATTCTGGATTGGCAATAGCCAAACAAGGAAGTTGCTTTGCTTTCAATTTTATTTTCCTAACAGCTTTAGTGTGCTGTTCAGTCCATGGGGGAGGATTCTTCTTAAGTCTATCATATAAAGGTGCAGAATCCTGTGCCAACTCTTTATAATAGTCTCCGATATAATTAAGACTCCCAAGAAATCTCTATAGTTGAGTCTTATCTTTTATTTCATCTGGAAATTTAGAAGCAAATTTTATGCTGCGGTCAATAGGAATTATTTTTCCCTGGTAAATATTGTGTCCTAAGAATCGAACCTTAGTTTCGAATAATTTCATCTTAGGGGCAGAAACAACTAAACCATTTCTTTTAATCACATCTTTGAAAATTTTAAGATGTTTAAAATGTTGATCTATGTTCTCAGAAAATATTAGAACATCATCAATATAACATATTGCAAAATCCACGTAAGGATAAAAAATATCATTCATAATATTTTGAAATTCTGAAGGTGCATTCTTCAGACCAAATGGCATTACATTCCATTCGTAATGTCCACAAGGAACAGTGAAAGCTGTTTTGTAACGATCAGATTCCTGTATTTGAATCTGCCAGTATCCTGATTTCAAATCAAAATTTGAAAAGATAACTGCTTTATTCAGTCGATCCAACAAGTCTTTTTTATTAGGGATTGGATATCTAATCCACATTAAGACTTGATTTAATGGTTGATAATTAATAACCAACCTAGGAACACCTCGTTCCTTCTCAGCATTTTTATTGACATAAAAAGCTGTACAACTCCAAGGAGAGTAGTTTTTTCTTATTAATTGTTTTTTAAGTAAACTGTCAATTTCGTTTTGACATATTTTTAAATATTCTTGTTTCATTTGAGAAGGTCTTGCTTTAGTAGGAATTTTTCTTTCATCAAAATCCTTCTCATACGGAAGTGAAACAATATATTTCTTTCTATCCCAGAAAGCATTTGGGATATCACTACAAATTTCTTTTTTGAAATTTCCTTCAATTTGAAAAATTTTCTCTTTTAAAGAAGGGTTTTGCAAAACTTCTTCAAGACTCATTATCTGAATCTCTTTTTTAAGAAAATTTATTTATTTATCTTTATGAGAAATCTTTCTCATAATATCATTTATTTCTTTATGCACAGGTGGTGAAACAAATTCAAAAAATATTTCATGACCTTCTACCTGTGCCATTATTCCAGCTGTGCTGGTCTTCATAGGCAGCAACATTGCCAAGAAAGGAGTCCCAAGTATTAACTCCTGTTGAAGATTTCTTATACAGAGAAAAGTAGTTTCCAAGCAAACTCCTTTGTTACAAATGTAAACATTATTGAGTTTGTATTTAATTATCATTTTTGCTCCACTAGCATTAGTGAGACTTTGTGAAGTCTTCTCAAAATATTGTGTTGGAATAATACCCTCTTGGATGCAGTTCATATCAGCACCACTATCAACCAAGGCCATAATATTATTGATAGTATATTCTTTATAAATTACCAGATTAACTTTAATGTGCCATTTTTGGTAAATCACTTTATTGATGGAATTTAGATAAGCAAAATCATCAGTATTACTGGATTCGCCTTTATTCTCTAAGACAACTAATCTTGTCTTAATCTCATAAAACTCTTGTGCAGCTTTATTATGGAAAGTTTTAAGCAATTTGATTTCTGCTTTTAAAATGTTTATTTCAGATTTTAACTCAGGAATAGTGACAGGTTTAAAATCATTAACCTGTTCAATTCTATCAAGAACAGTTTTCAAACTATAAGTCTCATTCGGAAGTTGGGGTTTTTCTTCTTCCTCTTCTTCTTTCATAAAAGAAATACAAGTTTCAATTATTTTCATCTTTAGTTGAGGATCTTCGATTTGATCAATGATCTCTAAAAGTCCCTGTTGTTTCTCAGTCAAAACATTAATACTGAGACCATTCATTTCCACTATAGTCTTCCAATAATTATCGGAAGTTGAACATTCAATGTCATTGCAGGTGCAATCATTAGTGATTTCTTCCTCAGTAGAAGTTGTAGATGTATCATCGTCGTCCGAGAGATCATTAAGTTGATCCTCAGAATCACTAGAATTTAAAAGTATTTTAAAGAGAGTTTGTTTTAAACCTTCATCCAGTTGAAGTTCTTCAATCTTTTTCTTAGTCTTGCATTTATTAGCATAGTGGCCAAATTTTCAACATTTAAAACATTTAGCAGTGACCTTATTGTCATCTTTATCCTTTTTATTCTTTTTCTGCTTTTTTGCAGAATTTTCTTTTGAACTAGATTGTACAGGTTTATCTTTTCCTTTATGCTTCTTTTTCCCAAATTTTCTTTTGGAATTTTTCTTAGTAGTCTTATTACTACTTTTGTTCTTTTGAGGTTTTAAATATTGAGGTAAATCATAACCGAACTGGTCACAAAATTGTCCTATTTCTTGTTTACCAGTCAAATTCTGTTTTTCCAATTGATTATGCAATTTCATATCATTGCACAAGGTTAAACCCTCCTGTATTATTATGGCTATTAATTGACCATAAGTATATCTATTATAATCAACAGTCAAACCATTATTTTGGTCTCTCAATTTTTTTCTTATTTTCTCAGCGAAAAAATAAGGTAAACCATTAACAAATTTTGATTTCCAATGTTCACTATTAGCATCGGTTCTTTGCATGACTTTTGCAAGGAAAACATCTTTATACCAACGAAAATGAGTTAACGTCGGACATTTCAGGTTTTGAAGTAATTCTCTACTTCTTTCATGTTGGTTATCCCAGTGACCAACAAAATGTAAAATTATTGATTGAACTAGGGTATAACCAGCATCTTGTTTAATCCCGCCAGTATCATTGGGTTTTACTGCATTCATTATTTCTTGACGTTGGCTTTCAGTAAGGACATTATCCCACCAACCTTTTATCATGCCAGTGAATCCAACTGTGATCCATCCAGCAATTTCCTTATCTTCGTTTTTATTATTCCTACATATTGTAGAATACATCATCATTTGATGTGCAACTCCAAAACTTTGGTATTCAGTCATACCATCTATGTTCCATTCATATATTGTTTTTCCACTATATGTCATCTGCTTTTGAAAACCAGCCTCTTCATAAAGCAGATCCTGTGGAGTGGGCCTAGGATAATAGTATCGGTCGGCTCCACTATAAGGAAACCTTTTATTAGGGTACTTTATTGTATTAACAGTCTCATGTTGAGACTGAAGAAAAGAGTTTTCAATACTAATGACTTCATTATTAGTCATCTCATCTTCTTCAGTAATAACATTAAGAGTTAATCCTTTAAATCTTTTCTGTAACTCTTTTAATAATTCATTATTCTTTTCAGGATTAGTGAGTTTAAATCCTGTTATTGGCATTGGTGGCCTTATACTAGACAAGGATATCTCATCCTCTCCTCTGATATAAGATTTGAATTTTTAATATCTTCCCTAGTTTGAGCTATTTGCTCCTCAATACGGATCAACTGGTCACCAATAGTATTGAGATTCATATTAGTATGATTATTCTGTTTATATACCTTAGAATTAGGATCTGTGCTTGTTGGTCTAATAAAAGCCACAGTTTCTAAGGGTGAATCAGATTCAGAGTTGCCCTCAATAGACAACGGTACAGTCGGAGGATGGACTGCTCTAATAACATTACCAGCCATAGATTTCCAATTTCTATGGTAGTCTTGTATTACATTTATGGATCTATCACATTCGATCCAATGCCTGCCATAAAACCATTGGGTAAAAGGCATAATTTTTTGAGATTTTTCAAGCCAATTATAAAATTCTTCCTTGAATTTTTGTAATTGACTCTTATTATATTTCGCAAAATACCACTTCCTAAATTCTTGGTATTTTGGCTGTTGAAATTCATTATTAATCTCCTTTCTTATTTCAGGCGTGATTATCATTATTAATAGTAAAAGCCATTTCACTAGCAGTAGGTGATTCTACTGTGTTATTATTATTGGGTTGAGTGTAAACCCCATGAGGTATTTGGTTCTGGGATATTCTAATTCCCACAAAATTATCATCATCCATTGGATGACGAGATTCTGGGATCTCAGAAGTTGAATGTCTACTAGTGTTAGGGATACTAACCCTATACGGAGTATGATTATTCCTAGAACTAGAGCTTCTGAGAAATCTATTGTTTTGAGAATTTCTGAAATTGATGGAAACAGTGCCATCATTATCTTGAACAATCTGTTCAATTCTATTGACAATTGGTCTAGGAGGAACAGCATTAGGTATAGTCCAACTGTCGGGGAAAGTAATTTCTTCCCAATCAATTAATCTATTAGTAGCAATATTAGAAGTTAACATATTAGATTCAACCAAAACAGTTTGGTCAGCAGGGCGCATCATTCGTACCCTGGGATTCATGGTATTCATGACTTTATAGTAAATTCTATAAATTACAGCAATTACTTCAGATCCAGGCAAAAAATCATAACCTCTAGTCTGGATTCTACAATTTAAAGCTTCTCCTATATTTCTATCCGTAAGTGATAGAGAAAAATCAGGGAAAGCATTAAAGTAAACAGGACCATGACTCAAACTAGTCTCTACAGCCCCTATTATTGATGATCTCCAATTATTACACCTCCCATCACGTAAAGTAACTTGAAGGCAAGTGTCCATACCAAGCAAAGTTAAGGGTTTAAGAGCAATTTGCACTAAACCAATATGAACATATTTATAATTCTGCATATGAGCAAGAAGATCAGTACGATCCATAAGATTTATTATCTTATCATTTGATTCCAAACTCTCTGTTCTTTCAACAGTTTTTATTGCCATACTACTACTTAATTCAAACATACCATGTCGGTATATAGTAGATGGTCTCACTGGAGGAATTGTCCAGTGATTCAATTGTTCTTGCACATTGACATATTCTATTAATTCAGAATTTTAAATTCTATCATTATCAGAACGAAATATTCTCCTCATCTTTAGATAAGGGTGTTAGTGCTTACATAAACCAATCCCTCATAATTCATGCCCTTTTTTTTTAAAATATAAAATAGTATTCACTATAGCACGTCTGTCAACGATTTACTGGTATAAATAGCCTTCCTGCCCATTCCCGGGTCTTACACGGCCGTACATCCATACGCGACTTGGGTGACGTCCCACTATACTGAATACTGCCTTACATTAAAATTTTTTTTTTAAAAATATTTTATTTAAAAGGCACTATTATGATTCCATGATTTATGCTTGCACTAACACATTAACTTAAGCCATAAGTGGCTCTGATACCAAATATATTACTAAACACAATAGTAATAATGATCGAACCAGAGTTCTAACCTTTTATTATGCTTATATATATGGTCTTTTGAAATTCCACATGCATGATGCAGCACGTGGGTTACAACTCTCCCCCACATTTCTGGAATCTTCAAAACTCGGACGGGGAGACGGCAAAAGAAGTATTCGTAAAAGAACATTCGGAAATACGAGAGAAGGCTGAGAAAGCAGTCAAAGACATGAACAATGGTCTGATGCTAATCGTTTGATCGGAACTGTCATTTACGCTGCGCTTTTTACCCCGCCGGGAGGTTACCGCCAGAGCGAGGATGATCCTTCTTACGGTCTCCCAGTCTTCCTCACGGACGACATGCGCATGTACTACGTGCACTTATACTGGGGTCTTTTAGCTGCCTTTGTTGCCTTCGCGACTATGTTTTCGATCCAATCATGTCTGTTTCGCAGCAATGACTTCTACCTACACTTGCCGTTGAGGCTTTTGGTTGCTATGGCTTCCTTGATGCTCTCCGTGGTATTCATCACCCTAGCATCTCGACAGATCTACATTATTGAAAGGCAAAATGATTTCCCTCTGGGAGAACACATTACGCATGCGTGCTTGCTCGCTGCAACATTCATCCTTGGATCCATAGACGGAAGTTTCTTGCTCCTTTATTACCTCTCTTTTTTGCTTAAACTTGAGTTGCTTCCCTAACAACCCATGAAAAGCACATGGTTTACTTTTACTGCTTGAGAAGACTCTCAAGCTTCTGTAATATGTTTTCAGATTTGCTCAATAAATGTGGTTCATCACATCTTCGTTTTCTTTTCTCTCTTGTTTAGCCTATAAATAGGTTTGTAATCTGAATATGTAAGTGTGCAAATAAGAGTGATCAAAATGTGTAAGAGATGTTGGTGTTTTCTAGCCTAACCTGGAGAAAGAACTAAGAAATAGGGGGCTGCCCAGTACAACAGTAGCAGCCGAGAGCAACAAGAAAACAGGGGAAGAGAGAGGGGTCTCTCTGGATACAAGCAGCAGCAAAACAAAAAACGTAAAAGAGGGGCTGCTAACTTTCTTACTTTTTCCATTCCACTGCACCTTTAAATATTAAGGTAGAGATTTACACATAAAACAAACTTGGGCTACAGCAAACAAGAGAGCCCAATTATAAAAGGAAATAAAGTAGCCCAATAATATTTGGCCCAAACATAACAAAATACTTGGTCCAATTACAAAAAGATAATAAAGCATTAATTTTAACACTCTCCCTTAATGCTTTGTTGTAACACCCAACATTTCTCTAAAACATTGGAACTTTTCCTTTGAAAGAGCTTTGGTGAATATGTCCGTCACTTGGTCTTCGGTTGCACAATACTTGAGTTGAATCTCTTCATCTTCCACGGCCTCTCGAATGAAATGATGTTTGATCGCAATGTGTTTGGTACGGCTATGATAGACGGAATTTTTTGTCATTGCAATTCCAGATTTGTAACCACACAAAATTGGAGAAGCTTCTCCTTACTTTTCACCAACATTCTCGAAAATCCTCCTTAGCCATATTGCTTGAGAGGTTGTCAATGATGATGACACGTACTCGGCCTCGGCGGTAGATTGCGCCACGGTTTGTTGCATCTTAGATGCCCATGAGAAGACACCCATGCCAAAAGAAAAAGCATATCCGGAAGTGCTCTTCATATCATCGACACATCCGGCCCAATCACTATCACAAAATTAATCTTAGTAATTTTGCATCAACATTCTTCTTTTACAAAATGCCATAATCAAGTGTACCTTGTAAGTATCTCAAAACCCTCTTAGCCACTCCAAAATGAGTTTGGCTTCTATTGTGCATAAATCGGGATAACATGCTTGTAGCATACATGATATTCGATCTTGTAATAGTCAAGTGCAACAAACGTCCAACCAAGCTTCTATAAAGAGATTCATCCACCTTTTTGCTTCCATCTTCCTTTGACAATTTCTCATTCACATTCAAAGGAGTTACAACCGGCTTGCATTTTTTCGTCTTGAACTTCTCAAGAAGAGTTCTTGTATACTTTCTTTGACAAATGAAAATATTCTCTATGCTTTGATAAATTTCAATGCCCAAGAAATAATGCAAGAGACCAAAATCACTCATTTCATACTTCTTTATCATGTCTCCTTTAAAATCCTCAATCATTTTCACATTGCTACCTGTAAAAACCAAATCATCAATATAGATAGAAACAATGAGAACGTAGGTGTTACCTTTTCTTTTGATGTACAAGGTTGGCTCATTTTTGCTTTTTTGAAATCCTCTTTCATTGAAGTAAGAGTCAATCTCATTATACCATGTTTGGGGTGCTTGCTTTAGCCCATATAAAGTCTTCTGCAACTTATACAGTTTTTGTTCCTTGCCTTCAGCAATGAAGCCTTGAGGTTGATCAACAAACACTTCTTCCTCCAAGACACCATTCAAGAAGGCGGATTTCACATCAAGTTGATACAAGAACCATCCATTCGATTCCGCTAAGGCAACAAGAGATCTAATTGTGTCATGTCGAGCCACCGGTGCAAATGTCTCTTGAAAATCAATTCCGGGTTGTTGAGAATACCCTTTTGCAACAAGTCTTGCTTTGTGCTTTTGAATGGAACCATCAGGGTTGAGCTTTGTTCTGAAAATCCACTTCACACCAATAATTTCTTTGTCTTTTGGCTTCTCCACCGGCCAACTCCCAAGTTTTGTTCTTCTCGATGACATGAATTTCCTCTTTCATAGCTTTCTTCCAAGCTTCCTCCTTAATTGCTTCTTCAAAGGTCTTCGGTTCAACAACACAAGAATTACAACTCGCATACACATCACTAAGGCTTTTCATTCTTCTTGGAGTTGAACTTGAAGATGAGGAGCTTGAGCTTGATTGAGAAGTTGGAGGAGTTTGATTTGGAGCTTTAAGATCATCACATTCTTCATCTTCTTGATTCTCCGGTTCTTCATAATTGAAAGGGACTTGGTTTTGTACCACGTTCCTCTTCCAATCCCAATATGCCTTCTCATAAAAAAGAACATCTCTAGAAATGATCACATTGTTTGTGGTTAAATTGAAGAGCCTATAGCCCTTTGATTGGGAGCTATAACCCACAAAGAAACACTTTTGACTAGTTTCATCAAGCTTGCTCCCTTTTAATTTTGGAACATGAGCATAACAAATGTATCGAAAAACCTGCAAGTGATTTACGGATGGCTTTCTCCCACTCCAAGCTTGAAATGGAGTAATATTTTCAACAGCCTTTGTTGGGCGTCGATTCACACACTCCAAGCTTGAAATGGAGTAATATTTTCAACAGCCTTTGTTGGGCATCGATTCATCAAGTAGACCGCCGTATAGATGGCTTCACCCCAAAAAGTCTTGGGCAATCCCTTCTCATGTAACATTGATTCTGACATCTCCATTATGGTTCTATTCTTTCTTTTTGCCACTCCATTTTGTTGTGGAGTATACCCAACCGTTAGTTGTCTTTCCATGCCAATGCCTTCACAAAATTTATAGAATTCATTTGAAGTGTACTCACCACCTCTATCACTTCTCAAAACTTTCATTAGATAGCCATTTTGCCTCTCTACAAGACTTTGAAACTTTTTAAAGATTGAGAAAACATCGGATTTTTGTCTCATGAAATAAACCCATGTCATTCTAGAAAAGCATAAAAAAAATGATAAAGTACTTGTTACCTCCATGAGTTTGCGTATCCATAGGCCCGCACACATCGGTATGAACAAGCTCCAATGGTGCTTTAGCCCTCCATGCCTTGTCTTTTGGAAATGACTCCCGGTGATGCTTTCCAAGTGCACAACCTTCACAAACTTGCTTGACTTCATGAATAGTTGGCAAGCCATACACCATGTTCCTCTTTTGTAAGTTCTTCAAACTTTGAAAATTCAAGTGCCCAAATCTTCTATGCCAAAGCCATGAGTCATCTAGCACATCCACCTTCAAGGCCACATTTTTGGAGTAGCAAAAGGTGAGAGGGAAGTTTCTATTCTTCTCCATCTTGATTTTTGCTACAATTTGATTTCTCCTCCCTCTGTTATAAATCTTGTAAGAGTCTCCTTCAAATTGGACGGTGTACCCATGCTCTATAAGTTGCCCAACACTCAACAAGTTTTGCTTCAAGTCCGGAACAAATAGCACATTCGAGATATTCCTTATACCCTTCTTGGTCTCCACAGCAATAGTACCATTTTCCTTTGCTTGGACTAAGGTACTGTTTCCCATCTTTACTTGACAATTGGAGGAAGTATCGATTTTCACAAAGATACTCTCATCTCCGGTCATGTGGTCACTACAACCACTATCAAGGAACTACACATCATTCTTTTGCTCGGAAGCCGCTTGACAAGCATAAAACATGCACTCGCCACCTTCTTACTCTTCGGAGTAATTAGCTTATTGATTGTTTGTGACTCGGCAATCCTTTTTGACATGCCCAAATTTGTTGCAATTGTAACATTGTGACTTCCCTCGAAACCAACAATCTTTATCAACATGACTACTCCCTTTACAAATTCCACACCTTGGTTGAGTGGCCTCATCATTCCCTCTTACTTGAAAGTTGTTTCCCCTTTGAAAATTGTTTCCACTTTGAAAATTGTTCCTTCCTCTTCCTCTTCCTTTATCATTTCCACCTCTTCCTCTTTCAAAATTTCCACCACTTGAAAATTGCCCTCTAGATTGATTATGACTTGAAGATGATCCTTTCCCATGGGGCTTTGTGGTACTAACATTAAGCTTAGATTGAAAGGCACTCTCAATTGACTTTTTGGATTGCCTATTCAATCTTTGTTCAAATGTATTAAGGGAGCCCATCAATTCTTCGACACTCAAAGTGGCTAAATCTTGAGTTATTTCAATAACGGCAACAATAGGATCTTACTTCCGTAGGAAATTAATCAAGATTTTCTCAATAATTATTTGAGTAGCACCATCCTCCCCATATGTTTTCATGTGATTCACAACATCCATAAGTCTAGAAAAATAATCATTTAACAATTCAATATCCTTCATTTTCAAATTCTCATAATCTCTTCTCAAATATTGAAGTTTCATGGTTTTTACTCTGAAATTGCCTCTATACTCATTGAAAAGAATATCCCATGCTTTCTTGGCTTAGGTTTCATTGATGATTCTAGGAAAGAGGTTGTCGGAAATATCTTGTTGAATCATGGAGAGGGCTTTTACATTCATTCTATATCCACCTTCAATTGTTTCTTTTGCTCATTTGACAAAGCCATCTCCACACCTTGATAATCTTCAAACCCATCTTGAACATATTCCCGAACATCATTTGACATGAGTTGGGTCTTCATCTTCACACACTAAAAATCATAGTTTTCTCAATTGAAGTAGAAAAGAAAGTGGTAGAGCTCCCTTGTTTTGATTGCTTGAACTTGCCATTGTTGTAGACTTTTTCGAACTTTGTTTCCCCTTCACAAATCTTCACTCCCAACTTGTTCTTGATCCAACAAAGTTCTGATACCGCTTATGTTGGTATTTTCCTAGCCTAACCTGGAGAAAGAACTAAGAAATAGGGGGCTGCCCAATACAACAGTAGCAGCCGAGAGCAACAAGAAAACAGGGGAAGAGAGAAAGAGAGGTCTCTCTGGATACAAGCAGCAGAAAAAAAAAAAACGTAAAAGAGGGGCAACGCCACGATCGACAGATCCATCGCTGCCCTCGCCGCATCTCCGCCAACCTCTGGCAACACAGCTGAAATCGCCTCCAGCCACACCATGGCCGATTCCAACTTTTCCATTGGCTTCTCTTCCATATTTAACGCTCCTCTGTCCCAAACTCTCACTCTCACTCTCACTCTTTCTCTCTCTCTCTCTTAAGATTTATCTCTCTAAAATTTCAGGTGGAACAGATCCAGTTGTATATAACTAATCTAAATGTATATCAATATATGTATAGGGTGTACGTATTCTTTGCATTTTTTTTTTTGAAAAAAGCTGAAAGGAAAAAAGGGGAAGGATATGATGGTAGTGGCTTTTTTCCCCCTTACTTTGGAGTAATGAAAGCTACTGAAACAATTTTTATATGATTCTTTTTTAAAGCGAGGTTTGATGATTTGGTTGAAATTTGAATTCTGTGATTTTGGAAGGTATGAATTCTTAATTTGGGGATGTGAATTTGATATTTTTTTGAGGGTATGAAATTTTCATTTGAATGTGAATTTTGTTTTTTATCAAACGTGTGAATTATTCAGGTTTCCTATTTACTTTTGCAAACTCTGGGTCATGGTTTGGTGTACACTAAGGATCCGTTTGATTAGCGAGATAATGTTAAAAAGTGCAAAAAAGAGATTTTTTTTTTACTAAATTGGTGTTCATTTAGCAAAAATATCCTAGAAAGTGGTACTCCCTCCGTCCCTTTTTAAGTGTCTTGCTTCGTAACTCTGACTTGTTAAAAAGACATTTCACATCAACTTTTTCCTCCACTTTCCTTACTTACCCATCATCATTACATTTTTACTCACTTACTTTTCAAAATGGAATATTTTTTTAGGGACAAAATAGACAATTCACTAATTTTTACCCATTAACTTTATAAAATGGACACTTATTAAGAGACAGCCCAAAATAGAATACCGGACTATAAATAAGGGATGGAGGGAATAAAAATTAAGTTTTTCAGTACAACCCTCAAAAGCTAGAGAATTTGTCTTACTTTTTCTCACAAAAAGTGCAAGAAATTTTTTATTTTCTTGTAAGAATCAACCACAATTACTCTGACTCCCTTATTTTGTTGCAAAACTTTCATTCTAATCAAATGCATCACGGATGCGAGAAAAAAAAAGTTTATTTTTCTTTTCTTTTTATTTCACTTTCTCTCATTTTCACTTTCTATTATAATTTTCTCGTTAATCAAATGGACACTTAAATGTGTACCGAATTGCGTGGGATTTATTTTAGAGTGGGGTGAGTCCGAGACAAATTAGTGAAATCGTTTAACTTGTTTAAAATATATTTTTAATGGTCCATGTAAAAAATTAACTCATTCGAAAATTGTTAAGAACTTGATAGATTGTTATCCTATAATTTGGTGGAAAATTTTTTAATGAATCAATCAAATTCTAATCAATATCTAGTTGAGCTAATTGTTTGCAAGAACCACAATATTTTAAACAAATTGGACGAATCCAATCATTTGTTCAAAACTCCTTTCATTTTAGTATTTTAGATTTGGATTTGCAGATAATGAGTGTAGAGAGAAATTGGATAACGATTGAAATATGAGTAATGATTGAAGAGAGATAAAGCGAAAAATAACAGTAATGATTGAATAGAAATAGGATAATAATTAGAATCTAAAATCTAAACCCTTAAACGGGTCATAAAGATTCTGAGACACCCCGCTTTCCAGTGGCCGGCAGGATAGCAGGCTCCGTCCGGACGGGAGGGGACAAGTCATGGTTTATAAGAAAAGATTCCTCCTACTTGTACAAGGCTTTTTAAAGCCGTAAAGGCAGGCCAAAGCGCATAGGAACTTCACAGTTAAGCATGCTCATTCTGAGGTAGTTCAGGGATGGGTGACCTACCAGGAAGTCTTATGGGTTTTGGCCGGAATAATATTGTACAAAGATGGAGCGGGTCTTTACAGATGGTATCAAAGCCCAGCCCTAGGCAAAGTGGTAGGTAGGATGCGCTCTGCTGCCACGGACCCTAGGGGAGGTTGCTGGGTCTGTGCACTGAGGACGTTGTATCCCTAAGAAGGGTAGATTGTGACACTCCAATTTCCGGTGGCCGGTAGTACTGCAGGATAGCAGATTCCGTCCGGACGGGAGGGGCCAGTCATGATTTATAAGAAAAGATCTCTCCTACTTGTACAAGGCCTTTTAAAATCATGAATGCGGGCCAAAGCACATAGTAACTTCACCGTTAAACGTGCTCATTCTGGGATAATCCAAGGATGGATAACCTACTGAGAAATCTATGGGCTTTGGGCGTCCAAAGCGAATAATATTATACAAATATGGAGCCGGTCGTTACAGATTTGATTTGACACTTGTTACCTTTTTCTTTGTTGTTTATTAATTTTTTTTTTTTGAGCACTAACATTAGCTTTATTCTAATGGCATTGGCTTTTCTGCCGTTAAGTCGTGAACAGCATCTCATGCAGTCCACTCATTTTTTAAACCATTTTGGAGTTACTTCAATGATCTAAACCGTTCACAGCGTAGAGTTTGTCGAGCAAAATATGCCCGTAAAATATTAATTTAAACGGATGAAGATTAATATTCAATGAGAGTACATAGACTTTGAAAAAATGGGATTAAAACTTGAAAACTCAATTTTTCAGAATATGTGTGATCTGATTGGTATCAGATTAACTTTACATTTTACATGCTATTCTACTTGACAAGCTCTATAATATGGGCGGTTGGAATTATCAAAGTGACTCCAAAATGGGTTCAAAAATGGCCATGGCCAGATTACATGCATAGTCAGCCTAGACACAAGGCTCACAAGGCCTGGGCCTTAGGCATCTCAATTTTTTTTAGTATTTGGGTTGAGTAGGACTTTTTTTTGGAAACGATCAGTCCAAGTTTCAGAAGCAAGACCCAGTCTCTTGAGCATTGATACTGAGTCAGTAGGACTTTCTATGTATAAAAGATTTTTTACCTTCATTGTTTCATTCAACTAGCGATATGAGCCTATAGGTGGGAGGCTTTACTTTGCAATTTATTTGTCCAACATCGACAGAGCAAAGGCTCAATTGGCAAAGTAAATTTAATACTATAATTTTGACTTTCTTTGATTGTTTTTTTTTTCCCGTAAAAACTGTAAAACTTTTAAGGCACAATTTTTAGGACGAGCATTGGATACCCAAATATCTTGGGCCGACCTTGACTACATGAGGTGTAGTCGAGGCGTAAAGTGCAGAAATGCCGCCTCCTATTATTGTCCTGTCCCTTTCTACTTCCCGAACACAAATTCCCTACCCCCTCGCGTCCTTTCTGATGATCAATGAGTGGCTCATATTCATACTATTATATAATGGATGGAGCATTGATCAAAAAAAATATAATGGATGGTGCATGGAAAGTTGATGTTGATAAGAGTCGTCTTGAATTTTCCGCTTGAGCCCAAAAAAAAAAAGTAAGAGTCGTCTTGGTCTTTGTGCATCTCTTTTATCCTGATGGGTCCTCCATCCATCAATTTTTCAAAATAATGAAAACAAAAATACTATTTTGATCTTTTAAATGTATTTGAACGGTTTAAATTTTAAAAAAATTATTTCGGAAAAAAGTTTAGCTTGTTTGGAGAAGACTTTGAGCGAATTCTAACTATTAATTAGAGTAATAAATGATTAGAAATTAATTATGTATTTTATTTTACACAACCATTATATATGCACTTGCTACTCTTCACCTCAAAATCTGCCCAAATCTTCCCCTCAAATCTGCCCAAAAGAACATGATCCACCAACTTTTCCCAAATAGAAAACAGGGGAAGACCTAGTCAAAATGCTGCTCTCTCATACTAGTGGAGTGGCTAGCTGGGAAGCTCAGTAGTCAGTAGTCAAATCGATTCTCTCATACTAGTGGAGTGGCTACCTCCCATATCTAGTTGTTCTGTCTACTTGAGGATTCAAAGATGGCATCCCCAACCATTTCAGTCACTCGCTCTGCTGCTTTCAGAGCAGCGTCAGATTGCCATCCGCAGTCATGGTTGTCGTCGTTTGCAATTGTTCGCGACTTCTGGATACGAGAAGGTGCGATACCACTAGACACGGGAGGCAACACAATCCTCCATTTTCTAGCCATGTACGGAAACGCATTCGTGATTCAGAAACTCATCGACGGCGACAACGGCAACAACAACAACAGCAGCAGCATAGTAAAATGTGAAGATCTGTTTAGGAGAAACGACAAGGGCAACACGCCATTGCATGAAGCTGCGAGGTTCGGTCGAAAAAGGGTGGTTGAAATCCTTTTGCAGAAACAAGAATCACTGGTTCGGGAACGTAATCGTTTGGGAGAGACGCCCATTTACGTTGCTGCGGCTTGTGGACACGAGGATGTTTTCGACCATCTAATCGCAAAGGTACTCGATCGCGATCAAGAGATGACCACGGCTTGTGGACACGAGGATGTTTTTGACTATCTAATCGCAAAGGTACTCGATCGTGATCAGGAGACGACCAAAAGTATCGAGAATTCCAATGTTCTTCACGCTGCGGTCACGGGAGAACATTATGGTACGTACTTACATACGTTTCTTTTGTAGTGCGCAGAACTTCAACTATATATCGTCCCTCTCTAGCTAGTTTTAAGTACATAATTCCAAATTTTGTTCCTCTAATACAAGTTATTATATATAATTTGGCCCGATAATTTTACTTGCATGTCAACTACAACTAGAGCTAGGGATGATTGTTGTACACTACCCTTAAAATTTTATTTGCCTGAGTTCAGTATGTGGTAATATCTAACTAGTAACATATATAGACAATTTTAAGGTACCTACGGGAAAAAAAACACACGGTCCAAAATTATTTTGTTCATCTGAAAAAAAAAACTAAAAATAATTAATTAGATCAGAATATTAAACACATAATTTCTAAATTTTAAATTTTAAATTTTTGAACAAATTGAGATGTTTAAATTTATGAAATTTTGCACGAAAATTCTGAATCTTTATCCGACTAAGGATAAAATTACTTTAAGAAAATACATAATCAATATTTGACGGAAAGAGTAAAATAAAAATTCTAATACTAAAGATACTGCTTTCAAACAAGTTAATTATAATGAGTTGCCAAAAATCACTTTGAGCACTTGCATGTCAACTACAACTCGGTACGTCTTGCTACGAGCAAGACCAAAAACAGAGAAAAGAAAGAGAAAGTAAAGGGATAGCTAGCTAGGAGCCAACCCAAAAGCAGTAGCATAACAGTACAATAAAAGCGAACAAAAATCAGTCAAAAAACTATCTAAAGGACATAACCGGCGGTGGTGGTTGTTCTGTCTGAAGTGGTGGGTGGCGACGTTTTGCTGTTCTAGGGCAGGTTTTGGGTTTCTTTGGATTGAGCTTTAAATGTATTATTTGGTTCTTTAGGCCTTTTGGGTGGTTTGTGCTTCTATCGTTTTATCTGGGCACTTTAAGCCCTCACAGGGCCGGCTTAACCTTAAAGGGAAAACAAAATCATAAGAATGAAAAAAAATAGCGAGCTGCTTGGGCTGAGAATTGAACCTTGCATTTGATGGATGGCAAGACTTAGACTTACCACTTGGAAGCACTAATTTAATATATATTACATACATTGGTATATCTATTTGGAGCCCTAATTGTTGGCCAAATTTTGGGGACTTAAGTCCGCCATCTTATCCGTCTTAGCTTAGGGCCGGCCCTTGGCCCTCAAGTGTTGTACTGGGTTTTGTCCCTCTGAATGTCTGTTTTCAACTTTTGATTGAAATCCTTTCCTTTATTCCTAATAAAATATTACTTTTGCCGATAAAAAAGAAAATATTAGGACAGGACAGCTGTGTCCTTCCATAGTTCGATTCATCCTTCCTTGCATCTTGCCTTAGGAATATCTCTTCCCCCATGAAGCAGCATTCATTCCCAAAAATCCGTTCACATCAAGGTTGCCATCTGGGATACACAGCTCCAGGAGAAGTGTAGTACTAAGATCACAATCATAAGCATCCCAGCAGATAGAGAGACGATTGCCCACCACGATCTTGGAAAATGTCTTTGAAGCTAGCACCAATTGATTGAAGACAGCTGCATGAAACAGAGGATTTGGAGCAAAATCTAAGGTAAAGTGTGAAAACCAAACGAGACAGGCCTGACGGATCCGGGAAATTCCAAGCCGGTCCTACATTTTGTTGGGGCTTCTATGCGGACCTTTTTTTTTTTTTTTTGTAGCACTATCCCGTCCAGGCCCTTTTTACAGATGGTTTTTAATATTTTGCCCTCATTTTTGAAGATGTGAATTCTACAAAGGGCTGAATTCTGGGGGTGTAAATTCACGCACAAATGAAGAATTCACACCCTCTACCACCAGTACCAACACCCAAATGAAGAATTCACACTTTCGAAAAAGATAGAATTCACATTCCCAAATTAAGAATATGCACCTTCAAACAAGACACAATTCACATCCAAATGAAGAATTCACACATTTGATAAAAATAGAATTCACACCCAAATTAAGAATTCACACCTTCGAAAAAAGACAGAATTCACATCTCCAAATTAAGAACTCACACATTCAGAAAAAAAAAAAGGAATTCCCATCCAAATGAAATTCGAACCAAATTGTCAAACCTCTTTGTTAAGAAAATAGAGTCTCACATTGTTTGGGAGTTGAATAGGTGCTCTCTTGAGAATATTTGGAACCTTTTCACTCGTTGTCAATTAATTTTGATTTGGACATAAAATTTTCACATGATATCAGAGCAAGACCTATTCCATTCCATATTTACAAAAAAATATTCACAATTCACGATGATAGACCAATAATAAGGCTGGGGGAGTACGTGGGTAGGGTTTCGGCAGCTGTGGAGAAGATTGTGGGATAGGGATTGTGGGACAAGTTCTGGACGTGACGAAGGTCGTGGCTTAAGTGGAAGATTCTGGTATGTAATAAAAGTGGGGGTATTTTGGGTACTTCACTTAAAATGGGACTTATGCGGATGATGTTTGACACGAGGTAGGCCTGAACATGTAATGGAAGACAGAATGGGATCGGCTTGTAAGAAGCCCAAAAGCATTAGGCCAAACAACCCAGACTGAGCACATTGACCCAACAGCAAACGACGTAGCCCAACCCGGAATTGGATCTGGTACAGCCACCTAATCGAACACCTGACCAAACTATAGAAAATACACATCAACCTAATTATTATAGATGGGCCAGAATGCTGTCTAGCTTGAAAAGGAAATCATCCACAATATTGTAGAGACAATGAGGCTGCCCCATTTTGATCTCGCCCAGAAAGCCACTCTGATTTTTATAAGCTCCAGAATTTCATCCCAATCCTCATTTTCAAACACCACGACATTCAAGCTTGAACATATGATCATTTAAAATACTCATGGGTAACTAAAGCGCACTGAAACTTGCTTCTCTCTCTCTCTCTCTCTCTCTCTCTCTCTCTCTCTCTCTCTCTCATCCTAGCCGTCACACCTCTTTGCTTCTCCCTTCCCCTCCCCTCCCCTCCCTTCCCCTAGGGTTTCAACCCTTTGTTTCTCCTTCCCTTCCCTCCCCTAGGATTTCCACCTTAAAATGGGATGGTGGGGGTGGAGGGAGGGATTATGTCCTATGGAGTTTTTCTTTCTGTCGATCTCTGATCGAAATCTCTTTTTCCCTTCTTTCATTACTCCCCACCCGCATTCTCCACTCACGCCACCCGTCGCCTCAACCCCCCGGTTCCTCTGTCGCCGAACCTCCTTCATTATCTTCGTCGGTGACTCGTCTCTGGTGGTGTGGTTTAAATTTGCAGTTGTGGGTATGGAGCTTTTGTGCATGATTGGGTCGCCGGAGTTAGAGATCTATGTTGGAGATGATTATGGCGAGGTTTTAGGTTTTTCATTTTTTTTTTCTTTTATTGTTGGCTTGCAATCCTTTGCTTCTTCTCTTCGGTATTGTGGAGGTTCTTTTCCGTTTCTTGCTGTGAGTCTCTCTCCCGATTGGGTTTTTCCTTGGGTTGTTTTGGTTTGATTCTGCTGGAAAAAAGTTTAGTTGGTTTGGGATATAGTCTGGGATGAATCTCCATCGTCTTGATTACTTGGTCCTTTGTCTAATGACAAGTTTTCATAATCTTTGGTTTAAAGTTATAATATCATCTTTTATCGTTGGGAAAAAAAAAAAACACGATGACATTCCTTTTAATCTAGACAATCCAACGAATTGCATCTTAAATATAAATTTCTGCCCAATGTGTCCCATCCATCCTCTATTTTTTGAGAAATAGGGATGGATTGGGGATGCTAAAGATCCCATGTGATTGTTGCAGAATTTGCATAAGGCATCCTCCTCATTTTGAATGATCCCCAATCGGTGTTACTATTCTGTAGACTTTACCCTGCCCTGTTTCGTTAAACAACAAAAGCACTGGGTTTTGAAGCGTGCAATATTCTTCCATGATAGATTGAAAGTAGGGTGGGAGTAAGAACAATTCACGCAACTGAGATTGTACATAGAACTTATAGTGATTCAGTGAAATTATTTGAGTTGCAACCCATTCATGTTGTCTTTTCTTTGTAATCGCTATTCAAAGATTAACAAAAGTTTCTTTGCCATTTTTAAAAAAAAAAAAAAAAGGTCTCGCTATGAGCATATTGGAATTATTCCCCCAACTTGCACAAAATCCTGATGAGAAAGGAAGAACTGCATTGTATCTATTGGCTCAAAAATCAAAGTCCTTCAGAAGTGGGTCATTTTATTATTCACACAATTATATGTCCGGCTCGATTATCCTTTCGGTGCACTTTCTTGCAGTTCTCACATACTGTAAGTGCTACTATCTTGGTCCTACTTAATTTACTGGTCTTTTTTTCGAAAATTGTGTCATTTTTCAGATGAAAAGATGTAATACTTTCCTTCATTTTCTTCTCATTTTTTATCGCACTAATTTAAGGGAATTAATTTTGCCACTCCCCTTTTGTTAATGCCACTCTCTTTCTCTCACAAAACAAATCATCTAATAATTAGGAGAATGATATTAACAAAAAGGAAAGTGGCAAAATCACTTCCCTAATTTAAAGTACTCATTGCAATCTTTAAAATGGTGCAAGAAAGTCAAAAAAATAAGATACATGATTTTTCGCGAAAAAGGATAACCAATATGAGGCGGAGTTAGTATGACTTTCAGTACACCTTTAGTTGCATCATGTATATTTCTTTTTGTTTTTTGTCGTTTGTTTTCATTTTATAACTTATTCATTAAAAGAAAATGTGTTTGTTTATTATTAAGCAGGGTTTATTCCATCGATGGTGTATCAGTCGGAAAAAGTTCATAGCTCAAAACTAAAAGGGTTCCGAGCATCAATAGTTACAGGTTTGGTTTTGTGTTTTGCCATTTTCTATAATCTGTACTATCGCAAACCCATGCTAGTTTTTAACCTAAAATGTCTCTTATATCCATTCTGCAGCATCGCACAAATGATAGGCAATAGAAGAAAATAGAAAGAAAAAAAGAAGAAGGTAAAAGTAATATAAACACCCTTCAACTATCACTTTTTCTCATAAACACAACTCACATTTAAAAACGCCAATGAAGACCCCATCAACCACTCTCGTTACCCATGTGACTCCCTTCCGCCTCAGAACCGTTAGCTGGATGGTAACATGTCAGTCACATGGGCTTTTTTTAGACAAAAATGCCCCTCTCCACTGCTATATGCCTATATCCATATTGTTCCCCACCTCTCTCTCTTTAGAATTCAACCAAACACCACCAACCAATGTCTACTCCGAGTACGACTATATCACTAAGACCTTCTGCACCGCCTTCACTGCCAATTAGTCCCCTCACCCAGATCCCAACTCACGCGCCTTCGTCGCAGCATCGCCGTTTCCGCACTGCCGAGGACGAGCGACGGCGGCGGCTTGGCCTCAGGAAGCTCTGCGACCGCGGGGCACGGGCCCGGAGTGACTTGAAGTCGGCGTCAGTGATGAAGGAGAGGGGGCTGTGGCAAAATTGGAACGGAGTTTGTCTTTCAAATACCGTATAATATAATAAGGGTATATTCGTCAATTCATCCATTCCGTTAAAGGAGTTTGTCTTTTTTTTCTTTTCCAATAATTGAGGGGGTCTTTATGGACGCTTTTAAACGTGAGGGAAAAAAAAACTACAACAAACAGATTGAGATGAACAAATTAAAGCAACCCCCCCGCCATAAGAATATTTGGCCGAGCATTCGCGCTTGCAGGTAAAACAACTTAACTTGGGAATATTGCACCGATCCTCATTTCATTATTGCAACTATTACTCCTACATTTTTTCCTTACTTAAAAGCTCTGACCAAAAACAAAAAGTAAAATAACCATTAATGAGTTCATATCATTATTCTTTTTGGTTACTCGTCGTGAATCAATTTCAAGAGGGATAATTCCAAAATTTGTAGAAGATAAATTAACTGTAATTGTATAGATCTAAGCTAACAGGGAGACAAAAGAGGAAGGCGCATATAGAGATAACATGGATATAAACAGGTGCCTAGGTTACGTTGGGGATACCACTGCAACATATTTGTTGTTGGTATTTTTACTTGGCAAACATTTGTGTTATCGTCAAAAAAGGAAGGACATAATTCATATTTTAAATGCGCGAATCATGGGATTAATTATAAATGATAATTTTGGATTTGCATGGTGTCAATTTTCTTGTCATTCTAAATACACGAACCATGAGATAAGGTAAGGAAACTGAATGATAGATTGTCTAGCCAATAGATTTAGAATCCATGGATTTGAATTTTCGTTGTTTGAAAATAATATGTCCAGCTAAGTATGGATGTTGTCCCAACGTAACTTTCTGCTTCAAATACCATTGGTCAATCAATGCTTTTTCTTTACATTTTTTTTTTGTTGCCAAAAGAGAAAAGTCTTAAAATCCAGAAACTCTAAGACTTGCCACGTGGCAAACTCAGATGGCTTCTCACTAAAAGAACCCCGCAATACTATGTACTATATGTAGATATATAAATAAGAATTAATTATAATATATTGGAATCTAGGATTTTTTTCGAAAATAAATATTTTTTAAAGAACACTTCTTTTCTCATGTGTGTGTATATATACAGTCCGGATCCAGTCAAGGATCCCGGATTTGGGCTTTGGTGCAGACTTCTTTCCTCAGCCGCTGGATTGTGTTTTAAATCGTAGGGATTCGCGGACAATCTGTTCACGCGAACAAATCGTCTGCGTATCCAGACCATTGAAAACACAATCCAATGCCTGAGAGCAAAGTCCGTACCAAAGCCCAAATCTGGGATCCATGACTGAATCCGGACGGGTATACATATATATATATATATATATATTCATTCGTATTGATAGGGAAATAATAACTTTTTTGACAATAATGTATTTGTTTTCTTCCCTTTTTTTTTATTTTTTGAGTCCAATGAAAAAAGAGAGCTTAAATTTGTTCACTTTAACTTTTTTTTTTTGACAACATTGATTGCACTGAACAATTTCTATGTTCTTATTCAAATGCGTCAATATGATGATCAAGCATGGTTCTTGTTGGAACAAACGAAAAGATAACATAAAGGGTGGAATTAATTAATTTGCGTATAGTTTCAAAAGTAAGGGAGGTTAGAGTAATTTTCCAAACTGGAGATCGAGGTTAATTTATATTTGTCAGAAACTCAGGGATATCACTATAATTTAGCCTATATTTTGAGACCCTTTTTTTTTTAATGCCCTATTTTGAGACCTGCTTGTCCTCCTTTTTCATCCCTGTTTATTTGGTGAAATTATACAATAGTCTGAGAGTACTCTTAGGGATATTCCAGATCACTTTATAATTATAAATTTCTGTGAGGCCTACCATAGAGTGTATGGATCTCTCAAAAATGTATCATTGTTAAGTAGTCCGAAATACCACTTGGCGGTACTCCCAGATTATTAAATAATTAATCTTTTGTTTGATATATTCTTTACCTGTATTATTTTCTTTCAGCTAATTTACTACTCCTAATTGGTGACATTCTTTTCTTACTGTAGGATTCAGAACCATCTTCAGAGGTGGGTCCCTTCACTCGTTCACTAAATCAAGTTTTTTTTCTCTTATTTATTTAAAAAATTGAGATCAATTTTCAATATCTTTCAAAGCCTTGTTCTCCTTCGCTATAGTGGCTTTTTGGGCCTTTTTTTTCATATTCAAACAAAATTTGTGCTTAGTAGTTTTGCGCCAAATTTTTGTGGATTATTGATTCGCCTTGACAAGAAGAATCTAAAAATTTTAAAAATTTTACTTTTACCTAAATATTTTTGAAAATATTCAAGATCAAGCCCCAAAAGCAAGCTTTTTGAAATTTATCTTGGATATTTTTAAATATATTTGGTTAAAAGTAAAAAAATAATAATTTTCCAATTTCTCTACTTGAGACGAATCATAATCAATTAATATTCCATAAAAATTTTGCGCAAAATTAACAAACCCGATTTTTGTTTGAATAATGACACAATGCGCAAAAAACCACCACGTTCAGCTAAGGATAACAAGGCCAAATTATTGATCTTTCTAAATGGTAATTCATGAATTTGGCTCTTTTTAATTAAGCTTATCGGCGTACTAGAAGAATCTATGATGAAAAGCAGAAACATGCCTTTGCACTTGAGCTAGGAAAAAGGCTCGTAAAAGAAGAGAGAGAATGGAGTCGATACTTAGACGATCGCATGGGGAGCCCGATTATTGAAGCCACGGAGAAGGGCATTATTGAGTTGGTAAATGAGATTTTAGAAAAATTTCCAGAGGCTGCGTTTAGCTTTGACAAGACCTTCGGCTCTTCTCAAAATGACAAAGGAAAGAACATATTGCACATAGCGGTTGAGCAAAAAGATTGGAATCTCTACGACTTGTTGAAGTGGAAAATAGAACTTAGAGATGGAATGCTGGTGGGAGATATTGATAATAATGGAAACACCATATTACATCTTGCTGCCAAATTGGGTGCTCTAAGTTTTAGATCAATTCAACGTGGACATTTGTACCAGATGATGTGGGATGTTTGTTGGTTTAAGGTACGTGTGCGTTTATTTGTTGAGCACGCACTTGAATGATACTTCCTCACTTTGAGGTCTTCCTACCTCACCAAAGGGAGGTTATATCACCACCACCTCATTGAGAATCCAAGTCTTCTATTTATACTTTTGTACAACATTCTAGATTCTCTTTCCATGTTCTTGTCTACCCTAACATTCTAGAACACCCTCCACACATATTTAGAACATTGCGGATTGTCCTTGATCTTTTCTGAGTCTTAATAACCAGAAATACCACAAATGTCCTTGATGGGACTCGAACCCAAGCCTCCAACAAGTGAAGGACTAGAAATACAATTGGGCTACAAGCCCTTTGGCTAGGATGTTCTAGAACATTCTCCAGTATTCTGCGCCTTTCTAGAGTGTTCTCAAATGTTTTAGAACAATGTCGAATATTCTAGAATTCTAAAGTATTGAGCAATAGAGAGTAAATGTTGACTCTCAACACTATTATGGTTCGATTGTTACTCTCTCTCTGGATCATTTGTTGTACATGACTCTTAATAGTGGTTGTTGACTAATGTTATTGCTGATGCATATATGGCTTTATACTCAGTCTTTTGAAATTCCACATGCATGATGCAGCACGTGAGTTACGACTCTCCCCCACATGTATGGAATCTTCGAAACTCGGACGGGGAGACGGCCAAGGAAGTATTCGAAAGAGAACATTCGGAAATACGAGAGAAGGCTGAGAAAACAGTCAAAGATATGAACAACGGCCTAATGCTAATCGTTGCGTTGATCGGAACCGTCAATTATGCCGCACTTTTTACCCCGCCAGGAGGTTACCGCCAAAGCGAGGATGATCCTCGTTACGGTCTCCTCGTTTTCCTCACGGACGACATGCGCATGTACTACTTGCACATATTCTGCGGTATTTTTGCTGCTTTTGTTGCCTTCGCGACTATGTTTTCGATTCAGTCATGTCCGTTCCGTTGCAATGACTTCTACCTGGACTTGCCGTTGAGACTTTTGGTTGCTATGGCATCCTTCATGCTCTCTGTGTTATTCACCGCTCTAGCATCTCGACAGGTCTTCCTTCTTGAAAGGCTTCATTTCCCTCTGGGACAATACAATACATTCGGGTGCTTGCTCGCTGCAACAATATTCATCCTTGGATCAATAGACGGAAGTTTCTTGCTCCTCTATTACCTCTCTTTCATGCTTAAACTTGAGTTGCTTTCCTAGCAACCCATGAAAAGCACATGGTTTACTTTACTGCTTGAGAAGACTTTCAAGCTTCCGTATTATGTTTTTGAATTTGCTCAATAAATATGAGTTTATCACAACTTTGCTTTCTTTTCTCTCTTGTTTAGCCAATAAATAGGCTTGTAATTTGAATATGTAAGTGCGCAAATAAGAGTGATCGATCAGAATATGTGAGAGTGCAAGAAAAATCAAGTTTCTCTTGTGTAAGTGGTATCAGAGTCCTATGCTAATTTGATAAAATTCTCTCGATCTCAAAACATACCTTCAGCCTTCGACGTTTCTACTGCTATTTTCATCAGAAACTAGCTTACTCGAAAACAATTTTTTGAGTGCTGATTCAAGATCGTCTCATCCACACGAGTCGAACGCTTTAGAGCCCAGCAACAAACGACCGTTTAGAAGCCACCCGATAATCCGATGACGAAATTGAAAGGTCTCTGTTTCGTTCGATACTCAGAAGTGCTCACCTTCACAGTTTGATATCTTTGTAACCAGATAGTCTCCACCGGACAATCTGTACATCACCAAAAACCGTACCCATGCACGTGATCGGCGGTGAAGCCGTACACGCTGCTCCAAGCCAAATTAAGGGATGACCAAAAGAAAATTTGCAAAATTAAGGGGTATTTAGGTTAAGTTTTGGGCATTTATGTTTTGTTTATCCGTTATTTATTTTGTTGTTTTATTTTTTAAAAAACGAGTGGTCAGGGGTTGGTTAAGTTTTTGGTAATTGCATCACTAACAGAGTTTTGGTCTAGCTCTTTGAGCTTCAAAGAGCTAATAACATACCGGTCTCCTCGCATATGTCAACCAAAATGTTATTTAACGGAAACAACTTAACTATTGTCATTAACTTGTAACCAATAACATAGCGAAAATGCAACTTAAACACCACTAAATTAATAAGTAAATGTTTCCACGTACCAATGGAAAAAATATACATACAGTGTTTCCTAGTTAAGATATTTCCTTTTACTAACTTTTGCAAACTTTGGGTACATGGTTTGGTGTACACTAAATGTAATACCAAATTGTTTGGGATATATTTTGGAGTGAGGTGAGCCTCACACAAATTAATCAAATTGTTTAACTTGTTTAAAATATGCTTTTAACGATTAATGTTTAAAATTATATCATTCAAATGTTGTAAAGAACTTGACAGCTTTTTACTCCAGAATTTGTTGGAAAGAAATTTGAATAAATCAATCATCCGATTGTGCTAATTGTTGCAAGAACCCTTAAAAGAAATATTATTTTTAAACAAATTGGACCAATCCCAATTTACCTTTTTCTTTGTTGTTTATTAGTACGGGCCCTACGGGGTAATCCTTTTCTTGGAGCAATGACATTAGCTTTATTCTAATGGGGTTGGCTTTCCTGCGTTAAGGCGTGGCCAACATCTCATGTAGTCTAGTCATTTTCGAAATCATTTTGGAGTTACTTTAATAATCCAAATCGTTCACAGCGTAAAGCTTGTCAAGTGGAATATGCGTGTAAACTATCAAATTAATCAGATTAATATTAACATTCAATGAGAGTACATGGATTCTGAAAAATTTGGATTAAAACTTGAAAACTCAAATTTTCAAAATATATGTGATCCTCTTATATACTAATAGTGGGCATCCGATTAACTTGATATTTAACTTGGCAATTTTATTGAACAAATCGTACAATGTGGACAGTTCGGATCATCAAAGTGTCTCCATAATGGGTTAAAAAATGGCCCGACTACATGAGGTTTAGTCGAGGTCTAAACGGCAGAAAAGTCGCCTCCTTGTCTTATTCTGTCCCTTCTCTGTTCTCTCCGTACATAAATTCCTTACATAAAGAGCAAAGAGAAGGAAATTCCTTCTGTTGTTTTTATCTCAGGGAAGTTACCTTATGAAGCTATAAATACGAAAATCTCATTTCCTTCCACTACCCAATTAAGCAGTTTTTTTATTTTTTTGATCCGACCCAATTAAGAAGTTTGAAACTAGAAAAAAATACTACGTAGTTCTTAATTTCTGTGCACTCGAGGATTCAAAGATGGCATCCTCCACCATTTCAGTCGTCACTCGCTCGGATGCTTTTAGAGCAGCGGCCGATTGCGAACCACGGTCGCGGTTGTCATCATTTGCAACCGTTCGCGAGTTCTGGATACAAGAAGGCGCGATACCACTAGACGCGGGGGGCAACACAATCCTCCATTTTCTAGCCATGTACGGAAACGCATTCGTGATTCAGAAACTCATCGACGATGACAACGGCAACAACAACAGCAGCAGCAGTAGCACAGTAAAATGTGGAGATCTGTTTGGGAGAAACGACAAGGGCAACACGCCGTTGCATGAAGCAGTGAGGTTCGGTCGAAAAAATGTGGTTGAAATCCTTTTGCAGAAACAAGAATCATTGGTTCGGGAGCGCAATTGTTTAGGGGAGACGCCTGTTTACGTTGCCGTGGCTTGTGGACACGAGGATGTTTTCGACCATGTAATCAAGAAGGTCAATCGCAATCAGGAGATGACTAGAAGTACCGACAATTCCAACCTTCTTCACGCTGCGGTCATGGGAGAACATTATGGTACGTACGTTTCTTTCGTAGTGCGGACAAGGGTCCCGGGCACAATTCCAAATTTTGTTCGTCTAATAGTACCAGTTATTATATAATTTGGCCCTTTGATTATATTTATACTTGCATGCCAACCACAACTAGGTCTTGCTACGAGCAAGAACCAAGACAGAGAAAAGGAAGGGGAAACAAGGGATAGCTAGCAAGGAGCTAACCCAAAACCAGTATACTAGCATTAACAGTACAATAAAAGTGAACAACAATCAATCAAAATAACTATCGTTTCAAAAAAAAGAAAAAAAATCAAATAACTATCAAAAGGACATAGATAACACCAATTTTAGGACAGGACAGCCGTGTCCCTCCTTTCATCTTGCCATTGGAATATCACCTCTCCCAAAAAGCCATTCACATCAAGTTTGCATAAGGCATCCTCTCCTCACTCGGCCCAAGGTATTTGAAGGCCTTAGGTCAAATGGTGAAATATGGTCTTGCATAAATTTTCAAATAGATGATGAATGTGACATGTTAGGGGGAGATTTTGTAATTTATCCTCTATTTTTTCCTTACATGTTTACTTTTTGAGGGAATCTTTGAGGGACACATTGTTCTTTCTAGAGTTTGGAGGGATTTGGTTCTCCAAATTTTCTTTTGGTCCTTTATTTTTAAAAGACGAAATTTACTTTTGGAGGACCAAACTTTAATATATAGGACGATGAGTCCCTCTAAAATTCTTCCAAAAAGTAGAAAAAGTAAAGAAAAGAAGGGATTAATTACAAAATCTTCTCTTAATGTGTCACGTTCATCCTCGATCCATTTTGGACAAATAGAGGTAGTAGATTGGAGATGCTAATAGATTAATTGAAAGTAGGGTCAGAGTAAGAACCATTCACACCACTGAGATTGTACATAGAACTTACAGTGAAATTATTTGAGTTGAAACCCATATCCATGCTGTTTTTTTCTTATTTCCTTTAATCTTTGTAATCGATATTCAAAATTAATAAAATTTTCTTTGCTATTAATAAAAAAAGGTCTTGCTATGAGCATATTGGAGGCATTCCCCCAACTTGCTCAGAATCCTGATGCACAAGGAAGAACTGCATTCTATCTGTTGGCTCAAAAATCAAAGTCCTTCAAGAGCGGGTCATTTTATTCTCCGCACAATTTTTTGTCTGGCTCCTTGATCCTTTCGATGCATCTTTTTGCAGTTCTCGTATACTGTAAGTGCTACTCTCTCAGTCCCACTTTATTGGGTTCTTTGTTTTTTTTTTTGAAAATTATGCAATTTTTCAGATGAATTTGTTTAATAATTGCCTTCATTTTCTTTTTGTTTTTTTTATCGCATTAATTTAAAGCACTCATTGCGATCTTTAATTATTGGTGCAAGAGAGTAAAAAAAAACAAATAAGGGACATGCTTTTTGCAAAAAAAAAAGGAAAACCAATATGAGGCGGAGTTAATGTATGATTATCAGTACACTCTAGTCGCATCATGTATATTTCTTTTTCTTTTTTGTCATTTGTTTTCATTTTATAACTTATTCATGAAAAGAAAATGTGTTTATTTGTTACTAAGCAGGGTTTATTCCGTCGATGGCGTATCAGTCGAAACATAACGCTGATGTGGAAAATCAACAGCAACTCTCAAAACTAAAAGGGTTCCGGGCATCAATAGTCGCAGGTTTGATTTTGTGTTTTGCCTTTTTCTATATCATATACTAACGCAAACCGTGCTAGTTTTTAATTTAAAATGTCTCTTATATACATTCTGCAGCATCGTATATGGTAGGCAATAGAAGAAAATAGAAAGAAAGAAAAAAAAACTGCAATAAACAAATTGAGATAAAGAAAGATAATTTTTAACTTAAAATGCTTGTAATGCCTTACGCAAATTCTCTATGATTTGTAGTAACCTCTCTCTCTCTCTCTCTCTCTCTCTCTCTCTCTCTCTCTCTCTCTCTCTCTCTCTCTCTCTCTCTCTCTCTCTCTCTCTCTCTCTCTCTCTCTCTCTCTCTCTCTCTCTCTCTCTCTCTCGTTAGTATAAGAATATTTGGCTGAGCATTTGCGCTTGCAGGTAAAACAACTTGGGAATATTGCATAAGAAAATGACAGCTTAGAATATGTTTTGATAATTAATATTCGCAAAAGATATTTTCAGCATTAAAATGTTCTCCGCATGTCCTTGACGGGTATTAATTATCAAAACACGTTATTGGCCGTCATTTTCCTATATTGCACTGATCCTCATTTCATCATTGGTTTTTGGGCTGGCTTCACGTCGGGCTCATTCAATTTTCATTGAATGTATATTATTTTGTTTCTCTTTTTTTTTTCTTTTCTTGTAGGTCTCTTACGGTACCTCAATCTTTGTGGTTTGTAATTGGTCTCCCTTCGATATACCTTTTATCGAGTTTCTAATAATTTTTGTTGCCTAAAAAAAAAAACGCATTACTCCTACATTTTTTTCTTACTGAAAAGCTCTGACCTAAACAAAAGGTAAAACAACCATTACTGAGTTCATATCGTTATTCTCTTCGCTCACTTGTCGTGAATCAATTTCAAGAGGGACAATTCCAAAATTCGTAGAAGATAAATCAACTGTAATTGTATAGATCACAATTAACAGGGGAGACAGAAGAGGAAGGAGCATAGAGAGATATAAACGTACAGGTGTCTTGGTTACGTTGGGGATACCATTTTTTTTTTCTAGCAAACATTTGTATTGTTGTCAAAAAGGGAAGAACATAATTAATTTATTTTTTAAACGCGCAAATCATGGGGTAAAGTATAAATGATAATTTTGAATTTGCATGGTGTCAATTTTCTTTTCGTTCTAAATACACGAACCATGAGATAAGGTAAGGAGTCTGAATGATAGATTGTCTAGCCAATAGAATTAGAATCCATGGATTTGAATTTTCTTTGAATATTCGTTGTCTGAAAATAATAATGTCCAGCTAATTATGGATGTTGTCCCGACCTAATTTTTTTTTTCATTTTTTTTTCTAAAAGAGAAAAGTCTTTTTTTTTGGTTGTTGAAAGAGAAAAGTAAAATCCAGAAACTTCGCAAATGCAGAAGTGAGGCTCTTTGGGCCTATGTTCTGGGCTGGTTTCCACATTGGGAATTTGGGTTGGGTTGTGTGTGGCTTAAAGGGTCTTCGTACCCTCTCCTAGTCAACATTGCCTAGTGGGAGAAATAAGTGGAATTACCCTTTTACCCTATGACAAAAAAAAGAGAGACTTGCCATGTGGCAAACTCAGATGGCTTCTCACTTAAAGAACCCCGCAAACACTATGTAGTATATATATAGATATATAAATAAATAATAGTTGTGGGGTTTTACAAGTGCACAAAAATATAAGTCTATATATTTTGGGTAAATTTCATGGGAGGTTCCCAAGAGGTTTCTGACAAATACACTAACCTTCAATCTGGATTGAAAAATTACTCTAATCTTCCTCACCTTCAAAACTAATATGCCGATTGCCCCCACTGACCTCTCATGGTATATTTAATATGCTGAAAATGAAAAATAAAAAAATAACCAATTCTAAAACAAAATCAGGTATGAACTCTCACATGTATTAATTTAGAGGAGTGACCCATGAGAGTTTTATTTTATTGTATCTCTATGTAATTCTGGTCAGTGCAACTTTTCGTAATTTTGGAGCACTTTTTTTTTTTTTTGAACTTCTTTCATGTAGATGAATTGAGCCATTGCTAAATTTCACCAAAACCTTAAAAAAATCCAAGTAAAAAAATAACAATTTATTTTTTGCATTTATGTTTACTTTATTTTTCAAAAATTTGATCCAAATCCTTTAATACTATTATCTATTTTAGCTGAGATGAACCAAAAAAGTAATAAAATTTGTTGAAATCTAGAAAAAAAAAAGTTCTATAAAGAAAAAAATACTTATATTTGAAAAAAAAAAAGGCTTTTAAGATAACAAAATAGGTTGGGATGAATTATCAGATTTTTATTTCAAGGAGTTGGACAAACGTATATAAATAACTAAATGATGGCTGTCAAAATTCTTGATCATTAACCACATCAAATCCTTCTCTTCTTCTTCTTCTTCTTCTATGTGTGCGTGTGTAGGCAAGCAGATAGAAAGAAGCAACAAAAAAATTAAGATCAAGTTTTTATTTTATTTTTATAAATCTTTTCATGGTTTAAAAAATGATCAAGAATAAGAATTACTATATTGGAATGAAGAATTTTTTTTTAGAAAATAAATATTTCAAAGAAAATTCCTTTTCTCATGTATATATATTCATTCGTATCGGTAGGGAACCAATAATTCTTTTGACAATTACGTATTTGTCTTCTTCCCTTGTTTTTTTTTTAATCCAATAAAAAATGAAAAAAAGTGAGTTTAAATTCGTTCACTTTAACCTTTTTTCATGCTTTTTTTTTTTTTTTTACAGCATTGATAGCACTGAACTGTTTCTATGATCTTATTCAAATGCTTCAATATGATGTCAAGCATGTTTCCAGCTTGTTCGAACAAACGAAAGGATAACATAAAGGGTGGAATTAATTTGCATTAGTATTTTCTTTCGGAAATTAATATTCACACTCCCTATTTTGTTATTCACACTCTCTTTTTTATTTTTTTAGTGTTGAAAGTGTATGTTTTTTTTTTCTGCTAAAAGACAAAAAAAAAAGTGTGGCTAACAAAAAAGGGAGTGTGAATATCAATTCTCTTTCTTTCAGCTAATTTACTAATTGGTTGCATTCTTTTCTTATTGCAGGATTTATAACCGTCTTCAAAGGTGGGGTCCCTTTACTAGTTCACTAAGATCAATCACTGTTTCTTGGAATTTTTTTTTATTTTTATTTAAAAAACCGAGATCGATTTTCACTGACTTTTACTACTTCAATAAAATAGCAAGTTTCCAAAGCATTTTAAACAATACAATTTGGAGGATTGGTTTAAGTTCATTAACTCATGAACTTGTTTCTTTACAATTAAGCTTGTCGACATACCAGAGAAATCTATGATGAAAAACAGAAACATGCCTTTGCATTTGAGCTGGGAAAAAGGCTTGTACAAGAAGAGAGAGAATGGAGTCGCTACTTAGATGATCACATGGGGAGCCCGATTGTTGAAGCCACGAAGAAGGGCATTATTGAGTTGGTAAGTGAGATTTTAGGTAAATTTCCGGATGCTGCGTATGACTTGGACAAGAATAGTGATAATGCCAGAGGAAAGAACATATTGCACATAGCGGTTGAGCACAAAGATTGGAATATCTACAACTTGTTGAAGAGGAAAATAAAACTGAGAGATGGAATGTTGGTGGGAGATGTTGATAATAATGGAAATACCATATTACATCTTGCTGCCAAATTGGGTACCCCAAGTTTTAGATCAGTTCAACGTGGACATTTGTACCAGATGATATGGGACGTTTGTTGGTTTGAGGTACGTACGTGTGCTTTTAAAAAAAAAAAAGAGAAAAGAGAGGGTATGTGTGCATTTATTTTGTCGTGCATTTATTTTGTTGAGCATACACGCAGGGGAAGAAATATAAAACTTTATTACTTGTGCAAATGCTTGTACATAGAAACAACATTTGCTTTTGAAATCTCATAAAGTGGCATCAATTCCATCTCTCTCTATCTCTCCATCCTCTCTTCTTTTGTTTTCTCAACATTATTATGGTTCGACTGTTTTATTTCCGGCGGTTTTACTCCCTCCTTTAATGATTTTCTTTTGCGGCGGTTTTTTATTATTGCCGGTAATATAACTCTTTACCGACTGTTTTATTGCTGCCGGAGGGTAAAGGCTATTTTTGGCATAGTAAATCCTGTCATTTTCCTATGTATATGATCACGATCAAGCGATCGTATCATATATAGTTTAATTAATTGACCACTTTACGTTATTGCTGATGGTGTATATATATATATACACACACACTTATATATAGTCTTTCGAACTTCCACATGCAGCACGTGAGTCATGACTCTCCCCCACATCTAATGTATATTCGAAACTCAGACGGGGAGATGGCAACAGACGCATTCTTAAGAGAACATTCGGAAATACGATCGGAGGCCGAGAAAGCAGTCAAAGATGTGAACAATTGCCTGATGCTAGTTGTTGCGGTGTGCGGAAGCGGCAATTATGCCGCGCTCTTAACCCCGCCGGGAGGTTACCGTCAAGACGAGAAAGATGCTAAATACGGCCTCCCAGTTATCTTCACGGAAGAGATGCGCATCTACATCTTGCTCATACTCTCTGGCCTCTTCACCGGTGCTCTTTCCTTCGTGGTTATGTTATCGATCCAGTCGCTCCCATTCCGCAGCAGCGACTTCTACCTGAACTTGCCGTTGAGGCTTTTTCTTGCCACATCTTCCCTGGTTCTCTCCATGACGTTCACCGGCCTATCGTGTCGACAGGCCTACCGTCTTGATCACCTTTATCTCCCTCAGGGTTTAGCCCTTGCATGCTATTACGGGGTCGTTTTACTACTCACCCTTGCATACATAGACGTAACTTTCTTGACCGTCTATTACCTCACTTTTGTGAAAAGCATAAATACAAGTTTTTAATCATCGAACTGAAGTTTACAAAGACCAATAGAAAACAAGGAGAAAAGGCATCACAACCTACGCCCGGTAGGAAGAAAAGTACTCTTGAGTTGCTTTCCTTGCAGTCGATGAAAAGCACATGGTTTACCTTACTGCTTGAGAGATCAGGCTTGAAGACTTTGAAGCTTCTATAATATATTTTTAGATTTGCTCAATAAATGTGAGTTTAGCACATCTTTGTTTTTCTCTCTCTGTCTCTTGTTTAGCCTATAAATTGGCTTGTAATTTGAATATGCAAGTATGCAAATAAGAGTGATCAAAGTGTGTAAGGGAGTGTATGAGAAATTCAGTTTCTCAGTGTAATACAAATTGAGTGTTTGTGAAATAATAAGTTTGAGAGTTAGATTGATACTCCTCTGTTTGCATTAGTGGGGTATCAGGGCCCTGGGCTAATCGGAAAAAATTCTCTCAAAACATACCTTCGGCCTTTGATGTGGTTGGCTTTACCCTAGCCTAATAATTGATTTTGGTGGAGAAAGAATTTAGAAAGCGGAAGAAATGGGAGCTGCTCAAATGTAGCAGCTAGGAGCTGAAAACAGGGGATGAGAGAGGGGTCTATGGATCTCTTTTCCGAAATAGGGGCAGCTCTCTCAGCTGCTGTCTCACGCTTTTCATTTCTTAAATACTAGGTCAAAGCCCTTCACATAGGGAGGAGGTAAAAGACTAAATAGGACACCACAATTTAAACTATTACAAAATTAACATAAGCACTAGAACATTGCAATAAAATACTAAAGTCATTAATTTTAACACTCCCCCTTAATGCCTTGTTGTAACACCCAATAGTCCTCTAAAATATTGAAAATTTTCCTTTGAAAGAGCTTTGGTGAAAATGTCCGCCATGTGGTCTTTGGTTGCACAATACTTGAGTTGAATCTCCTCATCTTCCACGGCCTCTCGAATGAAGTGATGTTTGATGGCAATTTGTTTGGTGCGCTATGGTAGACGAGATTCTTTGTCATTGCAATTGCAGATTTGTTATCACACAAAATTAGAGTAGCCTCTCCTTACTTTTCACCAACATCCTCCAAAATCTTCCTTAGCCATATTGTTTGAGAAGTTGCCATTGATGCCGACACATCCTCGGCCTCGGCGGTAGATTACGTCATGGTTTGTTGCTTCTTAAATGGCCATGAGAAGACACCTGAGCCAAGAGAAAAAACATATCCGGTAGTGCTCTTCATATCGTTGACACATCCGGCCCAATCGCTATCACAAAATCCTAGCAATTTTGCATCAACATTCTTCTCATACAAAATGCCATAATCAAGTGTACCTTGTAAGTATCTCAAGACCCTCTTAGCCACTCCAAAATGAGTTTGGCTTGCATTGTGCATGAATCAGGATAACATGGTTATAACATACTTGATATTCGGCACCCTTGTGATAGTCAAGTACAACAAACTTCCAACCAAGCTTCTATAAAGAGATTCATCCATCTTTTTGCTTCCATCTTCTTTTGACAATTTTTCATTCACAATCAAGGGAGTTGCAACCGGCTTGCATTCTCTCATCTTGAACTTCTCAAGTAGAGTTCTTGTATACTTTCTTTGACAAATGAAAATATTATCTTTTCTTTGATAAATCTCAATTTCCAAGAAATAATGCACGAGACCCAAATCACTCATTTTATACTTCTTCATCATGTCTCTTTAAAATCTTCAATCATTTTCACATTGCTACTGGTAAAAATCAAATCATCAATATAGATAGAAACAATGAGAATATCAGTGTTACCTTGCTTCTTGATGTACAAAGTTGGCTCGCTTTTACTTCTTTCAAATACTCTTTCATTGAAGTAAGAGTCAATCTCACTATACTATGCTCGAGGTGCTTACTTTAGCCCATATAAAACCTTCTTTAACTTGTACACTTTTTGTTCCTTACCTTTAACAATGAAGCCTTGAGATTGATCAACAAACACCTCTTCCTCCAATATACCATTCAAGAAGGCCGATTTCACATGAAGTTGATACAAGAACCATCCCTTCGATGCCGCTAAGGCAACAAGAGATCTCATTGTGTCATGTCGAGCCACCGGTGCAAATGTCTCATGAAAATCAATTCCGGATTGTTGAGGATACTCTTTTGCAACAAGTCTTGCTTTGTGTTTTTGGATGGAATCATCGGGGTTGAGTTTTGTTTTGAAAATCCACTTCACACCAATAACTTCTTTGTGTTTTGGCCTCTCCACCAACTCCCAAGTGTTGTTATTTTCGATTACATGAATTTCCTCTTCCATAGCTTTCTTCCAAGCTTCCTCTTTAATTGCTTCTTCAAAGGTCTCCGGTTCAATAACATAAAAATTACAACTTGCATACACATCACTAAGGCTTTTCATTCTTCTTGGAGTTTATTTTTTTGAACAACGAAGAAGAATTTTGTTAATACAAAAGGAAATGATAGTACAGATAAAAGGCTAAGAGAAAGCATCACAATGCAAAGACAACATCCCAACTATATTGTCACCTTGCCCTGCGACAATCATCCACATCTCAGCTCGCTAGTTGATAAGGGATCAACTTGAAAAGCCCAAAGAAAATGGGAGCACCAGCCCACAAAACAGATCAAGGTCAACACATATCAAACCCAATAAAACCTAACTGACAAATATAAAGGCCGTCGAAACATTTTATTGATCCCAGTAATAAATTCTCCAATCTTGAAGAGTAGCTCTTGATTCCAGCAAGTAGTAGCACTGTCAAGCTCCAAACATGCTCCAGCGAAATGTTAACATTGTCAAGCTACAAACATGCGAGTAAGGAAGCCTGTATTGAAGTGCAGTAGCAAAGCATCCTCCAAAACTTGGGATAGCAGCGCTTGATTGGTTTCAGCAGAATAGTGACATTGTGTGAGCTACCCGCCCGGATTTTGAAAAATTGAGGGAGTTGCCACCCAGATTTGTGGTTTGCCATCTGAGAAACCGTTTTGATTGAAAATGATCGTTTGAATTTGAAAACCAGAGATCGTTTTGAGTTCAGAAACCATGTTACGAGGAGGGAAGGGTTTTATGGCACCCTTCTCGCCCGATACAAGATTGGTCTTTACTCAATATTTGTGGAATTTTTCGAAAATACTTCGTTTCATAAAAATAGTTAGCACAGATTTACAGACAAAACAAGTAAAAGTGTATACATGTGCTTGTGTACAGAATAGAACAATGACATGATGCAAAATAAAAGAGTGCAGAAAATGAAAAAAAATGCCACGAGAATCACTCCCGAGCGCTCGGGACTGCACTCCTGAGCGCTCGAGAGTACTGCTGAACCACCTGGCAATTTTTGGTTAGAACAGATGTAATATAATACTTAAAACAGAAACACATAACTACTAATATGCACCCAGTGCTCAACAAAGGGCTCAACAGCTAAGAACTGGTCTTAACCATCAGAGTTTTGCTTCCTTGCAACTGAAAATAAAACTTACTAGGCTCTGAAAAGACCAGTGCACACCTAGTATTTACTAAAATGCAGGGAAAACGATATTTGATGACAAAACAGAATTTTGGTGACAACAACACTCCTGAGCGCTAAGGAATGGTCCCGAGCGCTCGGGAGTGAACATAGTGCCTAGAAAATATTTTGTTTCTTCGTGCTCCTCTTACTCTTGCTGCTAAATTAAAATCAAATGAGCTCATAACCAGTATGAGGAACTGGTATGGGCCCTTGATCCCCCTCAGAAATTTGAAAAGCAGTAGATTTGAAGGTGTTTATACCTTTGCTTGACTTGAACTTGGCTTTTTAGACTGACTTTGGTGTTTGAAAATGATTAGAAAACAGCTTGAGAAGAGGACATTTAGGCCTCCATTTCTCTTAGAGATTTTCCTTGAAAATTAATGATTTTTCTTAGAAAATGGAGATTGTTTTGAAAGAGTTTGAGAGAGAGTTTTGAGGACTGATTTTTGGCAGCAAAATGGGGAGTTTTTCAGGGGAAAATTTCGTGTCCCTAGATGTGTTGAATGAGGGGGTATTTGTAGGGGAGTTAAAATTAGGATTTTCATTTGAAAATCAAATCAAAAATGAAAAGAAAATGTTTTGAAGGGAGAAACAGGCATGCTGACATTCCTGCTGGCTCAGGCAGGCTTCTGGCAGATGCAGGTTTGAACTGCAGGCTGAAGTTCTAAAAAAAAAGTGGTCAAATATTAAGCTCAACGTCCAATGCTCTGTCAGAGCTCCCGAGCGGTTAAAAACGGTCTCGAGTGCTCAGGAGTGACTGCCCAACTTCAGAAGGGCGCCACGGACACTCTTGAACTCGGATTTTGGTGTTTTTCAAAGCGTTGCAAAGCTAATTAAGTCCTCTTTCTAACCCAATTAGTTTCATTCAAATATATTTTATACACTGAAATGTGTGTCAATTTTACTCTCAGGGTGTCGGGAAAAAGAATAGTTTTGGTTTGAGAAAGTCCAAGAAACATCGTTCAAGCTTTAGCCGAGTTCTAACCTGGTTCCTTTTTATCATCGAGGAGCCTCGAGGGTGCAAATTAAGGATAATTAATAGGTCAAAATTAGGGAGTGTACAGTCGCCCCTCTTTGGATGGTGCTCGGCATCATGTTTGGATGTGAGTGATGTCCAAAGATTGAGACAGCCCAATTTGAGCGCTACTAAATCTTTAATTCAAAATCAAATGCAAGTAAAGATGTACAAGCATTTGAATCATGAGGTTGTGCTCTTTAGAGCTGCCTACGTACCATTTTCTATAGGGATCAGACCAGCGTAGTTTTTTGGGGCAAATGCAAACATACATGCTGTAGAAGGCATAAAAATATGCAAGCAAGTAATTGACAAGATAGATCGATTGAGGAGCACCCACCGATTGCTCTGTCTCAGTGGCAAAATTCAACAGGCGAAAAAGGTTGTAATCGATGCTATGCTCTGGAGGCGAAAGATGTAAACCAATGAGACAAGTTAGTTTGTCTCGAAGGGATAGAATGCGATTGAACCACAAGGGGTGTCGCCCGATGAGACAAGTTAGTTTGTCTCGAAGGGATAAAATGCGATTGAACCAATGAGACAAGTTAGTTTGTCTCGAAGGGATTGAAATCCGATTGAACCACAAGGGGTGCCATCCACTGAGACAAGTTAGTTTGTCTCGAGAGGATAAAACCAAACCTATGGTTAAAGGGGATAGCAGCACGTAAAGTAGTTGACTGACAAATAAGATAGATGAATGCGACTATAAGAGATCGAGACCAGAAAGTGAGGCCCGCGCTCTGACATTTGACGATAATAAAACTCCCTCTGTCCTATAAAGCTTGGCCTTTTCAGGAATGCATATCATTGTTAAATTGAATATATAGTTCAATCCATAATGTTTTAGACGATCCATATTGCTTACAGATTAAAAGATATAGTTCATTTTTTTATAAGGCTGGAATAGTGAAAGCGACAAACTTTATAGGAACGGAGGGAATAATTCTTTTTCATTTTTATTTTTATTTTGAAAAAGATAAAGGACATATCTGAGTACCCTTTCTGTTTTAAGACTTTTGAATTTGGGTTGGAGTTTGTCTTTGGATGGAATCTAGGTTTGAGCTGGAGTTGGTTTTAGTTTTTGGGCATTCATGCCCCAGTCTTGATGTTGGCTACATGCTTGCTATGACTGATGACATTGGGCTAATGTGCCCCAATGAGTGACAGACTTCAGTTCTGATTCTTTTTCTTGATTCTACTAATAGTTTCGGCAATCATGAGCACAAGTGCGGGTTCTTCCATGTATCGAAACTTCTTCCTCGAGTTGGAGCCTCAAAACATGACTTGACTTGACTTGACGAATGACCTTGTGTGAATTTGGACAAGGCCTAGATGACTTAAAAGACAAGAAAGACTCTTTGACTATCAAAGATAACCTTGACCAGACGAGGAATTTGATCTAGTTTCGATGATTTTTCCTTTCGTGGCTTTGAAATTGTCTTAGCTTTATCAAGTGATGCTTACTCAGAATTTTCTTTGATCTTATTTTGTCTAAACGCGAAGATTTTACCACGAACCACGCACCAAATTGCTAATGACAATCCATGAATTTTGAAAATGGCTCAGCTTGAATTTTGCAAACCTCTTATGTGACCGAACCTCTGGAAGAGGCTACCTACGTATCCCTTTTGCAAAGGAATCAGGTCATAACATAGTTCAGGACTACGAAACTGACTCTCTTTTTGGATTTTTCTTCCACAAACTTGAATTTGAAAACATAAAGACGCGAAAGGATAAAAGACTCGAGGTACAAACTGACTCGAAATTGAAAGATGAAGACTCGACTTGAAACTTTATAACTTTACAGACTAGTGAGAAATCCCATTCTTGGATTGACTTTACTGCATTCAAAATTCTCCTCCAGATCTGAGGTCCAGCATGGAGTCAGTGACAGCTTTTCCGAGGATGCCCATTTGAATAGCTTCTTCGACAGCCATACCTATTTCGAAGAATGTCTTGAAGTCGGAAGTAGCTTGAGCTAGGGTCATGTGCTTGGCAAGTGCGGGTTGGAGATTTCGGACAATCATCCGAATTTGATCTTTCTCAGAGGGTTTCTCCTTCATCTGAACAGTTTTTGCTCTCCATCTTTGGACAAAGTCCACAAAAGACTCCTTCGGCTCTATTTTCATTGATTCCAATTCTCTGGTGATGACCTCAAATTGGATGTTATAATCAAACTGGGCCACAAAAGCCTCACAAATGTCCTCCCAAGATTTCTTTTTTATTATTTCCAAGGTAGTGAACCAATGTAAAGCATGCCCCACCAGTGTTTGAGCGAACATTTAAGCCATGGTGTCTTTCTCCACACCTCACATGGAAAGTACCCCAATGTAGTTGGTCAGGTGTCCTTTCGGGTCACTGGTTCCATCAAACTTTGCAAAGTCGATTAGCTTAAATTTTTTAGGTAGTCTGGCATTTGGGAAGAGACAAAGCTCGTCAATGTCAAAACTGGTCAAGGCAATTCTTACTCTTTTGGCTACAGACGGCTCAAGTTGGTTTAATTTGGCTTTGATGGCGGCCATTTCTGGGCTTTGGGAGTTTGGTTTAGGGGGTGGTTCAGGGTAATTTTCGAGGGGTGTTTCTGGGACTTGTGGAGATGGAAGTTGACTGGCAACCCCTGTTATCATGAGCATCAACTGGGCCATTTGATTGTCAATCTGTTTTTCCATTTGTCGGATAGAGGTTCGGATTTGATCCAACTCATTCCGATTCCCTGCTGGCTGTTGTTCCATATCTTCCCACAAATTCTGAGCTTCCAAGGTTGATTGAGATGGTTGCGTTCCGAGCTAAATCAACCTTCGTCCAGATTGAGTCTATAACGGTATAATTTTCTTTTTTGGCCCAATTGCTCCTTGGCTTACAGCAAAACAAGTAGTTGTACTCAGACGTGTTTTTCCTTTCTTATTTTATGAAAAACTAGCATAATGAAAGAAATGCCCTATTGCCAAAGTCATCGTCTATCTCGAACTAACGATTATAGCTTTTCGAAGGTTGCCTTGATCCTCAGAGTTTCTTTTAAGATATATCCTTTATTTAGAAAGACAGATTCCAAGAGATGTCAAAATGAACTAAGTATTTAACTAGTCCTCATTCGAAGTTTCAATTTTGAACTTGGAATAGCTTAGTATAGATGACGTGATACTATAACCAGAGTGGCATTAGTGGCATGGCGCCATTAGCCGAAGTGGTGTAAGTGACATGGCACTATAACCGGGATGGTGTTTGTGTCACGACTTCGTTTCCTTACTATTCCTTATTCTCCGTTGAATCTTCGATTAGGCATTAATCAAGGACTTAGTAACTTTTGATTTCCCAAAGTCTCATTGTTCTAAGGATTCATTGGGCCTCGAATTTCTTTTTAATAGTGTATCCCTTGTTTAAAACCATTGATTCCAAAAGATGCCAAAATGAACTAAGTATTCGACTAGTGCTTTATCGAAACCTTAACCTTAATTTGGAATAACTTGGAGTGGATGGCATGACACTATAACCGAAGTGGCGTCAGTGGCATGGTGCTATTAGCCGAAATGGTATAAATGACGTGGCACTATAACCTGGATGGTGTTGGTGTCACAATGTCTGTTTCTTCGTCATTTATCATTTTAGTTAAGATTTTGATTAAACGTTAGTCAAAGACTTAGTAAGATTTTGATTTCTCTGAGTTTTATGGCTCAAAGGGCTTATATAATCAAAGCAACACATATCAAGGTACCCAACTATTCATCGGGTCTTGGCAACCTTCCATAGACCGCGCGAGCGATCCTACAACAACAAGACATGGACGATATGCAAGATGCGATGCAGAAAGCAGTAACATGTAAACTGGATATATCCTATAATCTTACCCTGCGGGTTTCTGTCCTAGTTTGGAAGGTTCTATGCTTTCTACACACGTGTGAAGGCCGGTTTTGGTTTAAACGGGTTCTTCGGACTAGAGTCAAAGTATGTCTCCCAATTATCGAGGGTTGCCGAGTATTCTGGGATTCCCTGTCACCAGCATGCTGGACAGGATTGCCAAAACACAACAGCGAGTTTGAACAGAATATATATTCGAAAGATAGACAATGAACTAAAATATTTTGAGAATCCCACAAACATTTTTCAATCTTGGCTCGCCAGTTTAATTAATACTTGAAGAAAAGGACACACAAGCTAATAGTTGGAAAGCTCCAGGTTGGAATCGCCATTTCCTTCCTTCGACGAGCATAAAGCAACGTCATTTTTGACAGGCTTTTCAAGGACCGTTCACCGATGTATCTAGTTTTTTAAGCATTAATTAAACAGTCCCCAGCGAAGTCGCCAATGTGGGCTACCCGCCTGGATTTTGAAAAATTGACGGAGTCGCCAACCGGAGTTGTGGTTTGCCATCCGAGAAATCGTTTTGATTGAAAATGATCGTTTGAATTTGAAAACCAGAGATCGTTCTGAGTTCGGAAGCCATGTTACGAGAGGGGAAGGGTTTTACAGCACCCCTCTCGCACGATACGAGATCAGTCTTTACTCAATATTTGTGGGATTTTTCGAAAATACTTTGTTTCATAAAAAAAGTTAGCGCATATTTACCGACAAAACAAGTAAAAGTGTATACATGTGCTTGTGTACAGAATAGAACAATGACATGATGCAAAATAAAAGAGTGCAGAAAATGAAATAAAATGCCACTGGAATCACTCTCGAGCGCTCGGGACTGCACTCCTGAGCGCTCGAGAGTACTGCTGAACCACCTGGCAATTTTTGGTTAGAACATATGCAATATAATACTTAAAACAGAAACACATAACTACTAATATGCACAAGTGCTCAACAAAGGGCTCAAATAGCTAAGAACTGGTCCTAACCATCCGAGTTTTGCTTCCTTGCAACTAAAAATAAAATTTACTGGGCTATGGAAGGACCAATGCACACCTAGTATTTACTAAAATGCAGGGAAAATGATATTTGGTGACAAAACAGAATCTTTGCGACAACAGCACTCTTGAGCGCTCAGGAATGGTCCCGAGCACTCAAGAGTGAACACAGTGCCCAGAAAATATTTTGTTTCTTCGTGCTCTTCTTGCTCTTGCTGCTAAATTAAAATCAAATGAGCTCATAACCAGTATAAGGAACTGGCATGGGCCCTTGATCCCCCTCAGAAATTTGAAAAGCAATAGATTTGAAGGTGTTTATACCTTTGCTTGACTTGAACTTGGCTTTTTGGACCGATTTTAGTGTTTGAAAATGGTTAGAAAATAGCTTGAGAAGAGGACATTTAGGCCTCCATTTCTCTTAGAGATTTTCCTTGAAAATTAATGATTTTTCTTAAAAAATGGAGATTGTATTGAAAGAGTTTAAGAGAGAGTTTTGAGGACTGATTGTTGGCAGTAAAATGGGTAGTTTTCACGGGAAAATTTCTGTGTTGAATGAGGGGGTATTTATTGGGAAGTTAAAATTAGGATTTTCATTTGAAAATCAAATAAAAAATGAAAAGAAAATGTTTTGGAGGGAGAAACAGGCATGTTGATATTCCTACTGGCTCAGGCAGGCCTCTGGCAGATGCAGGTTTGAACTGCAGGTTGAAGTTTTGAAAAAAACTTGGTCAAAGATTAAGCTCAACATCCAATACTCTGTCAGAGCTCCCGAGCGCTCAAGAGTGAAGTCCCGAGCGCTCAAAAAAGGTCTTGAGCGCTCAAGAATGGTCCCGAGCGCTCAGGAATGGTTTCGAGCACTCAGGAGTGACTGCTTAACTTCAAAAGGACGCCGCGGACACTCCTGAACTCTGATTTTGGTGATTTTTGAAGTGTTGGAAAGCTAGTTAAGTCCTCTTTCTAACCCATTTGGTTTCATTCAAATATATTTTATACACTAAAATGTGTGTCAATTTTACTCTCAGGGTGTCGGGAAAAAGAATAGTTTTGGTTTGAGAAAGTCCAAGAAACATCGTTCAAGCTTTAGCCGAGTTCTAATATGGTTCCTTTTCATCATCGGGGAGCCTTGAGGGTGCAAATTAAGGATAATTAATAGGTTAAAATTGCAGTGTCTACACACTGTCATACTTTGAACAAGCACTCAAGAATCCTCCAGAGAACGGCAAAGAGTAGAGCACAACCAACTTAAGAGATGATTTACACCATGAAGAGACTTCAGCATTATATCCTCATACAGAGATAAGGAAAAGATAGCACTGACCATAGCAATCAGGGAAATGGTTCACGTGATGAAATTACAGATAGATTGCCAGGAGTCACCCAGCATCAAAGGCAAGTGAGCCCCATCATATGCCAACTGCAACCCAAGATTATTACACACACACATACCTAAATTTCACACACACACACACACACCCAACAAAATTTTCTAGATTTCACAATAGAGTGAAGCTTGAACATGATATCGTCCATCGTGTATACAGACCCTTCATTAAGGGTCATCATCGGGCCGAGCCGGGCCTGCCCAACATACCAAGTCGCTGCCCAAGCCCGCCCACGGGCTGGGCCAACCGAGCCTTTTCTTTTTAGCGAGCCGGGCTACCTACCATAAATTGAAGCCCAAGCCCGGCCCATGGGCTAGCTCAATTGGCAGGCCGGCTGGCCAAAAGCCGGGCTGGCTTAAATTTCCTTGGGCAAAACTAAATCAAGGGAAAAAAGAAAGGGTTTTGTGGGATTTTGGGCTAATAGGCGGGCCCGTTGGTTGGCTTTTGGATGGGTACCACGGGCGGGCTCATGGGCGGGCCGAGTAAAAATTCATAGGCCCGAGCCCGCCCATTACAAACTATGGGCCGGGCTAGCCCGCCCATTTTACGGGCTCGGGCCGGGAAAAAGCCGATGGACTGGGCGGGCTTCGGGCGGGTCGCGGGCCTTCGGGCTTAATGATGGCCCTTACCCTTCATTGTTTGATGTCAACCAGAAGGCCACCTTTGCTTTAATAAGGTCAGTAGTTTCCATCCAATCCACCGTCTTGTTTTCGAAAACCAACTGATTTCTAGTATTCCTCACTGTCCAAATCACTGCAAATGGAATGGATTCCCAAATAATTTTGTGTTTTGACTTGACAATCCCAGCCTTCCAGCAATAGAGCAAGCCTGCAAAAGTTGATGGGGTACCCATTGCATACCCCACCCTAGGCCTATTAATAGACCGGATCTGATCCGAATCCTATAAGACTCGGATCCGATCCGAATTTGATAAAATTCGGATCTGATAGTGATAATCCGAATTTGAAAAAATCGGATCCGATCCAAAAATCTGAATCCGATCTGATTTGAAAATTTTCTTTTTAAATTCTAGAATTTTTTTAAAAAAGGGGAAAAAATACAATTTTTTGCTCCAAAAAATGGAAGGAGAGAGGGGGAGATCCAGACTATACCATTACCAAAATACAGCAGTCATACAATAACTAGCTCTCTCTTGCACTGAGGCTTTACTTGAATTTACAATTGATATAAAGTTCAACCTATTACATAAGCCTCAAATATCTGAAATAATAGAGCCTAACCACTCATTCGGTTTAATATCTTTTCGCAAAAACTTAAAAAGAAGCAAACTATCCATGAGGATGGTAGCATTCGCAAGTCCTTGTTTCTGCCAAGCTCCATCTATTTGAATGCAAACTCTGTAGTCATCTTTAGGCCTTGCAACAGTACCTGAGTAAACAACACCTTATAAGAAAACATAACATCATGTTTAGGTATTCACATTCATCCTTAAACAGTTAGACTGCACAAGAGAAATAGAATGAAGATTCACAAGGCATTTGTGCATTACGTATCTACTGAAAGTAGTTAATTGGAGACAACAAGAAACAATAGATTACCTTTACCTCTATTAACATTGTTGTTCGGCAACACTTGCTTCATCAACTGAAAGTATGCAAGTAACAAAATATGAGAATATATTTATAGAATTACAATAAAGAACATTCATATATATCTAAAAAGAATCAACATTCACGTACTTATTTTCTTAGGGGATTCAATCCAATCATTGGTAGTCATCAAAGCCTCAACGATATCCGGAAATAAAGAAGCACGACTTTCATCAATTACCTTACCTCCCACACTAAACCCTGCCTCCGAAGCAACTATAGTAGCCCGGAACAGCCAAAATATCACGTGCCATCCTTGCCAAAGTAGGATATTTCCCACTGTTTACCTTCCACCAATGTAAAATATTAGAGTCCTCGGTATTTGGAAACACAATCTCCTCCAAGTACTGGTCCATCTCCGATTTCTGGAACGCATTGATGCTAGAAGCATGTGCCTTTTCGTACCACTCCTAAAAGCCATCCAAGTTATGTTTGGAAGAACCCATGACTGCGTGACTTCGACTCGAGCTACTACCCTCTAAAACACCTCCGCCACTGTCGTACTCATCAAAAAGCTTAGACAAGATAGTGTAGACCCTGTCAATGTAACTGGTGGACTCGTAAGGGCCATATATTCGCTCATAATAAAACTCCACCACGGCCATTTTGCATCTTGGGTCAAGAACTATAGAAACTGAGAGTGCCAAGCAAGACTCGTCCCAATATTTTGCAAACTTCTGACTCATAGGCTTAGCCATCAAACGAAGAAAGTCATATTCACTTGTCTCATACTTGTTAAGTTGTATTTGTATCTTGCATATCTCAGAAAAAATACATTTGATGTGGGAAAACATGTGCCACTGAAATGACATGTGGCTTTAAAAAATACTTTCAAGCACTCACAAATTATCATTGCTATCTCCCATTCCTTGTCTGAAGGACATGTGCCATTGCATTCTTCTTGGAGTTGAACTTGGAAACGAGGATTTTGAGCTTTCTTCCAAGCTTCCTCCTAAAGAGAATTCCTTCTGTTGTTTTTTTCTCAGGGAAGTTGCCTTATGAAGCTATAAATTAATACGAAAATCTCATTTCCTTCCACTACCCAAGAAGTTTGAAGCTAGAAAAAAGTAGTTCTTAATTTCTGTCCACTCGAGGATTCAAAGATGGCATCCTCCACCATTTCAGTCACTCGCTGTGCTGCTTTCAGAGCAGCGGCCAATTGCGAATCACGGTCGCCGTTGTCGTCATTCGCAACCATTAGCAAGTTCTGGATACAAGAAGGCGCAATACCACTAGACAGAGAGGGGGGGGGGGGGTTGTTTGTGCATTACAGTCCTCCATTTTCTGGCCATGTACGGAAACACATTCGTGATTCAGAAACTCATCCACAACGACAACAACAACAGCAGCAGCAGCAGCATAGTAAAATGTGAAGATCTGTTTGGGAGAAACGACAAGGGCAACAAGCCGTTGCATGAAGCTGTGAGGTTCGGTCGAAAAAGTGTGGTTGAATAATCCTTTTGCTGAAACAAGAATCATTGGTCCGGGAACGCAATTGTTTAGGGGAGACGCCTGTTTACTTTGCCGCGGCTTGTGGACACAAGGATGTTTTCGACCATGTAATCGTGAAGGTCGATCGTGATCACGAGATGACCAGAAGTACCTACAGTTCCAATATTCTTCACTCTATGGTCATGAGGGAACATTATGGTACCCATGTTCCTCTAATACCAGGTGGACCGCATGACCACCGCACGCCGTGCGTGGGCCTCACAAAAATTTTCAAAAATTTTAAAATAATTATTTATGGAACATTGTAAAAGATCAACTCCAACGGATATCGGTAAGTGTATTTTTTTAATTTGTAGGAGCGAAATTGCTCAGTTTCAGAGTTTCGTCTCTTCAGAAAGCATACCTACCGACAACCAGGAATTTCATTTAGAGGGACACCTCTTTAAAATCAACCAATGATTATTCTCGCGATTCCCCAATTGATTGTTCGACTTGTATTTTGAAAAGTTAGAAAATGAGTTGGATGAACTAAACATGTCAAATAAAGTAGCAATTTGCTATTTGCCTCCCTAAACAAGCATTTAATTCTGTAAGGAGTCCATTGGTTTGGTTGGAAACACCCGACGATAAGCCCTTTGCCAAAATTTCTAATTTTTCTAATATTTTTTGAGTAGGTGTACAAAAAAAAGGTGTAGAGGGTAAAATTCCAATGGCACGCAATCTGGAGGTGATTTGTACTCCCACCTGTATGTGAGAGGGGTGTGGTTGAGGTGTGCCACACCTAATGTGCCCCTAGCACATCTCTTTATTATGCCAGAATCTTCCACATAAGCCACGACCTTTGTCACGTCCATAATCTATCCAGCAATCTTCTCCGCAGCAGCCGAAAACCCTACCCACGTGCTTCCCCATCAGATCATCGAACGCCACGATCGACAGATCCATCGCTTCCCTCGCCGCATCTCTGCCAACCTTTGGCAACACACCTGAAATCACCTCCAGTCACAGTCACACCATGGCCTATTCCAACCTCTCCACTGGCTTCTCTTCCATATTCAACGCTTCTCTCTCGCAATCTCTCTCTTGATCTCTCTTAAGATTTCTCTCTCTAAAATTTCAGGTGGAGCCAATCCAGTTGTATATTGTTCTTTGCTCTTTTTTTTTTTTGAAAAAAGCGAAAAGGGAAAAAGGGAAGGATAGGATGGTGTTTACACCATAATTTCGTAAATTAGTCAATATTGGTCGACTAGATCAGATCATGACACATGTTGGCCATGTTTGGACTAGTTTCAAATAAGTGTTATGCATATTAAGGAAACGAATGGACTGATCGACGGTTGAAAGTGTTCTCTATTCAAGACACCTGTCCAAAGACGAGTTACAAGCAAATTATGTACGAAGCAGTTAACAAAGGCAGTTAGAAGAAACAAATACAACGTGGGCTCATAGATGTAACCGCCTGTTCAGGAACGTGGAAGAAGAAAAGGGAGAAAAGGATAACCGCTCAATTCAAATTAAAGGAGGGAATTCTGCCAAGTTTGAATTTCAAGTCGAAGTTGCAGCCTATAAATACAAGAACTGAAGATAATTACCACCCCCACTCAATCACCCAAAGGCTTCTACTTTTTATCTGTACTTTACTTTTCTCACTCTAGGAGTAGCTTGTAACGTAATCGTCTATTTGATTGTGTTCTCACTGTCGATCGACTTCTATTTCAAAGAATAATAAAGTTCATTTTGTTGTTCTTCTTTCATCTCCATTCACTTCACTAAGTTTCCAGAGAAGTCCTAAAATATGACAAGGAACCAAACTCCACCACCACAAACATCCACTTTCCAGCACTTCAAACATTTCCTAGTCGATTATCGACTATAAGCAAAAATAGACAAACAGATGGCAATGCCTTTTTTTTCCCCACTTACTTTGGAGCAATGGAAGCTACTAAAACAATGCAATGAAAGCTACTAAAACAATTTGTATATGGTTCTTTTTTAAAGCGAGGTTTGATGATTTGGTTCAAATTTGAATTTTTTCTTTTTCAAATGTATGAATTCTTAATTTGGGGATGTGAATTCGGTATTTGGGGATGTGAATTCGGTATTTTTTCGAATGTGTGAATTATTCATTTGAATGTGAATTTTGTCTTTTATCAAACGTGTGAATTATTCATGTTTCCTATTTACTTTTGCAAACTCTGGGTCATGGTTTGGTGTACACTAAGGATCCGTTTCATTAGCGAGATAATGTTAGAAAGTGCAAAGAATAGATTTGTTTTTTTTTTTACTAAATTGGTGTTCATATAGCAAGAATATCCTAAACAATGGTAAAAATTAAGCTTTTCCGTACAACCCTCAAAAGCTAGAGAGCTTGTCTTAATATTCTCACAAAAATTGCGCAAGAATATCCTAAAAAGTGGTAAAAATTAAGCTTTTCCGTACAACCCTCAAAAGCAAGAGAGCTTGTCTTACTTTTTCTCACAAAAATTGCAGAAAAATTTTATTTTCTTGTAGGAATCAATCACAATTACTCTGACTTCCTTATTTTGTTGCAAAACTTTCATCCTAATCAAACGGGATCACGAATGTGAGAAAAAAAAAGTTTATTTTACTTTTCTTTTACTATTTCACTTTCTCTCATTTTCACTTTCCATTAAAATTTTCTCGCTAATCAAACGGACCCTTAAATGCATACCAAATCGCGTGGGATTTATTTTAGAGTGGGGTGAGTCCGAGACAAATTAATGAAATCGTTTAACTTTTTTAAAATATATTTTTAATGGTCTGTGTAAAAAATTAACTCATTCGAAAATTGTTAAGGACTTGATAGATTTTTATCCCATAATTTGGTGGAAAAAAATTGAATCAATCAATCAAATTCTAATCAATATCTGATTAAGCTAATTGTTTGCAAGAACACTTAAAAAAATATTTTATACAAATTGGACGAATTCAATCATTTGTGCGAAACTCCGTCCAAGCAAGAATTTTCACATAGACCTCGTTCATTTTGGATTTAGATTTGTAGGTAATGAGTGTAAAGAGAAATATGATAATGATTGAAAATAAGAGTAATGATTAGAGAGAAATAAAGAGAAAAATGAGAATAATGATTGAAGAGAGATACGATAATGATTAAAATTCAAAATTCAAAACCCTTAAACGAACCAGGTCATAAAGATTTGATTTGACCCTTGTTACCTTTTTCTTTGTTGTTTATTGATTCTTGTTTTTTTTAAGCACTAACATTAGCTTTATTCTATTAAGAGATGCTACAATTACACTCCTAAATGCACACTCTCTCACAAAACACAAAGGTTCCACATAACTATGTGGGAACTTTGTGTTTTGTGAGAGGTTGTGTATTTAGGTGTATGATTTTGAGTGTGGTTGTAGAATTTTCGTTATTCTAATGGCATTGGTTTTTCTGCACTTAAGGTGTGGACAACATCCCATGCAATCCGGTCATTTTTTAAACCATTTCGGAGTTAATTCAATGATCTAAATCATTTACAGCGTAGAGCTTGTCGAGCAAAATATGAACGTAAAATATTAAATTAATCGGATGAAGATTAATATTCAATGAGAGTACATAGATTCTGAAAAAATCAGATTAAAACTTGAAAACTCAATTTTTCAAAATATGTGTGATTTGATTAATTGGTATCTGATGAACTTGACATTTTACATGGCTATTCTACTTGACAAATTCTATAATATGGACGGTTCAGATTATCAAAGTGACTCCAAAATGGGTTAAAAAATGGCCAAACTACATGAGGTGTAGTCGAGGCCTAAACTGCAGAAATGCCGCCTCCTATTCTTGTTCGTTCTGTCCCTTTCTTCTCTCTCCGGCAGGAGAAGGCAAAGTGGGCTTTACCTCCAAACCAACAACCTTCTAACACGTCAGCCGACAGCACAAAACTAAAGCAAATAGTACAAAACCAAGGGGAAAATCACGTGTTGTACTGTGTTTTGGACTTTAACTTGGGTTAAAGTTAGGGAAAATAACAGTTCATGATGTGTTTTGATAATTAATACTTATTCAAGATATTTTTTGTATTAAAAAATGTTAAACAAATATTTTCAACATGTCATTGGCGGGTATTAATTATCAAAATACGTCATTAATCATCATTTTCGCTTAAAGTTATAGAAAAATAGTTTTAGGTCCATTATGTGTACTTTATAAGCCCATAAGTTCATTTATTAATTTTGTATATAAGGTTTCAAGTTCATTTTAAGGTGCTCTAGTGTATAGTAGGGTACCTTAGAGTTTAAGCACTTTCATAAGATTTTATAGTGCATTTTTTTATTATAGGATAGAGTATTCTGAGGTAGTGTAGATTACTCTAGCGTAGGATACTCTAGGGTTTAGGTATTTTTATAGGGTTTGTTAGGGTCCACCCATAGTGGTGGGGTTATTTTGTGTAACACCCTTAGTGTTGGGTGTTGAGTGTATTTACCCTTGGAGTCCCTATATATAGTTGTAAACCCTATTAGGGCTAGGGTGTGACATAATGTGAGGGGGAGGGTGAGGCGAGCGCGGAGGGCCGGTCTGTGGCCTCCCGAAGAGGAACCGGCATGTGGTTCCCGGAGAGTTTTTTCATCTTTATTGTATATTGTGTGAATATATAATTAAAGGGAGTTTTTCTCTGAAATCGCTGCGTGTGTTTGTGTGTGTGGTGTCCCTCACGGTCCTAAAGATTGGTATCAAAGCGGGGTTGAAGAAGAGGGTCGCCGAAAAAACCACGGGTTCGATTTCTGAAAAAAGATTGCTCACAAACCTCGTGTTTTGTCACCTAAGATGGCTCGGGAGCCATTCGATCACAGCGGGCAGAGTCGGCGACGGGCGGAGAGGCTGTTTTGAAAAGCCTGAAGTCGTGGATGATCGAAGACGAGTTCTGAGCACTGGGTTGTGTTCACCTGGAGGAGAAAATCACGGATTGGGGTAGCACGTCGCCGAAGGAGCTCGGAGGTGGCGGCAATGGCCATTCGAACGGCAGAGGCGCGCGGTGGAGGGACGGTTTAACGGTGGTTCGTACCAGGAGCTGTCGGATGCAAGATTTGAGGACGGGGCTGTGTTTGTCTCGTCGAGACGAGTTCGGGAGTGGTCGAAAAATCACCGGACGACGTTGGAGTAAGCCGCACGCGCGGCTAGAATTGAAGGCGAATGAGATCCATTCGCGGCTGTGTGGAGCACACACAAGAAAGTGTCTGGCACACGCCAGCGTGTGGAAAGCATGTGCAGTCAACGCCACGGAGGCGGTCAATACCGACAAGGCGGTGAGTCAGCAGCCATGTCCGCATGCCATGTCGTCAGCCATGTGGCGCCACGTCATCTGCCACGTCATCAGAGTGGACTGTGTGGGAGCGCCACGTCATTCGGTCGATGATGACGTGGCTGGTCAACAGTCAACGTTTGACTGGTCAACAGGGTCAACGGTCAAACTGCTTGGTAATATTCCAGATTGGTTTTTTGCACTTTTTAGGACCATTCGGACTTCGTTTTTCGTGAGTGAGTAGCCGATTTTGACTATCTCGATGTTCCGGATCCAACCGTGCATTCTATTTTCTGATTGGAGGCTCCTAGGCTGAGGCTAATATTTAGTTGAGCAAGAATCAGATGTTTGGAGGTTGTTCGGGTTGTTCGGATGCTTGTTTCTAACAAGGCGATCAGTCACAGGAGACCTAGCAAGCAAGGAGACACTCGATCGGGTCAGGGACGCTGATTTGGAAGTGATAACAGGCGCTTTGTTTAGGGTGACAGTTCGTGGTGATCTTGAGAAGGTCAGGGGACACTGGGAAAAAGCTGGGAATGGAACGAGTATGGACCAAGTGGCAGGAGAAGACCTGAGATGAGATGACAGAGATTGGTAGGAGGCTTTGGGAGTGGCGGATGTGATGAAGACCTATCATCAGAAGTTGCAATTGTGATTTGGGCTGCATGAGAATGATGATAGGCAATCGATACATGCTTGTGGAGAGTATAGACAGATGGAGCTAATGTTTGGTACTAGACAAGCAGTATGAGTTTTGTGTGATAATGAACATGTGAAGCAACAGTTGTGAAGACACACAGGAAGGGCACTGGAGTACGAGGAGTCATGGCCTAAGATGTACAAGAGTGTCGATTACCGAATCAAATTGTGTGTGGAATAGTCTGCAGACGGCGGGCAACTAGTTATTTGGGAGATGTTCACGGGAGCTCTGGATAGAGGAATGGAGATGGAGACCATACGATGCATCGCTGGGATCTCTTCCTTTGTGGATATTGTGACTGGATTCTTTTTAGGATGTGTGGCCGCATAAGGAGAGATGGAGTCACGGATCATGTCCTACGAGGATGCGAGCACTCCGGTCAAGGGGGTGAGAGCACTCTATTGAGGGGGTGCTTAATATCGGCGGAGATGTCGGTATTGCAGCCGGATAGCGCTGCGGGTTTAGCCTCGGAAGATCTAGTCTTGCAAGGAGACATTCAGTCAGGCAGGAGTACTTCGATGAGGGGGTGTTGGTAGCTAGACTTGGAGTGACACAAGCGCTTTGCTAGAGAGGCTGGACGGATGCAACGATTACCCACTCTGGGTGGAGGGGGTGAAATGGACTGAAACCCTAAAAAGGCTGACCCGCACGCATCTCGATTCACGCTCAGCTTAAATAGATTTCATCCTAACAGGGTTTTATGGTGCACTTTTCTATTATAGGGTTTTAATAGTTTAAGCACTTTCATATGGTTTAGGGTTTAGGTTGTGTGAACTTGTGACTTTACAAAACTATTAGATAAACTTGCAGACTTATGAAATATCTATAGTTAGACCGATCAATCTCTCTTAAAGTTAAACCAACTCCACATCAAACAGTACAACAATACAAAATCCTTTTTTTTACATTGTCATAGATGTGAATGTCCAGACCAGTTTACATGCACCTTCACCATTTCCCTCTTATAGCAGGTTAGCAACATTTTGAGCCAAAATTGCTATTGATCAACAGTACACTTTTTCAATTTTACCTATTTTAACCCCACACACTCTCTATTTTACCTACTCTCTATTATTATAATGTTACTTTTTTGACTGTTTATATATTAAAAAGTATGATTAAAAATTACATGCTTCAATTTTTAATCTGTTTGAACCGATGCGAAAATCTTATTTTTTTGATTATTTTATCATAAAGAGTCATAATTAAGTTTTGTCTCTAAAACTTTCATAATCAAGTTTCTACTCAACAAGTCCTTAATAAAAAACAGATACTTAATTATGAGAAACCTAAAGACAAAAATTAATTATGACCATTTATGATAAAATAATAAAAAAATAAGATCTTTGTACCTGTTCAAACAGTTTAAAAATTGGAGCACTTAATTTCTTAATCATATTGTTTAATATATAAACCATCTAAGAAAAATAAGTGCTCTAATTTTTAATCGTTTTAACCGGTGCAAAAATTTTATGTTTCTAATCATAATATTCTAAAGGGTTATAAATGAAATAAAAATTAAAGCACTTAATTTTTTAATATAAAAACAGTTTTAAAAAATTAACATTGAGAATAAGTAAAATAGAGAGTGTTGGTATGGGGTTGAAATAGGCAAAGTTGAAAAAGTGTATTGTTGATCAATAACAATTTTGGCTCAAAATGTTGCTAATCTGCTGTAAGAGAGAAATGATAGAGGTGCATGCAAATAAACCCAAACATCCGTGACCATGGAAAAAAAAAAAAAAAAGAAGAAGATCTTTTGTACTTTTTGATGACGCAGAGGAGGAGTGGGCTTAGCCCAAGTTAGGGTTCAAACTTCAAAGCACAAAACGTGATTAGCCCTTTGATTTTGTACAGTTTGCCTTGGTTTTGTACTGTTGGCTGACATGGCAGAAGGTTATTTGTTTGGAGGAAAAGTATGTAAGTCATACTTTTCCTCCTGTGGTGGAGAGAATTTATTTTCGAACATAAATTCCCAACCCCCTTACGTCCTCTCTGAAGACCAATGAGTGGCTCATATTCATGTTATATATAATGGATGGAGCATGGAAAGTACATGTTTGATAAGAGTCGTCTTGGATTTTCCGCTTGACCAAAAAAAAAAAGAAAAAGTCGTCTTGGTCTTTATGCATCTCTTTTATCCTGATCGGTCCTCCATCCATAAATTCTGCAAATCTGTTCTCTTGTGAGTCACTAGTACTACCTCCCATATATGGTTGTTAATTTCTGTCTACTTGAGGATTCAAAGATGGCATCCCCCACCACTTCAGTCACTCGTTCTGCTGCTTTCAGAGCAGCGTCAGATTGCGATCCACGGTCGCGGTTGTCGTCGTTTGCAACAGTTCGCGAGTTCTGGATACGAGAAGGTGCGATACCACTTGACACTGGAGGCAACACAATCCTCCATTTTCTAGCCATGTACGGGAACGAATTCGTGATTCAGAAACTCGTTGACGACGGGAACGGCAGCAATAGCGGCAGCAGGATAGTAAAATCTGAAGATCTGCTTGGGAGGAACGACAAGGGCAACACGCCATTGCATGAAGCTGCGAGGTTCGGTCGAAAAAGTGTGGTTGAAATCCTTTTGCGGAAACAAGAATCATTGGTTCAGGAACGCAATCTTTTGGGAGAGACGCCTATTTATGTTGCTGCGGCTTGTGGACACGAGGACGTTTTCAACCATCTAATCGTAAAGGTACTCGATCGCAATCAAGAGATGACCACGGCTTGTGGACACGAGGACGTTTTCGACCATCTAATCGCAAAGGTACTCGATCACGATCAGGAGACGACCAGAAGTACCCAGAATTCCAATGTTCTTCACGCTGCGGTCACAGGAGAACATTATGGTACGTACTTACGTACGTTTATTTTGTAGTGCGCAGAACTTCAACTATACATCAGACAATAATAAGGTACCTACGGGAAAAAAACACACGGTCCAAAATTCTTTTGTTCATTTGAAAAAAAAACTAAAAATAATTAATTAGACCAGAATATTAAACACATAATTTCTAAATTTTTAAAATTTTGAACCAATTGAGATGTTTAAATTTACGAAATTGTGCACGAAAATTCTGAATCTTTATCCGACTAAGGATAAAATTACTGTAAGAAAATACATAATCAATATTTGACGGAAAGAGTAAAATAAAAATTCCAATACTAAAGACACTGCTTTCAAACAAGTTAATTATAATGAGTTGCTAAAAATCACTTAAGCACTTGCATGTCAACTACAACTAGGTACGTCTTGCTACAAGCAAGACCAAAAACAGAGAAAAGGAAGAGAAAGAAAAGGGATAGCTAGCTAGGAGCCAACCCAAAAGCAGTAGCAATAACAGTACAATAAAAGTGAATAAAAATCAATCAAAAAACTACCAAAAGGACATAACCTGTGGTGGTGGTTGTTCTGTCTGAAGTGGTGGGCGGCGACGTTTTGCTGTTCTAGGGCAGTGTTTGTCTATTTTTGTGAATAGTCGATGATCGACTAAGAAATCGTAGTGTGTGCTGGAATGTGGTGTTTGTGGTGGTGGAGTTTGGTTCCTTGCCGTATTTCAGGACTTCTCTGTAAGCAAACGTAATGAAGTGAACGGAGATGAAAGAAGAATAACAAAATGGACTTTATTATTCTCCAAAGTAGAAGTCAGTCGACGGTGAGAACACAATCGATTAGACGGTTAAGTTACAAGCTACTCCTAGAGCGAGAAAAGTAAAGTACAGATAAAAAGTAGAAGCCTTTAGGCGATTGAGTGGGGCCTTTAAATTGTCCTCAATTCTAGTATTTATAGTTTGCTTCTTCAATCTGAATTTTGAACTTGAACTTCCCTCCTTGAATTTGAATTGGGTAGTTATTCTTCTCGTCTTTTCGTGATCTCCCACGTTTTGGATGCGGTAGTTTTCCTTGTGCACTTCATCTTCAACCGCCTTTGCCACAATCCAGAGGAGTGTTACTTGTTCCTTGTTCACTTGCCACATGTCCCTGACTATGATGCACGTTCTGCCCATTTGATACAAATTGTAATCAAATTGGCTCATTAACCTATTGCCACGTGTCATTATTTAGCCCAGTCGATTAGTAATGACCATCTTGCTAAAATATGGTGTAAACAGGCAGGTTTTGGGCTTCTTTGGATTGAGCTTTAATGTATTATTTGGCTCTTTAGGCATTTTGGGTGGTTTGTGCTTCTATCGTTTTATCTGGGCACTTTAAGCCCTCACAGGGCCAACTTAACCTCAAAAGGAAATCATAAGAATGAAAAAAAAGTAGTAAGCTGCTTGGGCTGAGAATTGAACCTTGCATCTGTTGGATAGCAAGACTTAGACTTATCACTTAGCAGCACTAATTTAATATATATTACATACATTGGTATATCTATTTGAAGTCCTAATTTTTGGTCAAATTTCAGGGACTTAAGTCCGCCGCCTTGTCTGTCTTAACTCAGGGCCGGCCCTTGGCCCTTAAGTGAAATCATTTCCTTTATTCCTAATAAAATATTACTTTTGCCGATTAAAAAAGAAAATATTAGGTCAGGACAGCTGTGTCGTTCCATTCATCGTTCCTTGCATCTTGCCTTCGGAATATCTCTTCCCCCATGAAGCAGCATTCATTCTCAAAAATCCGTTCACATCAAGGTTGCCATCTGGGATACACAGCTCCAGGAGAAGTGTAGCACTAAGATCACAATCACAAGCATCCCAGCAGATATAGAAACGTTTGCCCACCACGATCTTGGAAAATGTCTTTGAAGCTAGCACCAATTGATTGAAGACAGCTGCATTTTTTTGAAAAATGGTCCGCATAGACAGCTGCATGAAACAGAGGAATTGGAGCCAAATCTAAGGTAAAGTGTAGAAACTAAACGAGACAGGCCTGACCGATCCGGGAAATTCCAAGCCGGTCCTACATTTTGTTGGGGCTTCTATGCGGACCATTTTTTCTTTTTTTGTAGCACTATCCCGTCTAAGCCTCATCATTTAGCCCGACGGCCCACGGCCCGCCCTTAGCCCGCCGGGCCCATCGGGCTTTTACCCGGCCCGAGCCTGAGAAACGGGCGGGCTAGCCCGGCCCGTAGCTTGTAATGGGCAGGCTCGGGCCTATGAATTTTTACTCGGCCCGCCCGTAGGCCCGCCCCGTGAGCCCGCCCGGCATACCCATCCAAAAGCCCGCCAACGGGCCGGCCCATTAGCCCAAAATCCCAAAAAATCCTTTCTTTTTCCCTTAGTTTAGTTTTGCCCAAGGAAATTTAAGCCCGCCCGGCTTTTGGCCCGCCGGCCCGCCAATTGGGCTAGCCCGTGGGCCGGGCTTGGGCTTCAATTTATGGTAGGTGGCCCGGCCCACCCAGCCCGTCAAAAAGAAAAAGCCCGGTCGGCCCGGCCCGTGGGCAGGCTTGGGCCGCGACTTGGTGGGCTGGGCCGGCCCGACCCGGCCCGATGATGACCCTTAATCCCGTCTAGGCAGGGACGGAGCCAGAATTTTTTATAAGTGGGGTCGAATCATTTTTACTCATATGGGTTGGGGCAAAAATAAATTTTAAAAGGGAGTCAAATAAGTAAAAATTGGGTGAAAATTATACCAATCTCTAAAAAAATTGGGAGGCAGTGGGGTCAACTGCCCCCCTTGACTCTTAATCCCTCTTCCCCTGTGTCCAGGCCCTTTTTACAGATGGTTTTTAAAATTTTGACCTCATTTTTTAAGATGTGAATTCTGCAAAGGAGTATGAATTCTAAGGGTATAAATTCACGCACAAATGAAGAATTCACACATTCGAAAAAGACAGAATTCACACCCTCTACCACCAATACCAACACCCAAATGAAGAATTCACACGTTTGAAAAAGACAGAATTCGCATCCCCAAATTAAGAATTTGCACCATCAAACAAGACACAATTCACACCCAAATGAAGAATTCACACATTTGATAAAAATAGAATTCACACCCAAATGAAGAATTCACACCTTCGAAAAAAGACAGAATTCATATCTCCAAATTAAGAACTCACACATTCGAAAAAAATAGAATTTCCATCCAAATGAAATTCAAACCAAATCATCAAACCTCTCTGTTAAGAAAATAGTTTCCCACATTGCTTGGGAGTGGAATAGGCGATCTCTTAAGAATATTTGGGACATTTTCATTCATTGCCAATTGATTTTGATTTGGACATAAATCAAAGTAAGACCTATTTCACTCCACATTTAAAAATATATATTTACAATTCACGGTGACAGACCAATAATAAGGCTACACGATGATATGACTCAAAACGTGGCCACATGTGACAGACCTCATATGCGTTGGCGGCAATGGATCCGTCGATCGTGGCGTTCGACGATTTGCTGGGGGAGTACGGATAGGGTTTCGGCAGCTGTGAAGAAGATTGTGGGATAGGGATTGTGGGACAGGTTCTAGACATGACGAAGGTCATGGCTTAAGCGGAAGATTCTGGCATGTAATAAAAGTGGGGGTATTTTGGGTACTTCATTTAAAATGGGACTTATGCGGGCAGTGTTTGACACGAGGTGGGTCTGAACAGGTAATGGAAGACAAAAGGGGCCGGCTTGTAAGAAGCCCAAAAGGATTAGACCAAACAACCCAAACTGAGCACATTGACCCAACAGCAAACGACATACTCATAGCCCAACCCGGAATTGGATCTGGTACAACCACCTAATAGAACACCTGACCAAACTATAGAAAATACACATCAACCTAATTATAGATGGGGCAGAATGCTGTCTAGCTTGAAAGGGAAATCATCCACAATATTGTAGAGACAATGAGGCTGCCCCATTTTGATCTCACCCAGAAAGCCACTCTGATTTTTATAAGCTCCAGAATTTCATCCCAATCCTCATTTTCAAACAAATTTCATCCCAATCCTCATTTTCAAACACCACAACATTCAAACTTAAACTTGAACATAAGATCGTTTCAAATACTCATGGGTAACTAAAGCGCACCAAAGCTTGTTATTCTCTCTCTTTCTAACCCTAGCCGTCACACCTCTCTGCTTCTCCCTTCCCGTCCCCTCCCCTCCCTTCCCCTAGGCTTTCAACCCTTTGTTTCTCCGTCCCCTCTCCTCCCCTCCCCTCCCCTCCCCTAGGATTTCCACCCTAAAATGGGGTGGTGGGGGTGGGGGGAGGGATTATCTCCCATGGAATTTTTCTTTCCGTCGGCCTTTGATTGAAATCTCTTTTCCCCTCCTTTCATTACTCTCCACCCACATCCTCCCCTCAAGCTACCCATCGCCTCAACCCCCTGGTTCCTCTGTTGCCTCAACCCCCCGGTTTCATTGTCTTCGCCGTTCGTCGGTGACTCGTTTCTAGTGGTGTGGTTCAGATTTGCAGTTGTGGGTATGGAGCTTTTGTGCATGATTGGGTCGCCGGAGTTGGAGATCTATATTGGAGATGATTATGGCGAGGTTTTAGGTTTTTCATTTTATTTTTTTCTTTTATTGTTGGCTTGCAATCCTTTGCTTCTTCTCCTTTGTTTTGTGTAGGTTCTCTTCTGTTTCTTGCCGTGAGTTGTTTTTCCTTGGGTTGTTTTGGTTTGATTCTGCTGAAAAAAGGTATAGTTGGTTTGGGGTATAGTCTATGAGATGAATCTCTATCGTCTTGATTACTTGGTCCTTTGTCTAATGACGAGTTTTCATAATCTTTGGTTTGGAGTTATAATATCATCTTTTATCGTTGGAAAAAAAAAAAAAAAAACACGACGACATTCTTTTTAATCTAGACAGTCCAAAGAATTGCAACATAAATACAAATTTCCGCTCAATGTGTCCTATCCATCCTCTATTTTTGGAGAACTAGGGATGGATTGGGGATGCTAAAGATCCCATGTGATTGTTGCAGCATTTGCATAAGGCATCCTCCTCATTTTGAATGATCCCCAATCTGTGTTACTATTCTGTAGACTTTACCCTGCCCTGTTTCGTTAAACAACAAAAGCACTGGGTTTTGAAGCGTGCAATATTCTTCCATGATAGATTGAAAGTAGGGTCGGAGTAAGAAGTAAGAACCATTCACACCCCTGAGATTGTACATAGAACTTATAGTGATTCAGTGAAATTATTTGAGTTGCAACCCATTCATGCTGTCTTTTCTTTGTTATCTTTAGTCTTTGTAATCGCTATTCAAAGATTAACAAAAGTTTCTTTGCCATTTTTTTTTAAAAAAGGTCTCGCTATGAGCATATTGGAATTATTCCCCCAACTTGCTCAAAATCCTGATGAAAAAGGAAGAACTGCATTGTATCTATTGGCTCAAAAATCAAAGTCCTTCAGAAGCGGGTCATTTTATTATTCACACAATTATATGTCCGGCTCGATTATCCTATCGGTGCACTTTCTTGCAGTTCTCACATACTGTAAGTGCTACTATCTCGGTCCCACTTTACTAGTATTTTTTCATAAATTGTGTCAGTTTTCAAATGAAAAAATGTAATACTTTCCTTCATTTTCTTCTCATTTTATATTGCACTAATTTAAAGGAATTAATTTTGTCATTCCTCTTTTTGTTAATGTTACTCTCGTTCTCTCACAAAACAAATCATCTAATAAAGGTACAAAGGAGAATGACATTAGCAAAACGAAAAGTGGCAAAATCACTCCCCTAATTTAAAGTACTCATTGCAATCTTTAAATTGGTGCAAGAAAGTAAAAAATATAAGGTACATGATTTTTCGTGAAAAAGGATAACCAATATGAGGCGGAGTTAGTATGATTTTCAGTACACCTTTAGTTGCATCATGTATATTTCTTTCTTTTTTTTTGTCATTTGTTTTCATTTTATAACTTATTCATTAAAAGAAAATGTGTTTGTCTATTACTAAGCAGGGTTTATTCCACCGACGGTGTATCAGTCAAAAAAAGTTAATAGCTCCAAACTAAAAGGGTTCCGGGCATCAATAGTTACAGGTTTGGTTGTGTTTTACCATTTTCTATAACATGTACTATCGCAAACCCACGCTAGTTTTGGGCGCGGCTATTCACAGCCACCTATTTTCTCCCACAGCCCGTTAAATATTTTCAATTAGACGCGACAGTTAGTTACCGAAATTGAGATACATTTTCAGTATCCAATTACCGAAATATAATATTTTTTTCAACAGCTATTTACCGAAAATGCATGTTTGACAATTGTCTACCGAAAATTGAATATATTTTCGACATGTAGTTCACGAAATATAATCTTATTTTCAACAGCTATTTACCAAAATGTTATTTATGATTTTCAACAACCACTTACCGAAATATAGTGGGCTATGGGAGAAAATAGGTGGCTGCGAATAGCTGTGCCCCTAGTTTTTAACCTAAAATGTCTCTTATCTCCATTCTGCAGCATCGCACATATGGTAGGCAATAGAAGAAAATAGAAAAAAAAAGAAGGTGAAAGTACATAAACACCCTTCAACTATCACTTTTTCTCATAAACACCCTTCACATTTAAAAACGCCAATTCAACTACTCTCTTTACCCATGTGACACCATTCCCTCTCAGAACCGTTAGCTGGATGGTCACATGTCAGTCACATGGGCTTTTTTTGGGACAAAAATGTCCTTCTCCACTAGTATATGCCTATATCCATATTGTTCCCCATATCTCTCTCTCTAGAATTCAACCAGACACCACCGCCACCACCAATGTCTACTCCGAGTATGACTGTATCACTGAGGCCTTCCGCACTGCCTTCGCCGCCAAGTGGTCCCCTCACCCAGATCCCAACTCACGCGCCCTCGTCGCGGTCCCGCCCGACCAAAGTATTGTTGTTTCTGCACTGGAGAGGACTAGCGGCGGCTGCTTGGCCTAGGGAAGCTCTGCGACCGTGGGGCGCGGGCCCGGAGTGACTTGAAGTTGGCATCGGTTATGAAGGAGAAGAGGCTGTGGCAAAATCGGAACAAGAGAATTGTGGGGTCCATACCCGAGGTTCAAAGTGAGAGAGGAAGAAAGAGAGAATCGCCATGGGAGTGTGCGAGTGTTTTCTAATCGAGTGAAGTAGAGAATGGGAGAAGAATCGTATTTGGCCGTATAATATAATAAGGGTATATTCATCAATTCATCCATTCTGTTAACGGAGTTTGTCTTTTTTTCATTTCCAGTAGTTGATGGGGTCTTTATAGACTCTTTTAAATGTGAGAGGTTGTTTATGAGAAAAAGTGATAGTTAAAGGGGTGTTTATATACTTTTAAAAAAAAATTGCAATAAACAGATTGCGATGAACAACGCCCCCTACTACACCACAACCCCAACCCAAACACCCCACCCCACCCCACCCCCATAAGAAAAAGAATATTAGGCCGGCCATTCGCGCTTGCAGGTAAAACAACTTAACTTGGGAATATTGCACCGATCCTCATTTCATCATTGCAACTTTTACTCCCACATTTTTCCCTTACTTAAAAGCTCTGACCAAAACAAAGAGTAAAATAACCATTAATAAGTTCATATCATTATTCTTTTTCTTACTCGTCGTGAATCAATTTCAAGAGGGACTATTCCAAAATTTGTAGAAGATAAATCAACTGTAATTGTATAGATCAAAGCTAACAGGAAAGACAAGAGAGGAAGGAGCATAGAGAAATAACATGGATATAAACAGGTGCCTAGGTTACGTTGGGGATACCACTGCAACGTTTTTGTTGTTGGTATTTTTACTTGGCAAACATTTGTGTTGTCGTCAGAAAAGGAAGGACATAATTCATATTTTAAATGCACGAATCATGGGATAAATTATAAACGATAATTTTGGATTTGAATGGTGTCAATTTTCTTGTCATTCTAAATACACGAACCATGAGATAAGGTAAGGAAACAGAATGATAGATTGTCTAGCCAATAGATTTAGAATCCATGGATTTGAATTTTCGTTGTTCGAAAATAGTATGTCCAGCTAATTATGAATGCTGCCCCAACGTAAATTCCTGCTTCAATTACCATTGGCCAATCAATGCCTTTTCTTTTCTTGTTGCTAAAAGAGAAAAGTCTTAAAATCCAGAAACTCAAAGACTTGCCACGTGGCAAACTCAGATGGCTTCTCACTAAAAGAACCCCGCAATACTATGTACTATATATAGATATATAAATAAGAATTATTTACAATATATTGGAATCTAGGATCTTTTTAGAAAATAAATATATTTTAAAGAAAACTCCTTTTCTCATGTGTGTATATATACAGTCCGGATTCAGTCAAGGGTTCCAAATTTGGGCTTTGGTGCGGACTTCTTTCCTTGGCCGTTGGATTGTATTTTGAATCATCGGGATTCCCGGACAATATGGTCGCGCGAACAATCATCTGCGTATCCATACCATTGAAAACACAATCCAACGCCTAAGAGCAAGGTCCGCACCAAAGCCCAAATCTGTGATCCCTAACTGGATCCGGACTGGTATACACACACACACACACACACATATATATATATATATATATTCATTCGTATCGATAGGGAAATAATAACTTTTTTGACAATAATGTATTTGTTTTCTTCCTTTTTTTTTTTTTTGAGTCCAATGAAAAAAGAGAGCTTAAATTTGTTCACTTTAACTTTTTTGTTTTTTGACAACATTGATTGCACTGAACAATTTCTATGTTCTTATTCAAATGCGCCAATATGATGATGTCAAGCATGTTTCTTGTTGGAACAACGAAAAGATAACATAATGGGTGGAATTAATTAATTTGCGTATAGTTTCAAAAGTAAGGGAGGTTAGAGTAATTTTCCAAACTAGAGATCAAGGTTAATTTATATTTGTCAGAAACTCAGGGATATCACTATAATTTAGCATATATTTTGAGACTTTTTTTTTTATCCGCTATTTTGAGACCTGCTTGTCCTCCTTTTTCACCCGTTTATTTGGTGAAATTATACAATAGTCTGAGAGTATCGTTAGGGAAATTCCAGACCATTTTATAATTACACATTTCTGTGAAGTCTACCACAGAGTGTATGGACCCCACAAAAATGTGTCATTATTAAGTAATCCGAAATACCACGTGGTGGTACTCCTAGACTATTAAATACTTGCTCGTTTATTTGATATATTCTTTACCTGTATTATTTTCTTTCAGCTAATTTACTACTCCTAATTGGTGACATTCTTTTCTTATTGTAGGATTCAGAACCGTCTTCAGAGGTGGATCCCTTTACTCGTTCACTAAAATCAAGCTCTGTTTCTCAGAAAAGTTTTTTATTTATCAAAAAATTGAGATCGATTTTCAATATTTTTCAAAGCCTTGTTCTCCTTCGCTAAGGCTTTTTGGGCCTTTTTTTCTTATTCAAACAAAATTTGTGTTTAGTAATTTTGCGCCAAATTTTTATGGATTATTAATTCACCTTGACGAGAGGAATTGATCTAAAAATTTAAAAAATTTTACTTTTACCCAAATATTTTTGAAAATATTCAAGATCAAGCCCCAAAAGCAGGCTTTTTGAAATTTATCATGGATATTTTTAAATATATTTGGTTAAAAGTAAAAAAATAATAATTTTCTACTTGAGACGAATCAGAATCAATTAATAATCCATACAAGTTTTCCGCAAAATTAACAAACCCGATTTTTGTTTGAATAATGACACAATGCGCAAAAAGCCACCACATACAGCTGAGGAGTACAAGGCCAAATTATTGATCATGTAAATGGTAATTCATGAATTTGTTTCTTTTCAATTAAGCTTATCGGCGTACTAGAAGAATCTATGATGAAAAGCAGAAACATGCCCTTGCACTTGAGCTTGGAAAAGGGCTCGTAAAAGAAGAGAGAGAATGGAGTCGATACTTAGACGATCGCATGGGGAGCCCGATTGTTGAAGCCACGGAGAAGGGCATCATTGAGTTGGTAAATGAGATTTTAGAAAAATTTCCAGAGGCTGCGCTTAGCTTTGACAAGAGCTCTGGATCTTCTCAAAATGACAAAGGAAAGAACATATTACACATAGCGGTTGAGCAAAAAGATTGGAATATCTACGATTTGTTGAAGTGGAAAATAGAACTCAGAGATGGAATGCTCGTGGGCGATATTGATAATAATGGAAACACCATATTACATCTTGCTGCCAAATTGGGTGCTCTAAGTTTTAGATCAATTCAACGTGGACATTTGTACCAGATGATGTGGGACGTTTGTTGGTTTAAGGTACGTGTGAATTTATTTGTTGAGCACGCACTTGAATGATACTTCCTCACTTTGGGGTCTTCCTACCTCACCAAAGGGAGGTTATATCACCACCACCTCAATGAGAATCCAAGTCTTCTATTTATACTTGTGTACAACATTCTAGATTCTCTTTTCATGTTCTTGTCTACCCTAACATTCTAGAACACACTCCACACATATTTAGAACATTGCAGATTGTCCTTGATCCTTCCTGAGTCTTAATAACCAGAAATACCACAAATGCCCCTGATGGGGTTCGAACCCAAGCCTTCCATAAGTGAAGGACCAAAAATACAATTGGGCTACAAGCCCTTTGGCTAGGATGTTCTCGAACATTCTCCAGTATTCTCCGTCTTTCTAGAGTGTTCTCAAATGTTTTAAAACATTGTCGAATATTCTAGAATACTAAAGTATTGAACAATAGAGAGTAAATGTTGACTCTCAACATTATTATGGTTCGATTGTTACTCTCTGTCTCTCTGGGTACGAAGTATTGAACAATAGAGAGTAAATGTTGACTCTCAACATTATTATGGTTCGATTGTTACTCTCTGTCTCTCTGGGTCATTTGTCGTACAAGACTCTTAATTGTGGTTGTAGGTAAGGCCAACTAACTTCGACAAAGTCGACTGTTTGATTGCTCAATTGAAGTGTGATGCGCGGCACGTGCATCTGCACGACATGTGGCATCATCACGAAAGAGGCTTAGTCTTTAAAGTGTTAAGTTTAGCGCGACCTAGAATTAATGGGCAATTAGGCAAGAAGCCTAATGCATGGCTTATATATTACCCAGCCTTTCATGTTTGCTCCGATTTTAAGGCAGGATCCGATCGAGAGGCCCTTTGACGCTTGGTAGCGGTACTAGTATAGTTGAGTTGGCTATGACCTTATCCATATGGGAATGAAAGAGATATAAGCGGGGTACTCCAAGAGAGGGGAATATTTACACACCCGAGACCCACGAGACCATAGCAGTGGGTGACGTCACACTTGCGGTGAGGAGCTATGAAAGGGACACATGTTAGTATATTATTGCACCACTTGGTGCCTAAGTGTTGACCCAAGTTATGTATAAATGTGATACATTCCCTTCAGATGGTGAATACTGAAAGAAAACATTCTTCCTATAGTGCCTCTATTGTCTTTCTCCAAGGGATTTCTGGGCAGGAACCTCATACAGAGAAAAAAGCCTAAAGGACTCCACTTCCTTAGTCTCTCTAGTTCATTCCTATCCTATTCTTTACTCTTTTAGATCACTTTCTCACATTCTCTCTAATCATCAATCATTCTTAATCCCTCCAGCACACTAATTCTTAAGGAATATTTGACCCACCTCTTGAATATATTCTCTACAACGACTATAACACATTACTCCATCCTTCCAATTTTGATAGTCTCATTTTGAGATTTTAAATTTTTAAGGGAGCATTATGATTACATCAAAAAGTATTTAACTTCTGAATTTTTGGCTATCAAAAAGTAATTAGATTGATTTAGGTAGTAGTATTTTAATTTAAAGAAGATACTGAAATTTTACCAAGTTTCAATGGTTGATTTTGGAAAGTGGACATATATTTTCCGACATCCCAAAATGAAATATGAGACTATTAAAGTGGGATGGAGGGAGTATCTGAGCCAGTTACGAAAGAATATAACATCGAAATGTCATGTTTTATTTTGGCTAGTTTCAAAATGGTGTGTACAGGACACATCAAAAAATATAATTATTTATTTTGATTAGTTACGAAAAAAATTCGTTGATAGTTAGCTATTATTTCTGTAATGTTTCTCACACAATTTTGATTAAAGTTGTACTATAGGATTCTATTAGTTAATAGCAGTAAAAAACAGAGATAGTAATACGAATGATCGTTAAGCTACCCTGACTAGAAGTAATTGCATCCTTAACTATAGTGTTCTTGTATTTATTAGTCCTTTTTATTAATTGAGTGTTTTGGTTAACTAATTAATTTTGTGCATCTTAATTAATCTCGAAGCCTTGGTGTTAATTGACTACTGTTATTGCTGATGCATATATAGCTTTATACTTATAATCTTTTGAAATTCCACATGCATGATGCAGCACGTGAGTTATGACTCTCCCCCACATTTATGGTATCTTCGAAACTCGGACGGGGAGACGGCAACAGAAGTATTCGAAAAAGAACATTTGGAAATACGAGAGAAGGCTGAGAAAACAATCAAAGATATGAACAACGGCCTAATGCTAATCGTTGCGTTGATCGGAACCGTCAATTATGCCGCACTTTTTACCCCGCCAGGAGGTTACCGCCAAAGCGAGGATGATCCTCGTTATGGTCTCCTCGTTTTCCTCACGGACGATATGCACATGTACTACTTATACATATTCGGTGGTATTTTAGCCGCTTTTGTTGGCTTCGCAACTATGTTTTCGATTCAGTCATGTCAGTTCCGTTGCAATGACTTCTACCTGGACTTGCCGTTGAGACTTTTGCTTGCTATGGCTTCCTTCATGCTCTCTGTGGTATTCACCGCCCTAGCATCTCGACAGGTCTTCCTTCTTGAAAGGCTTCATTTCCCTCTGGAACAACAATACAATACATTCGGGTGCTTGCTCGCTGCAACAATATTCATCCTTGGATCAATAGACGGAAGTTTCTTGCTCCTCTATTACCTCTCTTTCATGCTTAAACTTGAGTTGCTTTCCTAGCGACCCATGAATAGCACATGGTCTACTTTACTGCTTTTGTAGACTTTCAAGCTTCCGTAATATGTTTTCGAATTTGCTCAATAAATGTGAGGTTATCACATCTTTGCTTTCTTTTCACTACTAAATTGGGTTGTAATCTGAATACGTAGTGTGGAAATAAGAGTGATCAAAGTGTGTGAGAGAGTGTATGAGAAATCCAGTTTCTCAGTGTAATACAAATTGAGTATGTTTGTGAAATACAAGTTTGAGAGTTATAAATTGATACTCCTCTGCTTGCATCAGTGGTATCAGAGCCCTAGGCTAATGCGATAAAATTCTCTCTCAAAACATACCTCCAGCCTTCGACGTTCTATTGCTATTTTCACCAGAAACTTGCTCACTCTAAATCAGATTTTTGAGTGCAGATTCAAGATCATCTCATCTCATCCACACAAAGTCGATCGCCTTCAAGCCCAGCAACAAACGACCACCCAGATGCTCCCTGATAATCTGGCAACGAAATCAAATGGTCTCTGTTTCGTTCGATACCCGAAAGTGCTCATCTTCACAGTTTGATCTTTTAGTCTTGTAGGATCGGTCCGATTTCTGAGTGGACAAATACCCTTAAGAGAATAGATGTGCCGGAGAGGTTGTAATAGCCATGGAAAGGGGATGAAAGGAGTGATCTAGAAGGGTGAAGAAGAAGAGCAGGGGTGAACAGAGAGGGTAGGCAGTGGAGACCCAAACCCAAGAGATCCCTAGGAGGAAAGACAATAGAGCCCCTGAAAGAGGATAAGACCTCCTTTGAAATCAGTGCTCACCAACTTTCTCTCTCTAGGAACTGTTCACAGAGCTTAATCACTTCTTAGGTTCAATGAAGAAACGTTCATATTTATAGCCCACACGAGCTAATGCTCGGACGCCAAGTGGCGCGCTGATAAAATGACACGTGTCCCTTCTGTACCCCCTGACCGCCGAGGTGTCGCTACCCTCGCGATGACCGCGAGTATGACGGTATGCGTATCCCCTTATTCGCGGAGATCCTCTTCTTCTTTTACAGCCACCAAGCCACTAGATCCCCTTCCTTCCCGTAGGGCAAGGTCGTGACCTACTCGGTCGCGCCAATACCGCTTGCCAAGCCTCAAGGGGCCCCTCGGGTCCTGCCTAAAGGCCGGAGCAGACATAAGAGTCTGGGCAATTTCCCTGGTGCCTTGGTTAAACCGCATTAATCGCGCCAAGCGTCCACCGGGATAAATATAACTCTCTCCTTAAGGGAGGAATTTGAGCTCGCGACCCTTACATGGGCGCTGCAAAGCTATGGGTAGCGCGAGGCTCCCACGCGCAATGCCACGTGTCGCGCGACTGAGGCGCCACGTGGCGAGCTAGGGTTCGTTGGTCAAATCGTCAACCCCGCGAGGACGAGTACACGTGTCAGCTGCTCATTGGATAGTCAAACGGTCAACGGTCGCGCCTATTGACCTTTCCTACAATTGCCCCCCACGCGCGTGTGACTCACGCGCTGTCATGCGCGCGTGCAACGGTCGGGACTGTTCGGATCTCTGCAACCACCACGCCTCTTGACTTTATGGCGTCACTTTCTCGAGATTCGGGGGACCCTCCCTGAGTATAAATGACCACAGTTAGCCATAAAACCCAGTTACTTTCCAAAGATCCCATTTTTCTCTTCTCTTTCCTCCATTGAAGCTTCAAACCTTCTTCTCCCTCTCCCTGACTGCAACTTTCTCTCTCCCTTCTTCTTTACAAAAAAACACTTCTTGGTCCGAGATGGTGAGGGACGACATGGAGCAAGGGAGCAAGGCTATCTTGCAAACTTCCATCCGAGCACTTCCGGCGAACGAGTGGCGTCGGGCGCCATATCTCGGCGGTCCAAGCGACTCATTCTGGCGGAGGGCGGAGGCCTTCGTTCCGGAGACAGATATCTCGGAGGATCCACTCCTCCTGACCCCTGAGGTAACTCATGAGGAGGCCGATTTGATCATTCCCTCTTCTGTTCTGAGATTCCGCGTGGAGAGAGGGGACATCCCCTGCTGCTTTGTCAACTATGAAGCCGTGTCTCAGGCGCCGGCCCATTGGGGCGATTGGGTGGAGTCGGTTCTGAGTAGCCCAGATTTCGTGCATGCACTTAGGGCCTCTCGTGCCCTCGAGCCCGTTCGCTTGTCTATGGAGTTGAGCATCCGTAAGAACAATACGAACCTTGATCTCATGATTTCTCATTGGAGCAAAGACACCCATACGTTTGTGTTCCCGTGGGGAGATGGTGGTCCCACTTTGCAAGATACAGCCGTGCTGATGAGGCTGAGCATGAGGGGATCGGTGGCTCTCGACCCCTCGAATCTTTCTCCGGCAGATGCGAGACTGGTGGAGCGGTTGAGAAAGGCGTACACAGAGGCAGGGAAGTACGGGTCCCGCTTCGATCGAGAGGGACGCGTACGGGCCCCTCCGAAGTCTGGCAAGACATCCTGGGGCTGCTGGCTACGGTACTTCTTCAAAGACTTGCCTCCCCCCGGGACTGCACCTCCTGCGGGGCAGGCAACTGAGTTCCATGGGAAAATGTACGATTCCGATCTCCATCTGGCTGGTTTCCTTGTTTATTGGTTGTCTTTCTTTGTGATTCCTGAGTTTCCCTACGAAGGGCCAAACTACACTGTTTTCCCCCTCGCGGTAAGCCTCGCGAGGGGTGACTTTGTTCCGCTTGGGCCTCTTTTCCTGGGCTCCTTGTTCCACCGCTTGGATCAGGTTCACGCTGATACTGAGAGGTCCATGGGGCGCTATGACATGGTTTCGGTGGTACATACCCAGTTCCTGATGGCTTTCTGCTTTGAGCACTTCCCGAGTCTCGCGCCCTCACCCGCGGACATTAGCGAGGGTGAAGAGCCGAGGCCCCGGATCATGAGATGGAGTGGGGTCAGTTCAACGAAGCCTTGGGGGAAACGGATTGATGATGCCGATGCATTCTTCCCGCGGCCCTACGCCGAGCCCGTCGAAGGTGCGCTTCCCACTAGCTTCTTTTCAGAGGATGACCGTGTTGTAGATTTCCAGACTGAAGGTGTTAGTGTCTCTGCTTCTGCTCTTGCTGCCTTTGCTGCTGCTTGCCCGTGTTCTCTTCCTGCATTATGTGCGGAAGGGGCACGCTCCGTGCTGTATCGTCCTGACAGGGTAGCGCGGCAGTTCGGCTATGACCAGGGTGCGCCAGGTCAGGCGCCACCGCTGAAGAGCTACGTTGAAAGTCTCCGCCGCTTCACTAGGGCTTTTGTGGGTGAACTGACAGAGGGTTTTACTGTTGTGGTGCTTCCGCGGAACGATAGAGAGACATCCTTTACAGCCAACAGCCGCTTGGCCTGGCGCCGCAACCTTGACTCTTTCATAAACTATGTCCGCGGCGTCCCTGAGATTCCGCCCTTTTCAGAAGTCTACCATCGCGACGTGTCTCTACGGTCTCCAAAGGCAAGACAGCCTGGATGGAGGGGTAAGAAGAGTTACTGGGCTCCGCCAACCGCTACCCCCGCGGCCAGCAGAGGCATCACCATCGCGGAGCCCATTTCGACGGTGATTCCGCCGAGGCTGACCCGTGCGAAGGCGAAGGAAAAGACGTCCCTGCAGGAACAAGGCCCTCAGCTGAAGCGACTACGAAAGGTATGCCTCAGGAATGACAGCTTTCCGTCTCTTTTTTCGTGATACTTGCTATTCGCGCCTGTTGCAGCTCTTAAATTCATTCTTTTCTCCAGGGTGCCCCTACTCGAGCAGCAAGGGCCCTTAGCCCTGAAGAGACCCCCGCGAGCGTCGCGTCTGTCGGTGAGACTTTCTTCTCTCCCTGCTTTTTATTGGCTTTCCCATTGTTGTTTTCTCATCTGTCCGTCTTTGCTTCGTAGGCTCCTCACCCAGGCGAGAAGGGAAGGACCATACCCCCCCGAGTAAACTTAAGAGAAAGAGGGAGGATGAGGAGGCCCACGAGGGTGATTCTGACAGTAGCATGGACGATACTGCTCCGCTTAGCCAATTCTTTAAACTGCCCCGTGCCACACAGTCTAGTCCAGGCGGTACGTCTGTCGCTGCGGGTAAGCAGGTGGTTGTTGATCTGGCTGAAGAGGAATCTGCTGGGACTGATAGCGACTCCGAGGGTGGCGATGGTCGCATTAGTGGGGGAGTTGAGAGCAGCGACGCTGATGGCAGTGGTGATGGTGAAGATGGTAATAATGAGAACCGCAGTGGTGATGATGATGGTGATGAAAATCTGGGTGATGATGAGGAAGGAGACAGTGCTGAGGATGAGAATGAAGAGAATGAAGGTGGTAATGACGGAGATGGCGACGAAGGTCGCAATGGTGGTGGAGGTGTTGGTGAGGACTTGGCCGTCGACACAGCGCACCCTGTAGTTGAGGAGGATGAAGAGGAGACTGAAGAGTCAAGTCTGATACCTCGTCGGAGAGTCCCGACGGAGGGGTTCCTTTCAGTTCCCGACATCAACCAATTGGCACCGGAGGCCGTCCCTCCACCGCTAGTCCGACCAGATGCGATGAAGTCTGCCTTCGACCCATTTAACAAGCGTGTCAACGTCCCTCCCGCTTATGACCTTGCCGCACACTTTCAAGCACATGATGCGGCAGTGGCGCTTACAAATCTGACTTCCGCGGAGGTCTTTGCGGACCTGCAAGATGATACTCTGATATCTCTTGAGACCCCACAGGTGGGGCTCGCTGCTGGTAACTTTGCTGAAGGGAGTTCTTCGCTTGCTGGGGGAGTTATACTGCAGCAAAATACTGAGGCCAGTACCAGTCATGGGCGAGAGGTTGTTGGAGACGACTCTGATGTGCGAGTGGTGGAGCCGCCTGCGACTGAGGAGGAGGAGATACTTTCAAACGAGGCCTTCTTCGGACAATTCCGCCTCACTCGCGACGAGACCTCTTTCCTTTCCTTCATCCGAGACCGCTTCCCCCACACGTTTTTCAAGGTCCGCGGCCTCTACAGTCTGACCATGGGCCGGATGCAGTTTCAATGCCTCCACCACTTTTTGACGAGCATCAAGGAGATAAGGGTGTGCGACTTGGACCTCAGTCAGATCGAGGAGATTGGGCAGACAGTCCAAAACTTTGACAAGTTGGGGCTTGATATTTGGTGGGTATACAAGGAGCTTGACGCCGCGAAGATCATGCGCGAGAACGATAAACTGTGGAGGCGTTGTGAGGGAGCGAAGGCGGCCCTGGGAGAGGCCCAGGCAGCTCTCGCCAAAGCGCGGGATGCGGTGGCTGCAGCTGAGGCGGTAGTGGAAGAGCGCAGGCAGGTTTATGAGCGCGTGGCTGAGGAAGCCCGCCTTGGTGACAGACTGATCGACGTGCCTCTCTGCGACGCTGATCCCTTTTTAAAGAACATCTTTGGTTGACAAACCTCCTCCCCCTTTTTTTTTGTTTCTCTCCTTTTTTTTTTTTTGGTATTGTAGTACAATGACTTTGGAAGACTTCCTGAAGTAACCTTGTGGTGGTTTTTTGAAATGTAATGACAACGTCGGGTAATTGCAGTAGTTTTTTAAGCGTGATAAGCCTATATTTCGAGAACATAGGTAAGTGATATTACAACTGCATGCCTTACTTTTTGCCAATTTCCCCCTACATATTGCTTGCCACCTTTACATGAAAACTGTTCATAAATGAACTAAAGACAGCATGGCATGAAACCTTCTTTGAAATTGAAAACATACAGAGTACCCTTACATCATGGGTAATACATTTTAATAAACTTAGCATTAATGGGACCAGTTTTAAAACCATCACTGACCCGTGCTAATTCGTAGTGGCCGCTGCTGCTGGCCTTGATTACTTCATACGGACCTTCCCACCTTGGAGTGAACTTTGGCTGCTCCAGGTCCCTCATGACTGCGGTTGTGGACTTCCACACTAAGTCTCCAACTTGGAATGCTCGCGGCACCACGCCTTTGTTGTAATACTTGGCTACTGATTCCCAGTACTTTTCTTGATTCCTTGCAGCAGTGTTCCTTCTTTCTTCCAGGGCCTCGAGGTCTGCCCTTCTTTCTTCTTGTGTCACCTCCGCCGCGAGGGCTAGTCTCGCGGAGGGCACGCTTAGCTCTGCGGGGAGAACAGTTTCTGCCCCATAGACCAGGCTGAATGGGCTAGCACGCGTAGCCTTGCGATGAGAGGTCCTGTACGCCCGTAATGCCACTGCCAAGTGGTCAGCCCATGTTCCTCCTTTTTCGTCCAGCAACTTGCTGATGATGCGGATGAGGGTTTTGTTGGTCGCCTCGGCTTGACCGTTGCCTTGGGGATAGTATGGAGTCGACGTGAGGTGACTCACTGGGTAGGACTTCAGAAGCTTTTTCACATTCTTGTTGATAAAAGGGGTGCCATTATCTAAAAGGATGACTTTGGGTATACCAAAGCGGCAAATGATGTTCTCTTTGATGAAGTTCGCGACTGCCGCGCCGGTAGCTCTGCGCAAGCTTACTGCCTCCACCCACTTCGTGCTTATCTCAGTAGCGACTAAGATCCACTGATTTCCTCTGGATGACGGGTGTATGGGCCCAATCAGATCCATTGCCCAAGTATGGAACGGGTAAGGGGCGCGAATGGAGTGTAGTTCCACGGATGGTGCGTGGACTAAGTTCCCGAATTTCTGACAAGCCGCGCACCTGCGCACGTGTCGCTTCGAATCTGCTTCCATCGTAGGCCAGAAATACCCAAGATGGATCAAGTGCTCGTACAGTTTCCTCCAACCCTGATGTTCCACCTCGTGGACCTTCTGCAACACTTCTTCAGCTTTCTCGCGAGACAGGCAACGCAAGGGAATTCCGTCTAGGGCGCGACGGTAAAGTTGCCCCCCTTCCAAGAAGTAGCGCTGAGAGCAGCGCTGAACCCTCCGGGCCTCTTTCGGATCCAAGGGCAACGCTCCTTCACGAAGGAAGTCGATGTACTCTTGCCTCCAGTCTAGCTCTTCCATGAGGCAACACTCTGCCTCTACTGCGTATAACATGCAGTTTTGGCAGGCGCGGAGGACTTTTGCGGCATCTTCTTTCATGCTGGGCCAATAATAGCCCTGCCTTTGAACCCTGCGGTATAGAGAGATCTCGTTTTCGCCACAAGTTTTGTCATGGATCTGACGCAACTTGGTCTTCGCTTCACCGAGACCCACACATCTTGCTAGCCACCCTTGAGGTCCGCGATAGTAAAGCTCACCGCGTAGGACAGTAAACTGGGCCACCTCCGCGATGGGCAGGTTCCCTTTTCCAGAAACCAACTGCTTTAGAATGGGGTCACGCCAGTCTTCCTCGCGGCGTGCCCCGAGCTCATCTATGATTGATGGTTCCGACCTTCTAATGATCTCGATCGTCACTTTTTCTTCGTCGAATTCTGTCTTTGCCCCCAGCGTCGCGAGGGCATCCGGGAATCTGTTGTCTGACCTTGGCCTGTGGATTATGTCCACTGCCTCAAATCTTCCCATTAACTTCTGAACTGTCGCCCTGTAGGGCGCGAGGGTGGGTTCCTTAAGCGCGAACTCCCCGGATGTCTGGAGGATGATAAGTTTTGAATCCCCCACGATTTTCAGCCGTGAAATTCCTCTGAAATTTGCTGCTAGGAGACCAAGGATTAGGGCCTCATACTCCGCTTCGTTGTTGGAGCATGCGAAGCCGAGTTTGTAGGACAAGTACTTCCTTTCTCCTTTATCACTTTGAAGGACAATTCCTGCGCCGCCATGCGCTCCTCCTGCTGCCCCGTCGAAGCTTAGCGTCCAGGACGCCTCGCTTGGACTGGCCGCAAGAGCTTCGAAACCATCTCCTGGCAACGCCTCTTCCAATGGTTCGCACTGCCCGCTTGGAAACTGTGCAAGGAGATCCGCTAGGGCCTGACACTTGATAGCCCGTGGAGTGACACATGTGATCTCAAATTCTGCTAAAGCCAGGAGCCATCTCGCGATCCTCCCGGATAAGGCTGGTCGCGATAGTAAGTATCGCACAGGGTCGCTCTTAGTGACGAGCTGCACTGGAAATGATAGGAAGTAATGCCTCAACTTCTGAGCGGTGAACACGAGAGCCAAGCAGTGTCGCTCCACTGGGGTGTATCTCTCCTCTGCTCCTTGAACCTTACGGCTTATGTAGTACACCGGTCGCTCCACTCCCTCTATTTCTTGAGCGAGGAGCGCTCCGATGGATTTTGGCGTCGATGTCAGGTATAGGATGAGAGGCTTCCCTGGCTGGGGTGCAATCATGGTTTGAGGCGAGGCTAAGGCAGCCTTGACGCTGTCGAAGGCTTTCTGATGTTCGCTGCCCCACTTAAACTCTGCTTTTCCTTTCAACAAGTCACTGAATGGCGCGGTTATCTCCGCTAGCGCTGGAATGAACCGTCGCAAGTAAGAGACTTTCCGAGAAAGCGCTTGAGGGACCGCTGCGAATGTGGCGCGGGCATCTCTGCGATGGACCTTATCTTTGTCTCATCCGCGTCGATCCCGTGCCTGTGCACCAAGAACCCCAAGAACTTCCCTGCTGTCACACCAAACGCGCATTTCAGCGGGTTCATCTTCATGTTAAACTTTCTGCATCTCTCGAACACTTCTTCTAGGTGCTTCAAATGATCAGCGCTCTCCTTTGACTTGACCACCAAATCATCAACATAGTCTTCCACTATGTGGTGCATTAAGTCATGAAAAATTGCAGTCATGACGCGCTGGTAAGTGGCGCCTGCATTTTTCAGACCGAAAGGCATCACCACATAGTAGAAATTTCCGAGGGGGGTGCGGAAGGCCGTCTTCTCAGCATCTTCGGGAGCCATCCTTATCTGATTGTACCCACTAAAACCGTCCATGAATGAAAACATTTGGTGACCTGAGGTAGCGTCGACCAATGTGTCCACGTGCGGCAGCGGGAACTCATCCTTAGGGCATGCCTTGTTAAGGTCGCGAAAGTCCACGCAGACCCTAATCTGCCCATTCTTCTTCTTTACTGGTACAATGTTGGCCAGCCATGAGGGGTACTGAATCGGCCGTATAAAACCAGCCTTCCTTAACTTCTCGACTTCTTCCTTTATCTTCTCTTCCAACTCCGGGTTGTACTTCCGTTGCCCCTGCCTCACGGCCTTGGAGTTGGGAAATACATCCAAGTGGTGCAAAACCAGGCCTCCATCGAGCCCGGGCATCTCCTCATAGTGCCACGCGAAGACATCCGCGTACTTCCGCAACAGCTTGATCAGCTTCTCTCGAGTTTCCTTCCCCAGCGCCTTGCTTATAAATACAGGCCGCGGGGATCCTTCGCCTTCTCTCAAGTTTATCTCCTCCAAGGCCTCTTGCTGCGGCCTAGGACCATCTTGCATGCATTCTGGTGCTGGCTCTGGCTTATCCACCAAGTCTGGCTCGACTTCCGCTGCTATGACAGTGTGGGGGCTCGCGACCCCGCGAGGGACCGTTACCCCCGCGCACCGTCATAAGCAGTACACCGTCTTGCCACCTTCCTGGATCTTAGTAACCTTCCTTGGGACGGCTGGTGCCACCTTCGCGGCGGGTCGCTTGCTCGCGACCCCCTCTTCTCTCCTCATGATGTTCTCCCACCTTGGGACCTTGATACCTATGGGCTTGGCTGATACCACCTCTACCTCTTCCTCCATCTCGGAGAAGTAGACTGCATCGGGCAGGTGGGCCTCATCCGTGTCGAAAGGCTTTTCCGACGCGGCTACCGTGACCCTCTTTCCTGCCCAGATCCCCTTCATACACTGATGGTAACTTGATGGGACTACAGCATATTTGTGCATCCAGCTCCTTCCAAGGATGATATGGTAGTTTGTCTGCGCGTCGATGATGTGGAACTTCGTCGCGGCGCGAATGGCGCCTACCGCGAGGTCCACCACCACGTAGCCCAGGGACCCTTTCTTGTCTCCTCCAAATCCCGTGATCGCGACAGAGGATTTTATGATTCGGTTTTCTGGTATTCCAAGCTTCTTGAAAGTAGTGAGTGGCATAATGTTGATGGACGCCCCTCCGTCTAGGAAGGCTCGCTTTAACTCAACCCCCTTGATGTGGGCTGTCACGTAGAGTGGCCTGTTGTGGGAGAACGTGACGCGACGGTCAGCATCAGAGAAGGTGATAGAGCTGGCCCCTTCTCGGATGGTTCGCGGCACTGAGCCGTCCGCAGCCATGCATGCCTGCTGGTGCGCTTCCGCGATGTTCACGATGGACTTAGTGATTTCCGTTCTAGCCGCGGCTGTGAAGCCTAACGCATCATAGAACACCTTGAACTTAGTACTTTCCTGCAACGCCTTGACTGCAGCGTCAGGATCAGGGATGACCCTTGGCTGCTCATGAGAAGCAATTTCATCCAGGTGATCATAGTAGGAAGTCATGCAGACCTCCTCGTCCGTGTACTCATCTTCTTCAGCAAAGAAGTTATAACAGGCAGCCATGTGGACAGCTCGCTCGTGCTCAGGATAAGGATGGTCGCGCACGTCGTTGGGGCGGCCGGTTCCAACCCTGAGCTGATTGGCTTCTTGCTTTCTCTTAAAAATCCTCCTCAGGGTCCAACAATCGCTTGTTGGGTGCTTCATGTGCCTGTGGTACACGCAGTACCTCGGACTCTCGCGATCCTGCCGCGATGGTTCACGTTCAACTTCAGGCAGCCTGAGTACACCGTCAGTGACCCATTGTTCCACCAACGCCTTCACTTCTTCCATACTGCAGGGGTATTCTGGAACTTCAGCTGGTTCTCTATCCCTTCGCTTCTTGTGACCACCGCCGTCGCTACTACCCCCCTGCCTCTTGTGCGCCTGTGGCGCGGAAGAGGCAGTAGCGACTGTGAGAGAGCGGTTGGACTTCCAGTTATCCTTCAGAGGTGGCTTCACAGTATGGCGGAGGTTGTAAGCCGCCTCAAGGAGAGCTGAGAAGGTTGGGATCTTGATGTTCACCAGAAACACGCGATAGTCGCGTAGGATTCCGTCAATGCATATTTCGACCAAGTGTGACTCGCCCACTGGCTCGTGGCAGTCCACAGCTTTGTCCTGAAAACGCTTGATGTAGTCAATGATATCTTCACCATTTCGCTGAGTTTCCTTCACGAGGGACAAGGTAGTGACCTTCTCGCGGACTTGGAAGAACTTAGTGTAAAACTTGTTTACCATTTCTTCCCAAGTTTCGATCGAATAAGGCTTAAGATTCACATACCAAGTGTACGCTCGCGAGGTAAGGGACTTGGAGAACTCGCGGAGGCGAAGGTTATAGTCACCAGAATGGGCCCCAAGTGTTTCGATGAACCGAACCACATGCTCTTGGGCGCTGCCCTCTTTTCCGTCAAACTTAATGAACTTGGGTGGGGTATATCCTTCTGGATAAGGAAGAGAGAGAATGGCTATGGGATATGGGGGTTGGATATCGGGGTTGGGTAGGGAAGGAAGAGTGGCTTTGGTTTTTTCTCTGAGGAGGAGGGCTTGAACATCAGCTGCAGTGAGGAACTGATTTTGGGACTGGCCGTTGTTCTCGGCCTGGAGAGGCTGCTGATGGACTGAACCAGTACCCGTAACAGGGGCTGGTCCACCGATTTGGGGGTTTTGGGGATTTTGGACAGGGTTTGCTGGGTTTGCAGCTGTTGCTGCTGCTGGATCTGGAACTACCCCTGCAGCGGGCTGCTGGGGTGCTACTGGTGGGACTGCTGGTGGTATCACCGGTGCTCTTGGGAGAGCTGCGGTGATGGCCTCTGTGAGAGCAGTCATAGCAGCAATCATCTGATTTTGGCCATCTCGGACAGCCTGAAGGACTTCCATGGTGGCGTCTCCCCCTTGAGTGGAGGATCCGTCGCCCTCTGCCAAGATCGGCCCCGTATTGGCCAGATTTTCCGCCATGGTCGCTACTGCGCGATTTGGGGGTTGTTGAACAGCTGGAGTCTCTAGACCACTTCTTAAGCTAACCATAAACTAAGCAACCTCCCCAGCGGAGTCGCCAATGTAGGATCGGTCCGATTTCTGAGTGGACAAATACCCTTAAGAGAATAGATGTGCCGGAGAGGTTGTAATAGCCATGGAAAGGGGATGAAAGGAGTGATCTAGAAGGGTGAAGAAGAAGAGCAGGGGTGAACAGAGAGGGTAGGCAGTGGAGACCCAAACCCAAGAGATCCCTAGGAGGAAAGACAATAGAGCCCCTGAAAGAGGATAAGACCTCCTTTGAAATCAGTGCTCACCAACTTTCTCTCTCTAGGAACTGTTCACAGAGCTTAATCGCTTCTTAGGTTCAATGAAGAAACGTTCATATTTATAGCCCACACGAGCTAATGCTCGGACGCCAAGTGGCGCGCTGATAAAATGACACGTGTCCCTTCTGTACCCCCTGACCGTCGAGGTGTCGCTACCCTCGCGATGACCACGAGTATGACGGTATACGTATCCCCTTATTCGCGGAGATCCTCTTCTTCTTTTACAGCCACCAAGCCACTAGATCCCCTTCCTTCCCGTAGGGCAAGGTCGTGACCTACTCGGTCGCGCCAATACCGCTTGCCAAGCCTCAAGGGGCCCCTCGGGTCCTGCCTAAAGGCCGGAGCAGACATAAGAGTCTGGGCAATTTCCCTGGTGCCTTGGTTAAACCGCATTAATCGCGCCAAGCGTCCACCGGGATAAATATAACTCTCTCCTTAAGGGAGGAATTAGAGCTCGCGACCCTTACATGGGCGCTGCAAAGCTATGGGTAGCGCGAGGCTCCCACGCGCAATGCCACGTGTCGCGCGACTGAGGCGCCACGTGGCGAGCTAGGGTTCGTTGGTCAAATCGTCAACCCCGCGAGGACGAGTACACGTGTCAGCTGCTCATTGGATAGTCAAACGGTCAACGGTCGCGCCTATTGACCTTTCCTACAAGTCTCCACCGGACGATCTCATCATCACCAAAAACCGTACCCACGTGATCGGCGATGAAGCCGCACACGCTGCTCCAAGCCAAGTTAAGGGGCATTTGGGATGAAGTTTGTTTCCGGCGCAGCTCTATACTTAAAGGAGGTCTTGGGAACATCCGTGCATTTATGTTTCCTTTATTTTGTTGAAACAGATAAACTTCTTCACGGAAGATTCCATAAGGAAAAGTTAATGGAAGTGAATCGCGACCGTCTAAAAGTGTTTTTAATGGTTCGCATTTTAATAAAACTTTTATGGAGAAAAGTTTAAATTAAAATCCGGACCGTTCAAAACCGAAATGAACGCGCGAGATTGAAGGATGTTCACAGAGGAGACTCCATGAAAAAAACCTCTTTGTTGAAATCTTGTCAAGAGTACTGTTGTGTTTTGTTTATCTGTTATTTATTTTGTTGTTTTGTTTTTTCAACGAGTGGTCAAGGGTTGGTTAATTAAGTTTTTGGCAAGGGAAATGATATTGACACTCCAAAAATTGATGCAGGTACTCTAAAAAACAAAGGAAAGTGGCTTTGGAATCATACTGATTTTGGAGTGCTTGCATCAATTTTTGGAGTGCCAATATCATTTCCCTTTGGCAATTGCGAGTTTTGGTCTAGCTCTTTGAAGCTACTTTTCTTTTCTTTTTCTTTTTTTTCTTCTTCTATTGTGATGGTTTCATTTGTGACTTTTACGATAATGAAGTTTTCTTTACTGGTAAAACAAAAAAAGAGGAATACGGAGTGCAGGTGTGGAGTATAAAATAATAAGGTTTCTTAGGTGTTTTTGCTAAATTAAGTGGACTTAACTTTATTAAAATCTACTATGTTATTACAAATTTTAAGATAAAATTTAGTGGAAACAGCTGAACTATTCTCATTAGCTTGTAGCCAATAACATAGTGAAAATGCACCCCAAGACACCACTAAGTTAATAAGCAAATGTTTCCATGTATCAATGGAAAAGATACTCCCTCTATCCCTTATTATTGGTTTTATTTGTTATTTGGGACTTTGTATATTAAATTTGGATCTTATTTGACAAATCTCAAATAATTTTATAAAACAAGGTTTTCAAAATCGTAGAAAATATTATAGATTGTAAGATATAGACAATTGTTTGAGTGACACAAAAAGTGAAACATGCCAAGAATATAGAACAGAGAGAGTATATATACAATTATACATGTTTCCTAGTTAGGATATTTCCTTTTACTAACTTTTGCAAACTACGGGTGCATGGTTTGGTGTGCATGCTAAATGTACACCGAATTATGTTGGATTTATTTTGGAGTGGGGTGAGTCTCAAACAAATTAACTTGTTTAAAATAAGTTTTTAACAGTTCATGTAAAAATTAACTTATTCGAATATTGTTAAAGACATGAGAGCTTTTTACCCCAGAACTTGTTTGAAAAAAATTTGAATGGATCGATTAAACTCTAATTAATATTTGACCGTGCTAATTGTCGCAGGAACCCTTAAAAAAAAATTTAAAACAAATTGGACGAATCCGAATTGTGCGAAACTCCGTCCCAAGCAAGAATTTTCACATAAAACATTTGATTTGACACTTGTTACTTGTTACTTTTTCTTTTTGTTTATTAATTCTTTTCTTGGAGCAGTAACATTAGCTTTATTCTAATGGGGTTGGCTTTTCTGCCGTTAAAGAGTGGACAACATCCCATGTAGTCTAGTCATTTTCTAAACAATTTTGGAATTACTTTAATGATCAAAATCGTTCACAGTGTAGAATTTGTCGAGCAGAATATACACGTAAAATATTAAAATAACCGAATAAAGATTTCCTAATATTCAAAGAGAGTACAAACATAACCCCCCCACCACCCCCCCCCCCTCCTCTTTCCGTACGTAAATTCCTTACCCAAAGAGAATTCATTCTCTTGTTTTCCGTCTTCTTGTAAACACCACCTCACATGCGTAGTGGTTAAAGATGGAATCCTCCACCACTTCAGTCAGTCGCTCCGATCCGCTGGTTTCAGATAAGCGTCGTTCGCGAGTTTTGGATACAAGAAGGCGACATACCACTAGACGCGGGGGCAACACAATCCTCCATTTTCTAGCCGTGCACGGAAACGCATCTGTGGTTCAGAAACTCGTCGACGACGACAACGGCAACAACAACAGCAGCAGCAGCATAGTAAAATGCGAAGATCTGTTTGGGAGAAACGACAAGGGCAACACGGCATTGCATGAAGCTGCAAGGTTCGGTCAAAAAAGTGTGGTCGAAATCCTTTTGCGGAAACAAGAATCGTTGGTTCGGGACACAATAGTTTAGGAGAGACGCCTATTTACTTTGCCGCGGCTTCTGGACACGAGGATGTTTTCGACCATCTAATTGCAAAGGTACTCGACCGTGATCGGGAGGTGACCAGAAGTAGTGACAATTCCAACATTCTTCACGCGGCGGTCATGGAAGAGCATTATCGTACGTAATTTCTTTCGTAGTGCTCTAGCACCCTTCTACACCAAATGTGTAGATCCCAAATTAATTACTGTACGTGGAGAAGGGTCCTAAGCACAACTTCAACTATCGTCCCTCTCTAGCTAGTTTTAAGTAATTCCAAATTTTGTTCCTCTAATACCAGTTGTTATATAATTTGGCAAGGGATGATTGTTGTACATTATCCTTAAAATGTTGTTTGCCTGAGTTCAGTACGTGGTAATAACTAACTAGGTAAAAACCTTAGGGCTACCAGGAGTGATGCCCGATCGTTACCTTTAAGATTTCGGAATTAGTCGAGGTGTGCGCAAGCTGATTCGAATATCTGATTATCAACAAAAAAAAAAAAAAACCGAACATCTCACCCAAATAACCCCAATAAACACAGCCCCACGATACAACCGACACGAAACTAAAACCACCACAAAAACAGGACAGCCCACGAACAACACCCCATGACTCGAGAGAACTAACACCCCACCCAAAAAACCCACAAACACATGACATCCCTAGACTTACAGTGAAACAGTGCTTCCAATGAAGGGGGTACCAGTACCACCCATTGGATTGGATGCCCCACCAAGCTAATACTCTAGTCCATATGTCCCAAACAGGGGTGGAGTGTAAAAGGAGTGGTCTAAAGATTCCATGTGATTGTTGCAGAATTTGCATAAGGCATCCTCCTCATTTTGAATGATCCCCAATCTGTGTGAGTATTCTGGTTCTGCAGACTTTAACCTGCCTAGTTTCGTTAAACAGTGAAAGCACTGGGTTTTGAAGTGTGCAATATTCTTCCATAACAGATTGATGAAAGTAGGTGCTGATCCCACTAGGAGTCGCGGATCTACTGCCCCTGTATCCATCCGAGTCTGGTAGGTCGAAATATATTGTTTGGGTGTTGGCGCCACTTGCTGATGGATGAGGATTTGAGCTGATGGGTTGTTATTGTTGTTGGGTTTCATTTTTTAGGTGTTCGGGCTTGGCCTCTGGGTGTTTTTTCTTTTTATCCAACTTTTGATTGAATTCTCCTCCCCTCTTGCTCAACTTGATGTACCATTTGTCAAGTTTCCTAAATAAAATTTTACTGCCTATCAAAAAATCTTCTATCTCTCATTTTCCTAGCATTATGCAGTGAGACAAAAATAGAAAAAGAACAGAATATGCAAAATTGGCATAAAGTGCTGGATCATATATAGACTACATTGTTATCCCTATCAATAAGCATCTAATAAAACTGATGATTAAAAAGATACAAGCACAAGCATATAAAACTCCATGCATATTCCTAAACTATAAAAGAAAAAAAAAAAAAAAAGGGGGCATATATGGCAACTTAGCATAAGCAAATCAATCAATTTGGCTCGGATCGAGCACTACTCCTGTGCAAAAAATCAGCCCTGATTTAGCTTCCCTGATCATAAATACAAAAGGATGATCGGCAACGAAACTTGATCTTTCTGGATTGTGGTATAAAATCCGCCAGGGGGAGTTAATGCAGTAATGGCTGCAGCTTCTGTGCCTTTCTCGTCGATCTCAACACAAGCCTTTTGAATTATTACCGCAAGAGGCAATTGGGCACCCTCAGGAATATGTAACATGTTCGATAAGTCTACCAGATTTTCTGCAAAAGAAAATGGTGTTCCTGTATAATTCATCGCATCGGAGACTTCAAACTTGTACGAGAATTTGAACTTCGGTATCCAAAATTTATCAAGCAATGCTTCTGACAAGTAGAAGTACGTCTCGGGATTGGAATTGATGAGCTTTTCTAACAGATTTTGCAACCCGCATTGCTCATCTGGGAGAAAAAAGTGCATGGCGAAGTCTTGTTTGCACTTTCCGTTTTCATATGGGATTTGAAGGACTTTGAAACCGTCAAACGATCTGCAGTAATACATTCCGCTGCTGGTCATGAATGGTACTGAAATAGTGTCACCGTTAAGAAGATAGAAATTAATCTTTTCTTTCAGTACGTTTTTTGGCGAATTGATAATCTTGATCCCATGTTCCTTTGAAGTAGAGCCCATTTGTTAAGATTTGATCATTTTTTTTTTTTTTTTATAGGTGCTTTGGGCAACGTCATTATGATATCTACAAGAAGCTTACGGCTGGCTAGGTTGAGTTTTAGCGAGCAAAAGCGATAGGAGATCATTGTTCTAGTCAAATTTCTCTCAATATACCCATAGCAATTTTGTTTACACAAACCTCTGAGACCTTAAAATCAGTTTGCAAGAGGTTGACGTTTGGATCCTGTAGACTTCCTGTCTTTCTTCTGGATGAGAACAATGGACGATTTAAGATTCCACCTTCCACCTTTTTTGCCACGCTTTGATACACTTTTTTTGCCCCAATTTTGATTCGCACAACTTAAAACAACTCCGAACACGACTGTAAAACAACTCCGAACATGACTGTGTCTACATACATCTAACAGTTCCGGACACGGTTATGTTCAGAATTGTGGTTGTGGCATTGCTCATGCGATAAAAAGAGAAGGGGTTTGTGCTACAGAGAAGGGGTTTGTGCTACGTAGATGGGATGAACTAGGAGACAGGAGTAGGTCATTTGGTAGTTTAATTGTTTTCGTCTCTCTCATTCTACTAGCGTTATGCAGAGATAAAAAAACAAGAAAACAAAGGGCAAAATCGACATAAACATTTGTTGTTTCACAAACTATATTATCACTAACAATAAGCATCTAAAATTCATGATATAAAGCATAAGCATCTAAAATTCATGATATAAAGCATAAGCATCTAAAACTCCATATTCCTAAACTATATAAAGATAAACAAAAACCGGTCATAGGGCAACTAAGCATAAGCAAATCAATCACTTTGGCTCGGATTGAGCACTACTCCGGTAAAAAAAACCAGCCTCGATTTAGCTTCCCTAATCATAAGTATAAAAGGATGATCAGCTACGAAACTTAAAGTTTTTGGCTTGTGTAATGGGTTCGAACATCCAAACAAGTGTAATGCAGTAATGGCTGCAGCCTCTGTGCCTTTCTCGTCGATCTCAATACATGCCTTTTGAATTATGCTCGTGGGTGGCAGTCGAGCACCATCAGGAATATGTAGCATTTCTGATAAGTCTGTCGGATTTTCTGCAAAAGAAAATGGTGCTCCCGTATCCCTCATGGCCTCTGAGACTTCAAACTTGTACGAGAATTTAAATTTTGGTATCCAAAATTCATCAAGCACTACTTTTGACAAGTGGAGATACGTCTTCGGATCGGAATTGATGATCTTTTCCAAGAGTTTTTGCAACCCGTATCGCTCATCTGGGAGGAAAAAGTACATGGAGAAGTGCTGTTCGCACTTTCCGTTCTCGTATGGGATGTTGAGAACTTTGAAACCGTCAAAGGATCGACAAGGATACATTTTGCTGCTGGTCATGAACGGTACTGAAGTAGTGTCACCGTTAAGAAGATAGAAATCTTTTCTTTCAGTACGTTCTTTGGCGAATCGATAATCGTGATCCCATGTTCCTTTGAAGTAGAGCCCGTTCGCAAGGATGAGTGCTGTGTTTGGACTTGGAGTGCCGGGATCGAGAAAATTTTTGATAAGTCCCCTTGATACAACTTCGGCCCATGCATTAACTTCGTCTCTCACTTCCGCAGCCTGTTTAGTTGTAAATAGAAACACATGAAAGCCAAAAATAGTCACCTTCTTGACTATTAATTTCAGTTGCCCCATCATATCAGATGTCATGCTGATGAATAATCGAAGGGAGGATTACAAGCAGAAAACCCTGTAAAACAAGGTAGAAATCTTTTATTATTGGTAATGGAGATTTAAACCGATTGAATTTTTTCAAAAACTATCACATATCCCCATTCCCCTTCCATCCCCCCGTGGGATCAGATATTATTTTCTTATAAAAAAAATTTAAAAAACAGGGCAAAGTGAAGAATAATACTACGATAAATGAGTCAAAAGCACCAGTCTAAGTGTTAATTAGCGAACCAAAAAGTCTGAGCAAACGGAATGAGGTAAAAGGGCCCGTTCCAGAAACTCAAAAAAGTAAAATTTTTTTTTTTTGCAGCTTTTAAGCTTAAAAATAATGAGCTTATTGAATTCTAAAAATGTACAATATGAATCTTACTTGAAAAATCTTGATGAGATCTTTTAAATGAATCAAAAAAATTAAAAAATTATTTTCATAAGCACTTTATTTTTAAGTTTAAAAATTGAATATAAACACTTATTTTTTAAGAGATTAGTGGAATGAGACCTATACAAGTTTCTGTCAATGAGGCCTATATGAGCATAAACTCCTCCTTTTGACTACAACAATAGGGAAGAATATATAGATCTGTCAATGAACTGGATTAAACTTGAATCCGATCAGAATTCAAAATAGTTTAAATTTGATCCGAATTTGAATTCAGTAGATCTGATATCAGTAATCCTAATCCGATACGAACCACATCTTGTGCTATGAATATTTATCACGAGTTTTGTTTAAATTAGTTCAAAACACTTCTTAAACGAACATAAAAATCGAAGAAATCCATAAGAGAAATAGCGTTAGCGACCGAAAGATCCAAAATTCGTATTAGGGATTTTCCGAGTCGTCTCTGCGTGAGGCATATAGAATGCAGAAGAGATCAAAGCATCTGGGATTTTTATCAAATTACTGAATCAGATTAAACCAAAACCAATGAGTCAATATTAATTGTACAAATTAATTACCTGAGTTGCAAAATCAACAGTTTTGGACTCACAGTTGAAGATGCCCTTGAGAATCTTCTCCTCATACAACGGTTTCAAAGGAAAACGTTGATCGGCCCAAGCTCCGTTGACCATGGCCAACATCGGCCCTCCATCGTCATGGCCATCCTTGGTGGATCCGACAGCAGCTGCAACCGCCATCATCTCCCGGGACTTGGAGTTGATTGCATCGATGTTTTCCGACCCGAGATAGCCCAACGTGTACTCTAACGTGGATCCCTTTAACCCGGCAGCCACCATGTTTAGAAGGAGATTGAGAGAGACCGGAGACACCACCAGGTTATTTTTTCTGGACTTCTTGACCTCCTCGAGCATCCACTGAGAGGCCAACTGTGTGCAGAAATCCATTCTTTCTAAGGTTTTCGCTTGACTTTTTCTAGGGTTTGAGAATGTATCCATTCTTGTTATGGTTTTTGCTTTTCTTTTGTTTAGGGTCCCAGATATCCGAGAATATATAGGGAGAATATGGAGTGGTATACAAGTAATATAATATTATTATTATGGCAAGAGTATTTTCAAGTTTTGATTGTTTGCTTATTCTAAAAGCTACCCTTTTGGGTTGTTCGTGTCCCATATCATGAAGTCCCACATGTCGTTATTGAGGGCCGACCCAAGATAATTAAGCGGCAATCTCAAATGGACTCTGCTAGGCCACCGACGGTCACGCGGAGTCCACTTTACAGATAATTTGAGTCGTTCAATAATTTAAGAAAAAAAAAAAAGGAGCTCATGAAAAATCAAGTTCAATTCGATATGTGAAGGTATTCGATTCAATCTTTTATTTTTTTCACAAATCCATAATCGGAATGAAAAAATAGAAGATTGGATGGAGCACCTATACGTATCGGATTAAGTTGATTTTCGCAAGCCTGCTTGGTTTGTTTTTTTTATTAATTATTGAAAGACTTGAATTATCCGTGAGGGCCCAAAGTAGGCCCCGCGAGGGTTTGGGTCTCGCCTGGCTTTCGATGGCCATGGTCGGTTTCCTTAGACTTACCGAATCTCAAGTAGGCCCTTTCAATTTTCACATAATTAAACACTTATTACTCCTCCGGTTCCATTTTATGTGTTCACTATGTTAATTGTGTTTTATATTTTAAAAATCATTATGTCATAAAAATAATTGAGACTTATCAAACAATATCTATATTACATATTTTTAACAATATACATTAAGAGATGTATGCAGAAGGATACTATGTGCTTTATAGTCGCTCAAAATCATATATATTCATTGAATCAGTTGTGTTGATTCGAATCTATATATGCTCCACATTTGATATAGCACTACGTCTTGGTTATTACGGGGATGTCCAATTAACATAATCAATTCGAGGTCTCGCAGCCTAATCTTGTGCCTTCTCTGCTGAATGTGTGGAATATTCAATTGAAATTGAAAAGCATGTATAAACATACAGTATGTGAACTTAACATTGTGCTGTCTCTGCTGAATGCGTTGATTATGTTGCTATATTTTGTTTTCCGTAGTGATGTAGATATATTAATCTTACTTATAATTTCATCAAATTTTAACAACAAAATATTACTTTAGATCCAAAAATAGATAATGGGACCTCATTAGTTTCTCCCGTTTTACATGCGAGCGTGCACACACATATGGGAATGTCCAAACAAGAAGAGACACCTGATATCTGCTCTCAAAATCTGATTAGATGATCTACTATCTGCCAGACTGCCAGTAGATTAGGTTATAACTGAACTTGTACACAATCACAATCAATCACAGCTACAAAAGCTAAACCTACCAAGGCTACTCCCCAACTCCTTAGCTGATCACACAAACAAACACAAATTGCCGGACCCTGCAAGGCGCTCTGTAGGGCAGATCACAACCATCTAAATATGTTTTCAACGATTTGGATTTAAAATGAAACTTTTCCCGAAAAAAGTTTCATTTAAATCTAGATCGTTCAAAACACTCTTGAATGGTTGAAACCTTGCACTACAAGGTTTCCGAATCCCCCAACTCCATCACATGTACTGTACACCCCACAACCAACCATGAAGTTTAATTATACAACAACAGTAGTATTCTGAGATATTAAAATGTTGTGTGCCTCAAAACGACATTTCCACATTTTCTGAAAATCGATAGGAATCAAAACAGAGGAAACCGCGTTGCCAACTATGATGAATAAGTTGAGCCTTTGCGCCATTCCCAGCAGATGCAAAAGCTACAATCAAAGGGTAAATGTGGTCTGGTCTAGGATGTGCCATCTTTGCATGGGGTGCCAGCTTCTCAAATTCAATAACATCTTCATGCCTGTACAACATGTACAAGGGATATATAGCTTAGTATCTAGCTCTACAAGTGAGAAATCATAATCCATGGGAACATACATATAGTACTACTACCCTTATATTTAGTTCGTTCCATATCATATTGTTTGTATCCTTATCTTTGCTTTGGACGGAAACTGTTGATGCCGTATGACTTTTATTAAATGCAAGATTGCGTTTCGGATCAAAAGATTAAAATATATATATATATATATATATATATATATATATATATTACTACAATACTTCATGAAGAAAACTCAACCAAATCGTGTTATGAGGCCGTGAATAAATTGAGAAAATGAATTGCGACCGTCCAAAAGTCCAGATGCTAAAAGAAACTTTTTCTGCGATACACCTCTGTAAAACCTAAGACTCTGTTTGGAATTTGAGGAAAGGAAATGAAAAGAAAGGAAAATTAAAAATTTTTCCCTCCTATTGTTTGGTTGGAAGAGAAAGTGAGAAGCAAATCACAATTTTAAGTTTTGTGAATAGTAAATTTTCCTTCCTATTTTCCTCCCATTCTACTTTCCTTTCCTTTCCTTTCCTTTCTTTAGGTTCCAAACAGAGCCTAAGATTTTCTCTCGTTCCATTGCGACTTATCAAAGTGTAATCAAGCATGTAAACAGAGTGGGATAGTCAAAAGCATGCATATCCGGAAAACAAAGGATTATGACTGATAAGCATAATGTCTAGAGAGAGAGAGAGAGAGAGAGAGAGGGAAGGAGGCATTTCGCCAGAAACTCTGGCTGGATATGATGTCTAGCAACACCCATCACGGAGAGATGCAGGGGAAGGAGCTACGTTCACATTATTCGTGGACAAAAACCTACCAGAGTATGTATCAATTAGCTGGTTCAAACCTCTTCATCAGGTTCTGATCGGTGAAGGATGAGTTCATACCAACAAAGAGAAGCAAAGCAATGGGAAGAAATTTCGGCTTCGTGAGATACAACAATAGAAAGATTGCAGAGAATGCTAAAGCCAAAACAAACGGCATCTGGATTGAGGACAGACAGCTATTCGTAAAAAATGCTACCTTTGAAGCGAAAGGGGGAAAATTAGGGCAGGGAAGTTACCCAGTCAATAGCTATAGCCAACCATTTTTCAGATGTCAAAACCCTGGATCTGATTCCAACGAAGGAGATGGCAGAGGGAAATCCAAGAAATGGAGTGGGAGCAGAAGGGGAAAATCGTATGCTCAGATAGTAAAAGGAACTGGAGAGCATCTGAATCAGGTAACAAACATGATTTTGGTAAAATGCACACCAGGTGCTTGTGGTTGGTCATACAGGAGTGTTGTGGCCACCCTCCATACGACTATTCGCTTGATTGAACTCAAAAATCAAGTTATTGCAGAAGGGATCCCAATCACAGATATTCGGAGTATGGGAGGTAGACATGTGCTGCTAATGTTGCAAGGATAAGGATATTAAGGATTCTATTGTCAAAGAAGATATACTGCAAAGATGGTTTAACAAAATGAAGCAATGGGAGGGGGAAGCAGCCAGCATTGAAAGGATCACATGGCTTTCTTCCTGCTATGGAATTCGTCTTAATGTGTGGAACATGTCAACATTTCAGAAAATCGGTGAGCAGTGGGGAATTTTTATTGGAAATGATGAGGCTACCCTCAAACTTTTTACCTTCGACAAAGGAATGACGTTGATTGCTACTGAAAGGCCCAGCAAAATCGATGAATAGATTCAGCTGAATGTCGAAAGTTAAATGTACAAGGTTATGGTGGTGGAAGCAAAGGGACAGGGTCTGGGTTACAGTTGCAGAAAGTCATAGTACAGGTCTTAGAAAGTTGGTGATATGCCAGAGCTTGGAGATGATGACGTGGAGAATGAAGATGAGGAGGTGGATACCAACAAGCCAATGGATTCCTTTGTAAAACACATGGTGGATTCCACATTAGAAATTAACAATACAGAGGTGCCTATTTCAAAAGTGCATGGGGAGGTTGAGAATATCACAGTGACATCTAATGTGGATATACTTCATAAGACAGCTGTTTATAATGCATTAAGGGGCAACAACCTAATGGATACAACAAAGTCTTCAGTGGAGGGAACCGTTATTCAAAAGAGTATGAATGGGCAAAAGCAAATAGAGGGAGAGCTAGCCATTAATAAATGATGTTCTGACCAACATCCAATAGGATCAAGCAACTCAGTATCCAATGAGGATGGGGCATCACAAGAGGAGTTTGAGTTGACTGGTAAAGTGAAAGTGCATCATCAGTCGAAATTTTCTCAAGAAAATGGTATTGATTTAGAGGTGGGACTAAATTCAGGGGATAAAAGAACCAGACAGCATATCTCTAACTTAATCCAGATTCACGATCAGGTTTCACAAAGTTCAAATCAAAAGGTTGCTTTCTAGCAAGAATTGCAGAAGAGCATGATCATTGACAGTTCTAAAAGGATTGAGGATGTTTCTATTCCAAAGATACAAAATATCAAAGAACTCGCAATAGCAAGACAAGTTGATGCGACTAAGGAGGCAGGGCTCAACCTGGGTATGAAATTGCTTCTTCAAGATGAAAGGATTATCAGGGAGATGATTGAAATAGAGGCAAAAGAATATGTTCAAGCTCATACCAATAGAGATGGCTAGTTGAGGGAAGCTGCCAAAGGGGGAAATAATTTCATTGATCTAATGAAAATTATTACGTTGGAACATGAGGGGAATGGGAAGTAGACGAAAGAAATCCTTTCTCAGAAAGATAATAAGGAAAAGAAGTCCAGAGGTAATGTTTATACAGGAGTCAAAGCTGGAAAGTATTACGAGGAATGAGATGTGCAGATTTTGGGGCAATGCTAATATGGATTTTGCCTATGTGGCTGCAGCAAGAGCATCTGGTGGGTTAATATGCATATGGAATAAGGAGTGCTTTCAAGTCACAAATATATGCTTGCTAACAGGTATTTCATGCTTTTGCGAGGAAAGCTTAATTTTGTTGAATGTGTGTTGATGAATGTATATGCATCTAATGAGGTGGTAAAGAGGAAAGAGACATGGGAAGAGATAACCCAAATCAGAAACACAAGCCCAATACCGTGGTGTGTGGGAGGTGACTTTAATGAAATCCTATCTGTCACAACCTGAAAAATTTGCATGAATTACTAATTTACTTATCGAGAAAGTTATTCAGAAAACCGAGACCATGAATCCGGGTTGGGTCATGACACCATCCATTAAGTAGAGAACTTGGACATCTGTGAATGAGTCAAGAGATATGAGGGATTCCAATATTTCATTAACACAATGGAAATACTTGATCAACCTATGGTTGGGAACTTGGGAGGACGTGTACTTGATCTGATTTCCATACAATAGAAACCCAAAGTAGATTGGATAGGTTCTTGATATCTCTGGATTTTAGGCAACATTTCAAAGTAAGCCAGTGGGGTCTTCTAAGAGAGATCTTAGATCACAACACCATAATGGTTAAGATTGCTACGCCACTATTCGTGGTGTCAGTCAGTTAGGTTAAGATTGCTAGTAAATAAACTATTATTTGGATGCAAGTTTATTATGTAATAATTCATAACCATCAGTGTTTGAGAGATGATTTTAACAAGTGACCACATCGCAAGATATTTTAATCCTAATTGACACCATGTTTTTGCTGTTTTCTTTTAGTATATACTTCAATTTATCCTGCACTATGATAATGCTAGCACTACACACTTGACGGCCAATCCTATGTTCCATGCCTGCTCTAAGAACATATAAGTTGACTACCACTTCGTTCACGACCTCGTCCCCATTTTGCTATTACATCTTTTCTTCCGAAATAAAAAAAGGAAATGTTTTGTACATTACCTTCCAGTAAGGATAGCATCCTTGAGCCAAGTATTAAACTCAAGAGCCCAAGACAGCATAGGTGCATGGACCGGAGGAATACAGGGGGGAACATAGCTGATAGTTCCACCTGACCCAATTATCAAAACTCCTTCAGCCCTAAGGGGAGCGAGGGCTTTGCCCATGTTGTAGTGGTGGATCCCATCCTTGGAAGATTGTATTGAGATTTCACACACTGGAATATCTGCTTCTGGGTACATGAGCATTAGTGGAAACCAAGCGCCGTGGTCAAGTCCACGACTTGAATCTTCATGGACTGTCTCGAAACCAGACTCCATTAACAACTCCTTCACTCTCATTCCCAGCTGTGGAGCCCCTGGTGCTGGGTATTTGAACTACAAATTAAATAGAATATTTTCATAATTTTTTTATATATAAAATTTGGAAGTCAAATGAAGCTATATATGGCCTAGGAGCATCTGCAATAGATATCTAAAACGTAAAATTAAAGTTGTATTATGCTACGTTATATGTATATGATGAATCAAAGGATGATCAATCAGTTTTGTTGTGTACGTATCCTAGCCCAGCAGACTCTTCAATTGTAATTCTGTTAATAGTTGTTCATATTATAGGGCTCGTCAAATGGTAAGTCCACAAAAAACTGCTATTGTATTCGTTTTTTCAGTTTCAATCACATGTATCGGAAATGTCATCGTACATTTATTAATTCCCATACATTTTAACCGGACGATCGGACAAAAAAACTGTGACTTGTAGGAGTCTTTCCGTGCGATTCTATGATTGAAATTGCACGGAAAGAGAGGTACAATGACAAATGAATACACATGACCTACTGGCTAGATTTTCGGAATGCTATGTTTACTGCTAGGAATTTCACTTTTTTCAAGGTGATTTATCTTTTTTATTGTGTTCATAATAATGCACAAAACGACCCAAATTTTAAAATTCGTTTAGAACCCCGATAAAGTAGAGAAATTATTCAGCGCCCCTGGAGCAGATGCTTCAGGAATTATTATTATTCTATCACAAGTTACACATCGATCTGTGTTTTACGTACTTAGTTTTGAGCCAAGATCAATATGCGGTAGAGGAAGAACATGGAACATCATATGAATTGTTCGTGTGGGACCCATAAGTGGGCCCCAGACACCCGTCTGTGCACAGACTTGCTGTGCAAATAGAGTTCTGGTTACTATTTTGTATCACACTACGTAATATTGCTACTGCTTTATGATGCACCAAGTAAAGTTTACGTACCTTGGCCAAGTGACTTTTTGTGGAATCCTCAGATTCATACGTGGTTTCATGAATGTAAGGGAAAACGCTCACAGTTGGATCACACGTGTCCCAGTGTGCTGAAACAATCAGAATTGACTTTGGTTTGGGCACCCCTACCACGTCCTTCCAACTTCTCAGAAATTCCATTATGGGGTTGCTATCCGTTTTCCCCATGGTTGCATGAGGAAGGAAGAATGTATCCATCATATGAGAGAGAGAGAGAGAGAGAGAGAGAGAGAGAGAGAGAGAGAGAGAGAGAGAGAGACGATGTAGTATGATGGTGCACGTAAGAGAAAACTCAGAATAAGAATACTTCTTGGCCTTTTGCGTCAGTCAACAATCCGTCAATAACATAACTCTCGAACCCCCCAGATTGGCACAGGGATAGTTACCTCGCAACTAGGGAATTAGGAAGCCTTTAGTCTAATTAAGGTTCGATTCCTTTGTTGGGTTGGTCCATACCGAATCTGGACCAAATCTGGAGAATATCCGAATAACTGAGACTGAATAGCTTCACATAAAGGAGGACAAAAGCTATAAACAAGCGCAAAAACTCAAAGGTAGTTTTGGATTTTGGGTTACTTGCTAGCAAGGTGACTCAGCAAATCACTCTCTCTCTCTCTCTCTCTCTCTCTCTCTCTCTCTCTCTCTCTCTCTCTCTCTCTCTCTCTCTCTCTCTCTATTAACAACTATATGTCATCGTCTTCCTTGTTGTGACAACGACTTATCTTGTCGGTTTTAAAAGAACAAATTAACTTACTTGAATATTACATTCTTCTAAGCAAATTGGGTGGGAGTGCATTGCTAATTGTTTGATTAGTTGTTTGCTTAAAATAAGCAAACAAAATTCACCTAACGAGCATATATTTGTTTATTGCTTATTTTGAGCAAATAAGCAACCAAAGCAAGCTGGCCAAACCAGCCCTCACCAGCCCTCTGACGGGGGCATTTTTTGTTTGTATCGAGAAAGGAACATTGTTCAAGATTAAACAAACCAAAGCAAGCGACCAACGCAAGCTGATCACACAACAAGCATTGTTTTAGTTAGAAACAAACAGATTAAACCCGCGTCATTACCCTGGCCCTCTTGATTGAAATATGACCCTATTACTTTCCACCGGAGCAGACACAATCATCAAAAATGAGGCAAAAGCGCATCGCTTCAAGATTGAAATAACCCCTCAATTATTGGAAGAAATCAACATTGTTGTTGATTGTCTCTTCTTGTGGACTAATTGGGATAAAAGCTAGGGCAAAGTACGGATTACCTCCCTGAGGTTTGCTCGTTTGGCAGACTACCTCCCTGGGGTTCATTAATGACCACATCGCCCCCCTGTGGTTTCGGACTAAATTGCTACCGTTACAATTTCCTTCCAAATTGACGGAAGTTGTAAAACACACGCCTAATTTGCGAGTGAAAATGGAAAAAAAAATTAAATAAAGAAAGATTTCAGTGTAAAATGACCACACTACCCTTCTCCATCATCTTCCCCAACACTATCATCCCAAACAACAAAACCCTCTCTGCCAATTCACAGGGGAAATTCAATTCTGATTCAAACACCCTTCCCACTCCTCAATAAATCACAAAATCGTACAAACATTACACAAGAAGTTCTCAAAAGCAGAAACATAGGAATCACAATTCACACGGGAGATTCAATTAAAAACTAGAGTAACACAAACTCCACGACTGAATTTCATTCAGCCCCATAAATGATCACAAAAGACATCTAAATCTTAATAACAAGAGCAACACCACCAATAACCCATTAAAACACATCAACTAGCAATTACGGAGTAATTAATTATTTGTATTCCACACCTTGGATCGAAGATTTCAATTTTCAAATGAATCAGGCAATTGCTGAATTCAAAAACAACAGGGGAAGTCCAAACAATGTCCTTAAAGCGCAGGCCGTAGCTCCTTGCTGCAGAACTGGTTGTACTCCAATGTATCACCCGCTCGGCTTCCTCAGGCTACCCATGGGGGATTGCATTGAATTGGGGATTTGAAGTTGTTTGCTTAAAATAAGCAAACAAAATTCACCTAACGAGCATATATTTGTTTATTGCTTATTTTGAGCAAATAAGCAACCAAAGCAAGCTGGCCAAACCAGCCCTCACCACTCACCAGCCCTATGACGGGGGCATTTTTTGTTTGTATCGAGAAAGGAACATTGTTCAAGATTAAACAAACCAAAGCAAGCGACCAACGCAAGCTGATCACACAACAAGCATTGTTTTAGTTAGAAACAAACAGATTAAACCCGCGTCATTACCCTGGCCCTCTTGATTGAAATATGACCCAATTACTTTCCACCGGAGCAGACACAATCATAAAAAATGAGGCAAAAGCGCATCGCTTCAAGATTGAAATAACCCCTCAATTATTAGAAGAAATCAACATTGTTGTTGATTGTCTCTTCTTGTGGACTTGGGATAAAAGCTACTATAGTTTTCTATTTTCTGTTTGGGTGAACCACAAGTGCAATCTTCTAAGAAGATGTATTCATCTGTTGGAGCCATTATTCCTGTCCTTCAAGCTTCTTAGTATTTGTGAGTCACTGAGCATCAGGATCAAATCACCCACTCAGTATTTGTGAATCGTTGAACTTTACGATTTAGGATCAAATCAGTGAATGAGAAAGTGGGAGTGATAGAACATTTACCTTCTTTTCCCTTTTTTGGGACAATATAAGGATGATCCAGCCCTCGCCCTCCTAATTTAACATGGCATGAGAGCTCATGTTAGGAGAGGTCTTAAGTTCGATCGAGTCTCTCTGTTTGTATTTGGTACCCCATTGCATTATGCTTCCCTGAGAGGTCTTAATTTCAAGTCTATATATTTGCATTTTCTCTCCGTTTGCATTATACCTCTGATCCCATGGACATTTTTTTGCAATATGTATGAGTGTTTGTATCTCCACGTGCAAGACAGGGTTGCACATGTGAGATCGAGGGTGTTAGATAGTTTGATATACATTTTTGGGCCCTTTCCTCCTTTGGCATGGTTTGAACATTCTTAGACCGGCTTGAAATAAGACTTGGCAATTTGTACAAGTGAATCGACAAAATGAGAAGACATTTTTCTTGAGACGAAGTTATCAATTGAATCACTCTTAACAAGATATCGGATGAGTCCTTCCACCATACTGACCATGTTTTATTTCGGACATGTAGCCATACAGTTTATTACAGTAGAGTAGGTTATATATACCGTTTATTTTACACTAGATCGAGCTTATAAGCCTCTAGTGTTCTAGTACCTTTAGCCTCACGAAGATTGGCCGTGTTGAAATCAATGTACTCCTTGAATCGAAAGGACTTGAACAACTGGGGTTCGGATGCACTAACAAGCGCTTTTTCAGGTTCTATGATGGATTCTAGAGATGGACCGATAAAAGTGTTTAAGGATGTCCGAGCAACGCTGGTGTTCGTCACCACTCTGTGAAGAGCACTTCTTAGCTTTCCATTGCTGATAATCTACATCCAATCCAAATGGGAAATTGTATTAGTTCCAGCCCTAGAAAACTCATCAAGGCGAAGAACAAATAGACGATGGTAAAATTTAAACACGCATCTAATAGGACAACAATCTATACAATGCTCCATCGTTAAAGTCACCTGAGATGGGTCCAAAAACGTCAAAACTGGACCGGTCCACATTAATGAGTACTTGTTCAATAAATGATCGGATATCTAATCGACCTGATTTTCGATGGAAAGGATCATGTTCCCTAGAATAAATAATTCAAAGCCTCAAAAAAACACCTTCAAATTCAAAACTCTATTCCATCCATGATAACTACAGCTACGCATGTATGTAAGATTTTACGAAATTCAAAAATTTAAGGGCCTCTATTTATATGAGAGAAAACTTCAAAGGGGTGGCGATCATATATATATTTACCTCAAGTTGGTCAGATATGTTGATAACAAATGCATGAGGAATTGGTTCAACCCCAAGCCACTGCCCATCCTTGAAAATCTGAAGCCCAGAAACATCCTGCTGAAGCAAGGTTAAGAGATTTGCATCAGTGTGACCGCAAACTCCCAAAACCAAACTTGGGTCCGGACATGGTGGGTAGTGGTGGACTATCAATGACTGGCTTTTGCTCAGCTCATTCCGGCCAAAGTGCCCCAATTCAACCCCCAGCCCTTCACAAATCAGATCCAGAATCCTTGAGCTTAACTTCCTCACTTCCACTGAATACGCCCCAACCAGCTCCCTACAAGCATAATTCAGCAACAAGTTTTATTTAAAACGTGCGTGCGTGACTTAATTCCTTAGTTACGACAAAAAGAGGAAACGTAAATATGGTACCGATATCTTGGTGGGTTTTCAGGCCAAGATTGGAAGTTATCCTCTAAAGGCTGACAAATATTGTGTCTCACTGAATCTTTCCAGGTGTTAACCCCATCCTGGATGTAATTCATTGTGCTTGTGTAGAGCCTAAAACCCTTAGTTCCATCCTCCGAATAATACATAGCATTGTCTTCTGTAGGCATGTTGAAGAACTCCTTGAACAGAGTCATCGTTTCGTCCACTAGTTCTTCAGATACACCATGGTTAATCACCTATTAATTTTATGATCGATAATTTAATGCGTTATTAATGTTATGATCAAGATTAATTTCATGGAAGTTAGTACATAATTAAATTATAAGATTCTGAATTATATATGGTTAATCACCTGAAACATTCCAAAATCCCGGTTAGCTTTCATGATTTGCTGAACGATTTTGACGCGATGATCAATACCATCCAATTGTGATAGATCAATGACTGGAAGATCCTTGCATACCGGCACTTCAATGTCACCTCCGGGCCTTTTGTCCTTCGGGAACACATAATTTGCTGGCACGGACTGCACCTCCCTAGACCAACTTGAAAGAAGAAGAGTCGACATGTTTTTTTACTATTGAATCTCCTACTGAATCTTTTCGAAGGAAAACAAGCTTTGAAGGGAAGAGGCAATGGTGGTTTAGACGGAGTTTTATAGTGGGCTAGCTACCATTCTTGTTCGTGACAAGAATGATAAGTCAGGCAGGTCAAGAATGCTTATTGGTAGCTAGGCAAGATTTGTTTAATATGCCCTTTCTTATCAAGCCCAAGAATGCTTATTGGTAGGCATATTACCTGCCCTCTTTGTACCGATTTCTTTCTTAGCTGTAAATATTTCCGTTGATTCATTTTACAAGCAACTAAGACAATTAACTGTATATTTTTCAGCTGAATTCTGTTTTTTTTTTTTTTATTGGCAAATTTTTTTTATTAATCTCTGCAAAATTACAAAGATTAGAAGGACAATAACAGAAAGAAAATTAAAATTACTTAATCTCCAATACTATCTCAGACCCAATCGCTGGTCTGAGACCAACTAAAGCTCTAAACACCTAAAAATTGAAACTCCACCGCCCAAACTACCACCCTGCCGGAAACCACCAACGATTGGGAATTGAAACGCCGCCACTGTCGCGCAAACCACCGTGAATCCGCCGTATATCACGGATCCCAAAAATGTCCCGAGCCAACTGCAAATGCCTCGCATCCCAACCAACACCACCGCTGAATGAGACACCACCACTGCTCCAAAGCCCCACCACCGCAATGAACAATCAGCGCCACACCTGCTACCACAAAAAATCCCCCATGCTGCCCTCCAAAATTTCCCCATGCTACTGCCAAAAACGCCTCCTCTGAACCAAACCCCCATCACCACCAACTGCCATCAGACCCCACCTGCAAAAAAGAAAAAATCCCTAACCCTAAGCAATCACCCCCCACTACCTAGACCCCCATCAAAAGACTGCCTCCCCAAATAGCCACTGAAACCTGCAACCCAACACAAACTTCGGCCACCACCGCTATCCAGAGCCGCCATCCAAAAGCCCAGCACCACAGACCCCCACCATCAGCAGCCCCCATTGCCGATCTGAGTCTAAACCCAGAAAAAGCAACGCAAGCTCACTCCCAACCACCAATCAACCAGAGCGCCAAGGACGAACCACCGGTCAGGAACCAGAAAGCAAGCGGCCGGCCGGAGAGGAGAGGCGCAACAACAGGACTTCGTGGAATCCCAAACGCGGTTAAGCAAAGATCCGCTGAATTCTGTTACAACTCATTGCAATTGAAGCGGTCTTGACAAGGCAACGGATGCTTCACCAGACTGACTTAAAAGGTCTATTTTTTTGACTGTGGGTCGAATAGCTTATGACGACAAACCAGCTCACTTTTTTCGGTCTCTCTAGATATTCTTCTAAACTTGGAGCTTATATGACTCTAGTTTCTTGTGACCTTTAGGCTCGTGAAATTCAATCATGTAAACATCAAGTACTTTTTTAGTCGAAAGTGTTTGAAATTTGCTCGCAGTCTCAATCATCGCTCTACGCTCGCGCTGTCAATCCTCGGTATCATGAGTTTTATTAGTGTAAGATGTTTTCAAAATATGCTTTAACATTAGCGCTTGTGCTCTTGTGCACACACGAATTCTGTGAACAACGTTTGAATAGGCAGGTACATTATGCACTAACATAGAACGTTTTCACAGGTTGAGTAATGCCAGCTAATAAAAATCTATTAACCTTTGTTCACGAATTCTGTGAACAAGGTTTAGTGTATGTTCCAGCTCTATGTAGAGGTGTTTCCGAAACGTTTCCTTTTCCAGCTAACCGAGGCAACATACTGAAAACGATATTTCAATCCTCGAGGTTGCAACCTACTCAACTCATGAGCCGAAAATTCTTGAACGGTCCCGACAGAAAATATATTAGAAGCAGATGTGATTGTATAGACAGGCATGTGAATTTTCTGCATTGTTTGCACTGTGCAGGTTCTCTTTCAAGCTCAATGTGTGACACTTCTCTCATTTAGCAGAGTTGGTAACAAGAATAAACTAGGACTACTTCTACATGCCCGATAATGGGAACTTGATTACGGCACCTGGGTCTGAAACTGCCTCTTCTAAGATGGGGAAAGCCTTCGCTGCTAGAACAGATTGACCACATTTGCCTCGCCCGTACTCTGTTACATTTTTTTGGACAGAATCATAACCACGACGTTCTTTCGCATTCTACTAGCGGTTTGCAAAGATTTGAAGGGGAAAAAAAAAAAAATGACTGCAGCAAATTGGCATAAAAATACTGGATTATAAAACCACGCTACCCCTCACACAAAACTAAATCTAAAACTGATGATCAAAAAGAGAAAAACAAAAACTTCCATATGCATCTAAAACTCCCTAGTCCTAAACTGGAAAGGTAAACAAAATCCCATATGACAACTTTGCATAAGTCGGTCAATTACTTTGGCTTGGATCGAGCACTACTCCTGTGAAAAAAATCAACCCTGATGTAGCTTCCCTGATCATAAATACAAAAGGATGATCAGCAACGAAATTTAATGTTTCTGGCACATCGAATGAACATCCCGCGTACTCGTATGCGCATGCAGTTATGGCTGCAGCCTCTGCGCCTTTCTCGTCTATCTCTATACATGCCTTTTGAATTATTTTCGGGTCAAAGAATTGGGCACCCTCAGCAATGTGTAACATTCTGACAAGTCTTCTGGATTTTTCGTAAAAGAAAGCGTTGTTCCCATATCCCTCATGGCCTCGGAGACATCAAACGTGTTAGCAAATTTAAATTTCGGTATCCAAAATTCATCGAGTTTTACTTCCGACAAGCTGAAGTACATCTCGGGGTTGGAAATGATGAGTTTTTCTAAGAGATCTTGCAACCCATCTCGCTCATTTGGGAGGAAAAAGTACATGGAGAAGTACCGTTTGCGCTTTCCCTTTTTATAGGGGATTCTTAGGACTGTAAAACCGTCAAATGATCCATAGGAGTACATATTGTCACTTGTCATGAACGATACTGAAACATTTTCTCCGTTGAGAAGATAGAAATCTCTTTTCTCGGTACGTTTGACATCAAATCCATAATTGCGTTTCCAAGTTCCTTTGAAGTAGAGTCCATTTGCAAGAAAGAGTGCCGTGCCTGGACTTGGGGAGCCTGGCTCAAGAAAGTTTCTGATAAGTCCTCTGGATATGGCTTCGGCCCATGCGTTAACTTCATCTCTCACTTTCTCAGCCTATTTGGACAGAAATAGAACACATGGATGTAAACAACAAAAATACATAGGTGGGATCTTCATTTATGTAATAAATTAAAGAACTTATGTATGAAGTCTGAATCTTTTTTTATTGGTTGATAAAAACTGAGAAATAAAAATAGGGTAAGTAAAAACAGAAAAAAGAGGGGAAAAAAAAAACCAAAAAGTCTGGGGCAAATCAAACTGGACTTAATTACCAAGGTTTTAAATAGCAAAAGGTGGCCATGGTCGTGTAATAGTAACAGGAGTATTGAGTGATTTGTAACAAAAATCGGATGTAGTGAGTTGTGATTTTTATTTAAATTGATTTTTGTGTCAAAACACTTGAAGCGGTCGTAGCGGTCAAGTATTGGCCATTGCGGCCATGAAGCGTGTTGAAGAACGGATATGAAACAATACGTATCGAGAATCAGCTAATACACATGCGATTTTTGTTATGATCAGTATAGTAAAATGTATCGGTATAAGAGGGCCAAAAATCCAACATGTCTCTATTTGAGCCTCTAGGTTAACCTACCAAAAATTCCTGTAGCCGCCGCAATAGAGCAAACTAACTCCTAATTTAGACAGGACAAATCAATGAACCGCATATTTTCTCACAAATCATAGGCATTTTGGTGTGACAAAACAATGACTTCCAAAACAAAAATAAATAAACATAAGGATCAAATAAATCCATATATAATATTAATAGCAGCACACCTTTTCCAAAAAAAAAATATACACACACATTCTATGGTTTTTCGTCTGGTAAATTCATAAATAAAGAGATCAAAGCATCAATGGGTTTTATCAAAACAGAACAAAATAAAACCAAAGATTCAATATTTCTTAACTACCTGAGTTGCAAAATCAACAGTTTTGGCTTCACAATTGAAGATACCCTTCAGAACTTTCTCTTCATACAAAGGTTTCAAAGGAAATTTTTGATCGGCCCAAGCTCCATTGACCATGGCCAGAACCGGCCCACCATTGTCGGAGGACCCAACATCGGCTGCCACCGCCATCATCTTCGAAGACTCCAAGTTGATTTGATTGATGTTTTCGGACCCGAGAAAATCCAACACGTATTCTAAAGTACGGCCCTTTAATCCGGCAGCCACCATGTTTAGAACGACATTGAGGGAGACCGGTGACACCACCAGGTTATTTACTCTAGACTTTTTGACCTCCTCGAGCATCCACTGAGAGGCCAACTGCGTGCAGTAATCCATTTTTTCTAAGGTTTTCGCTTTTCTTTTTCCAGGGTTTGAGAGTGTATCCATTCTTGCTATAGTTTTTGCTTTTCTGTTTTTTTAGGGTCCAAGAATGCATGTATGCATAATATATAGTGGAATATGGAGTACTGCAGAAGTGGCATACAAGTAATATTCTTATGGCAAGAGTATATTTTTCCCTTTTCAAGTTCTGATTCCGAAAAGTCAGCGATCTTTGCCTAAAGGCTATTTTTTGGGTTTGATTTAAGGCCCGTTTCATAATGCAAAAAAAAAGTCCTTATTTTTTAAGAAAACAATTTCAAACTCAAAAATTGTACTTATTGAAATTAAAAATATACAGTATGGACCTTATTTGAAAGATTTCATACGATGCAATGCAGAAATAATAAAAGAACATATGTGTTTAAATTAATAAAAAGCCAACATATTTGTTAAAAAATAAAGTAGTAGTTACATAAATTACCAAAAACAAACCAATTGCTAAATTGTCTCAACGGATTAAGTATAAAGAGAAAATTCAGTACACAAAAACTAAAGTTTCAGTGGTAGTTTTTTACTATTTAGCAATCTTGATTTGTATTGCTAAATAGTAAAAAATACTGACACTTTAGTTCTAAACCTCTAAATTCCTATTGCATTGTGGGTTCTATCAAAAGAGATAAAAATACAACTATCGTCAAAATTATAAATCTATATTATAAAATAGAGCGATTTTTCACCAAAATATCTATGCATACAAACAGAGAAGTCTCTACAACCGTTTGATCGTTCTTCCTGTTAACTTTGTAGTCGTTAGATCTAATGAATATTTCCTAATGTATAAACCTACAATAATGTAAACGTTTTGCTAGCATTAAAGAGGATTTCCTTTTAAGTTTTACACGTTTCCCTCATATGTGAGAAGACTAAACATATCCCCCTTCCTTTTAAGTTTTAATTTTGTCCCCCTTTCTGAAACCTAATTCACTATTACTTTTATATCCTATATGACTTCCTAAATAAGTTTAAATTCAAATTTTACTGGCCAAAGAAACGTCATAATTGATTACATGATTTGGACATCTATATTATACAGTGCGTAATAAGGAAATTTCGATTTTGACTTCCTAAATAAGTTTAAATTCAAATTTTATTGGCCAAAATTATATAGTACGATTGCTGATTGTGGTTTTGGAGAACCGGGCTGGAGAAAAGGAATAAGATTGGGGATTTCGGTATCAATAATCAACCCTTGTTCACTCTTTTCATTGACAACTTGCCTGAGGAGGCTGATCATGGTTGGCTCAGGAAAACTTTCAATAATTATGGTGTTGTCAAAGATTCTTTCATTCCTCACAAAAGGAGTAAAAGAACTGGTTCCAAATTTGGGTTTGTTAGATATGATTGTCACATCTCAGTAGGGGTTGCAATTTCAAAATCCAATGGGCTATGGGTTAGGGATAAGAAGTTGTTTGTTAAAGAAGCATCTTTTGGTCAGTTTATGAACAGATCAGATTTAAAGATTCCCATATTTCAACGCTCAGATGTGGGAACCAATTTGCAAGGGACTCATGTGAATCAAGACTCTCATTTTGATATGGGAAAAAGTGGACAAAAGAGCTTCAATCAAGGAATATCTTTTGCCCAAATGGTATCAAGTGAAACTAATAAAGGTGGTAGCACTGGAAAGGGGGCAGAGAAGGGGATGGAAAGCAGCGATCAAGTGTGTCGAAAAGTATCCTTAAAATCTGTTGGCAATGGGTGGCTTTACCGCAGTGCGGTGGCAAAATTACACAAGTTAATCTCAATTAATGATTTAATGGTCTAGATGGCAAGGATGGGATTAGACAATATAGATATTAAGGCGTTGGGTGGAAGGTCTGTGATATTAACTTGTACCAGCAGAGAGGAAATGGAGAAAATGATAGAAAGGTGGTTCTCTGAAGTTAAACCATGGGATGGACAAGCGGCGTGCGTCGAAAGATTTGTATGGTTATGTTGCTATGGAATCCCTCTCAATGGATGGAGCAATACTTCCTTCAAATCTATTAGTGAATTATGGGGTTCTTTCATAGCTACGGATGAATCAACGTTGAAGATGTCATCTTTTGCGGAGGCTAAGATTTTAATCGCCACTAATATCTTCAAGGAAATTGATGAGTGGATTATTGTTGAGGTTGAAGGTAAGAGTTACAAAGTAAAGGTGATGGAAGATCCATGTGATCAACCTCATGAAGTGGAGGAACAAATTCCCAAAGTAATTCTACACTCGAACTCAGAAGATGAATCGTCAGAAGAGGAGGAAAATGAGGAGCATGAGGTGGATGTTCCGGGGTCGGAGAGTGATCCTAATGGGTCCTCTTCGGATGCGGAGCTGATAGTAAGACAAGGGAGTGGAATTCACTGTGATTTAGCAAGTGACGGGGCTGATATTTTTGATGGGGCTAATCAGTTAATGGCCAGCACCAAACCTGATGATTTCGAAATTCATGCTAAGGATTCAACCAAAGCCCTGGCTAATGTTGGAGCTAATACTCTTGATGGGGAAAATTTGGTTGTGGCTGACTCTGAACTCTCGGAGCCTATTTTGGATAATGGGGATGGCGACATTATTGTGGATGATACAGCCCAAACCTTGGATGATGGTGGTGTTGCAGAGTTTGAAAATCTTTCAGAAGTGGGCTTTATAACTAATGAGGATGCGGTCAATTCTCTAGATGGTATCCAGATATGTGTGGATCTCAATGCTGATGCAGAGGGGAAAGAGGTTAAGAATTCTGAGAAAGAAAAATGGAAGCAGAAGTTGATTTAACAAATCTTAGGCATTCCAAAAACCAAGAAGAAAGGCGGAAAAAAAGAGGCAAAGTTGTGTTCTGTTTAGATCCGTTGTTGCAGCTACTACTTTACCAATTTTTTCTGAAGGGATCAATAGGACTCACCTTGATGAGGCTCAGGCGATTTGGGAGGTAAACAAGATCATGGGCCTTAGTTACATGGGTGATGAGGAGGATGTCATTCGAAGAATTGCAATTATGGAAACCAAAGATGAGGAACGGGCAAAGGGTCATGCTTCTCATCCATTGATTGGCTCTTAGGTGCCTTATTGGGTGGGGTGTCCCTTTTTCGGATCTTTGGATGTATCTTTGGATGTATCCCTGTAGGGTGATGTTTTGGGTCTTAGGCGTCAGGAGTCTATTTGGGATTGGTGGTACTTTGTCATTGTTGGCTTCTTGCCGACTTTGGTTTGCTTTTCCCTCCCTTTGGGTCCTTCTTGGCATTTGATTGCTGGAATTTGTTGTTTTCCCATGTGGATTTTCTTTTTTTTCCGGCTTGATGCTGTTTAGGGTCCTTTTAATCTTTGTAATTTGTTTTCAAAGATTAATAAATTTTTTCGCCTTCCAAAAAAAAAAAAAAGTCTTTGATAAGCCCTCTGACCGCTGCCTCAGCCCACGCGTTAATTTCTTCTCTTACTTGGTCATCCTGTTTAGATACAAACAACAAATATGTAACTAAAAATGAGCCGGGTGCTACATATATCAAACAAAGAAAATCATGGATATTGGGGAGCTCATGGATTTTTTTTTTTTTTGCTATTTGTACGTAGTTTGTTGTCTCTGTAATAACGAAGAGGGGCAACGACGTAATGTTGTAGTTCCTTGTCTCTTTTTCAATTATGTTTCTGCTTCACTAAACTAGGGTTGGCTTCTTGCCAACGTGTTTGGTCCTTTGGGTCTTGTGTGACATATGATTGTTTGGTCCTTTGTTTTGTTTTAATCCTTAAATTTGCCATAAAGGAAAGACAAATAAGAAAAGAATCAAAACTTAAGATAGATAGATTGTTTAATTTAATTTTTTCTCTTGTTGATTTACAATATGAGAGCAGGCTGTGATTTTTTACTTATGTTGGGTTGAATTTGATTTGTTACTTTTTTTTGGGAGAAAAATAAGGAAAATACAAACTGCTACGGCGAGTGAGGTGGTTTCTAATTGAATTATCATTTTGTCCAAAGTTGTTATATATTCTACACAAATCAATTACAACGTAAAAATAATACAATAACAATTTAGGACACGGGTGGAGCCTTTAAAGGGGACGGGTGGAGCTTTTAACGGCACCTTATGGTTTCTCTTTTTAACAAAACTTGGGTGGCTGATAGGTAGGTTGAGATTTTGCGAGTAAGAGGGGTAGGAGAGTCTACTGCACTCTTTGAGGCTCTCTCAACGCTTATCTTTTCCGTGTGATAATAAAATTTCCTTCGCCATTAAAGAAGAAATTACTTGTCTCCATTGTAATGATTAGGAGCCGGGAAAATATTTGCCTCGCCACGACCATTTTGCGAGAAACCTTTGGCGAAGAAACCCTGCTACAAGAATTATTATTGCCCGCTACGAATTGCACTTGGCCGCATCGAATTGCACTTGGCCACAATAAATTGCAATTGGCCGCTACGAATTGCACTTGGCCGCATCGAATTGCACTTGGCCGTTATAAATTACTCTTGGTCGCATCAAATTGCACGTGACCATATAGAATTGCACTTGACCACATTGAATTGCATTTGACCGCTACGAATTGCACTTAACCGCTACAAATTGCACTTGGCCAGATCAAATTGCACTTGGCCGCGCACGACGAATTACTCTTAATTGGCCGCATCGAATTGCTCTTGGCCGCTACGAATTACTCTTGGCCGCATCGAATTGCACTTAACCGCATTCAATTACACTTGACTGCTATGAATTGCACTTAGCCGCATCGACTTCACTTGGCTGCTACGAATTACCTTTGGCCGCATCGAATTACTCTTGGCCGCAACGAATTGCTCTTGACCTCATCAAATTGCACTAGGCCGCATCAAATTGCACTTGACCGCATTGAATTGCACTTGGCGGCTACGAATTGTAATTGGTCATTACGAATTGCACTTGACCGCATCGAATTGGTTTTGACCACATCGAATTGCATTTGACTGCATCGAATTACATCTGTAAATTTGTTGAGGTTTCTCCACAAATGTAAAATGCATTGGTGTTTAACTAGGTAGTGTCCGGGTTTGACGTTTCGGTGGTGCTGTCTATATTGATATTTGCTCGTGGTTGGGCGGCGGTTTGTGGAAGATGTGCAACTGGCTAGTGGCTACGATTATGCAAGGGCGAAGAATCCAAGTGCATAGTATGACTCGTGGACGAATCCAAGTGCACACGCTTAATTTAAATTCATACATCAAACAGATTTCCACTTAGTTTAAATTGTCATATTAAAATTCATAAATCACTCCCCGCATCAAAACAAAAAAAAAAAATTAAAATCAAACAAAATTTAAACCTAAGTAAAATCCCTTCAGCTGATTTGATGCATGTCAATCTCTTGAGCTTAAAACAAAATACACAATACAAATATTCTATCATGATTAAAATAACTCAGAATATTAACAAATCTTGAATTTTATGCTTGTGTAAAAAGGAATGTCAAAGCCCCCGATTTTTACTTAGCCTGTTAATCAACTTCATCTCGATTTTTACTTAGCCAATTATCAGAGCTGATAACTTTAATTCATGTCGATTTTTTTTCGTCAATCCTCATGCAGCTGAGCTGATTAATTGTTACGCAAGCAACAAAAGTGTTTGGTACAAAGAAAAATATACTCCGAATACACTTTTAGAGATATTTATAACTGTTAATAGATTTTTATTAGCGGTAAGAAATCTCTATTCAAGGTGATTTTAGGGTAAAATTTTCTTTGTATCTAGCACTCATCTGTAGGCAATGATGCCACTAGAATGGAATGTAGCATTAAACTTTAAAACATCAAATTCCAATTGTTCCACACTACAAAAATAATCTAAGCTAAGATAACAAATCATTCCGTTACTAGGAACAAGTACGTAGTCAATCCAATTTGACTACTGCTCCACAGAAAAGAATTAAACCCAACTTCTCTTCCCTAATCATGAATACGAAAGGATGATCAGCAGCTTAATTGTATCTCTTACTTTTTAGTCGATACGTTGCAGAAAGCAAAACATAGTCCAATTGAGTTATAGCTACAGCCTCGGTGCCATTCTCATCAACGCCAACATAAGCTTTCTGAAACATCTTTAAGATAAAGGATTGGACTTTCTCAGAATTTTGCACCATCTCGGACAAGTCTCTCGGATTCTCAATTCTATACAACGATTCCCCCATGTCGTCCATGACCTTTCAAACATCAAAATCGAAAGAGAATTTGAATTTCGGGATCCAAAATTCGTCAAGCTTCACTTCTGTTAAATCTAAGTACTCTCGACATAGAAACCCAGAATCAGAATCGAACTGCCGAATAAGATTTCGCAACCCATCTCGCTCATCTGGGAGAAAAAAATACATAGAGAAATTATTTGGTTGGCAGCTGTAATATGGGATTTTAAGGACCTTGAAACCTTCGAACGGTCTGTAATAATAATCTTCACGGCTAGTCATGAATGGAACTAAAACAGACCTCTCATCAGGAACATAGAATGTTCCTTTTTTAGTCCTGGTTGCATCAAATTTATAGTCAGCGTCCCAAAGTCCTTTAAAGTAGAGTCCATTTGCTAGGATGAGTATTGTCTTGCGATCTATGGATCCATGTTGGAAAATCTCTTTGATAAGACCTTTTGATGCATTATTTGTCCATGAGTTAACTTTATCTACCACTTGATCAGCTTGCATGCATAGACATATTGGTGTTCACAGGGAATAATGGAACACGTAATTCCAGTAGTTATCTTGAAGTTGGGTGATCGTCACCATGAGGGTAACTATAGGTGCAAAAATCACTACCTTAGGTTTTTGTTACTTTTACCAAAGAATAAAACAAGATTGGAAGCACACTATCAAACGAAGTCCGGTCAAATTAACTAGAAAATGATATTCTCTCTTGTGATTGGGCGATCTATTGAGGTCTTTCCAAATCTAGGAATATAGTTTAGTGGAGGCACCTGAATATATGTCTCTTTTTTTTTTTTTTTTATTAAAACGCATTTCACAAACGACAAACGTAGTTAAACTTCTCAGACTTATGAAGTAGAAGAGACTAAAAACATGAATGCTCATGCAAATTAGTACTCTTTGAGAACAAATTTTGTTGATAGGCTTGAGTCTGTCCAAATCTGTTGGCAAGGGATCAGGATTGCTTGGGGTCAGTGCATCTCTGTATGAGGTAAATTTGAATCTATACAATAGTAATACCAACTCCAATTAAAAATTTCCCCGCAGCGCCCCTGCGCCACTTTAATGCTTGAAATCGTCATTTCTTTTGAGGTTGTCGAGAACATTAATCAATTTGGAAACGTCAATTGAGATATTTAATTTGGTGCAAATAAATTAAAAAGATTAATTATGAATTTATAACACCAACTGGCTAGGAAAAGTCTACAATATACACCCCTTAAAAGTGTGTACCATATGCACCTATTTTATGGTTCATTCATAGTATTTTAGTATGTTTCGTAACTTTTGTTCTAGAACTCATAACCTTTCAGCAATACAATTCGTAAATATTTTTATTATGATTCATAATATTACTAAAATTGTAACTTTTTAGCAATACGATTCGTAACATTTTCTTTATAATTCATAACATTTTGGGGGTGCATATGATACACACCTAAATAAATGATGTGTATTGTACTCTTTCCCCACAAACTAACTCTTAGGTAAATTACAACGTGGATTCAGACCTAGGTTTGGGCACATAATGAGTCGGAATGTATTTAGTTAGTTTCAAAGTTCCTTGACAATTTTGATCGACTCCGGTCTTCAGGCCTTGAGGATAATGTATTTAGTTATTTAGTTTCTAAAATGTTAGATTTCGTGAAGTCCGGTTGAATTTAATGACAAGCTAAAAAAAAAAAATTAAGGCATATTAGCCGTGGGATTCGTAAGGCAACAAAATCAACATTGCTCGTTTCGCACTTGAAAATACCTTTTAGAACCTCCTCTTTGTACTTTGATACTAAAGAAAATTGTCAATCGGCCCAAGCTCCGTTGACCATGGTCAAAATCGGACCATTGCCGGCGTTTTCAGAGGATCTACCACCACTGCCTGCTGCTACCTCCATCATCTCCCTAGATTTTGAATTGATTTCATCAACGTTTTTAGACCCAAGAAAGCCCAACATATGCTTCAAAGTATGGCCCATTGATCCTACAACCACCATGTTCAAAACCACATTGATTGATAGTGGGGAAGAGATACGTTCTTGCCAAAATGGTTTTCAATCTGCTTTAGCATCAGCTGATTAGCAATCCGTGTGCAGAACTCCATTGTTGATCTGCCGTATTTTAGGGGTTGTGCTATTATGTGTTTGTACTTATATATAGGAGTAGGAGTTTCCAGTCCGGCTCCTCTCCAATCCATAGGGAATTGGAGGATCCTCTAATTCCAAATCAATGATCAGGATTACTCTAGTATCTCCGGTCCCAAAACTTATATGGTATTCTACGGGCACCCAATTACTTCTCAAATATTCTCCAATTATCCCATTTCAGGCACCAATTTACCAAATTGTAAACATTAGTAAATTTCATATCATAACTTTAATAACAGGTTTAGGTTCAAAGAACTATCAGATTCACATGTTTAATCAAAGAACTCCTTTTGCATTTCTTCTAAAATATTTTTTCTGTAAAAATTGTATTACGTTCAATTACTTACTCTTGCGATTACTTTCTACAAGAATAACTACATCAATGAACACACGACACAATGCGAAGCACACGTAAAAATATACTAGTATCAGTAAAAAAAATCTCATGAGCTACATAATAAGATAATATCAGTGAAAAAACCATGCTAAAAGAAAAAAAATTATTGATATAATATTAGTCAAAAAAATCCTCATAAGCTATATGATATCGGTCGAAAAAAATCATCATGAGCTATATAAAAAAAGTTTTTTAGAGGCAGGTTTAACGGGGAGAGAATACGTCGTCCAAAAAAAATTATTGAATTTTTTTGTAAACTTCAAAGATTAACGAATTTTTTTCGCCGTAAAAAAAAACTGGGAGGGAAGACTTTTATGTAATTGAAAAATATTTGGGGGGTAATTGAGTGTCTGTAGAATACCATATGAGTTTTGGGGCTTGAGTTACTAGTGTAATCTTGACCATTGAATTGGAATTGGAGATTGGAGAGGAGCCGGATTCAAGTTTTAGACTTTCTTTTATTGTTTTGTAGTAAATATGGCCGATCTTTTTGTTCTCCAGGAATACAAATCCTAGGAATTTAGGATTCTGAAAATAAGGAAAGAAGAAAATATATGCTTGATTGGTTTCCTAATGCAAGATTATTGGCTGTAACGATATACGAATGACTTTTGGAATATTTTCATTACGCAAACTATGGGTGGACATGAATCGACCAACATTTTCATTTGGAATATTAACGGCTGCTTGCCCTTTTTAACCTAATTGAAATTAAGAAGGGCCAGATTCTCAAGTCGCTCTGCGATAGACAGAAACTTATTAATTGATAAAAAAAAAAGTATTGATTACTATGATTAAAAGGGACAAAAACAAAAGATATCACAACGAAAACAGAGCATCCCAACTATGTTGCTCTATAAAATTTCTGGAAATTTGATGCTAACCTAACCAAGTCCTGATTCTGCTGGTGCTAATATAGTTCTCCCTTGGACTAGATTTCTGGTTTTGACAATGCAAGTGTCCAAATAGGAGATGCTACCAAGCTGCTTCTGCTGGTTTTGGTTTATTGGTTTTGTTGCTTTTCTTTCAAGTTTTTGAATCATGAAAAGTTAGACGATTATATCAAGTACTTATAGATATCCGATTGAGTTGATTTTTAGAAGGGTCCTTAAAAAAATATTTTAAACATAATAAACAGCTCGGATCATTCGTGTGAAACCCGTAATGGGCCCTACAATGCAATCTGTGCACAGCGATCTATGCATAATTTTACTGTGTCCATTGACTTTCCGATAAGCATATGTATTTGTGTTACCGCGTCAGAGTAACTTTACGATTTAACAGACCAACACTCTAGTAAATTTAAAAATAGCTCCAACTTCTGAATACAATGGCTCATACGATTGGCAGTATCCTAATAAGCACTCCCTCAATCCCTCTGTCCTCAGAGTGGACTTATTCGACCCCTTCTCATTATGAGAAGCACCACATCGCAATTAATAAGCTGGAGATCAAAAGTGGGAAACATTATTAGCCGTCCCGCTTTAACTTTTAGAAGTTCTAAGGACAAAACCAACTTATTTGGCTAAAAGTTAAGTGAAACGGGGCCGAAGTGGTAAAGGACAAATTTACAGCATTATTAATCTACAAGGGAGGGTTATCTACATTATACATGGTACAAGCCTTTTTATATACTAGAGTTTTGGTATCAATAAAAACAGAGAGACACTTAGATTTAAATGTGAAGGGGAAGAAATCATAGATTAGATTATCAAGGACACTCATTGAGCCTGGGCCCAACCCATCGTAGCCCCCCTCCAACCCAAGCCCATCGTGTTGGGCCTGAACAAAAACGACAGCGTCCAGTCCAGTATTGCGGCCGAGTCGAGAACCTGAAATTTAAGAAAAGAAGAGGGGATCCAGATCCTCTCCCCACGTACCTCTCCGCACATCTTCCCCACCTTTTAACTAGATGGTGACAACGCATTAATGAGCCCATCTAATGGCCCAAGTGAAGCCAGCTCTACTACTCCCAAATTCTCTTGAGACACGAAATGGCAGCTTAACCCCTAACTCTTTTCCGTTTCCAGCTCCTCCGTTTTCTGATCAAATGAATATTTGATCTTACGACTTTCTTAGGGCTAATTAACAAGAGTTTTAAAGTCAAAATTTAATTATGATTATTTAGGATAAAATGATCAAAAAACTAAAATCTTTCCACCCGTTCAAATGGATTGAAATTTGGAACACTTAATTTTTTAACCATATTTTTTAATATATTAACCATATAAAGAGGTTGAAAAATTAAGTGTTCCAAATTTCAATCCGTTTGAACAGGTGGAAAGATTTTAGTTTTCTGATCATTTTATTCTAAATGGTCATAATTAAATTTTGACTTTAGGGCTTTCTTTGATTAACCCTAAGAAAGTTGTAGAATCAAATATCTCTTAGGGCTAATCAATGAGAGCAATAGAGTCAAAATTTAATTATGAGCATTTAGGATAAAATGATCAGAAAACTAAAATCTTTCCACCGGTTTAAACGGATTGAAATTTGGAACACTTAATTTTTTAACCATATTTTTTAATATATTAACCATATAAAGAGGTTGAAAAATTAAGTGTTCCAAATTTCAATCCGTTTAAACCGGTGGAAAGATTTTAGTTTTTTGATCATTTTATCCTAAATAATCATAATTAAATTTTAACTTTAAAACTCTTGTTAATTAGCCCTAAGAAAGTCGTAAGATCAAATATTCATTTGATCAAAAAACGGAGGAGCTGAAAACGGAAAAGGATTAGGGGTTAAGCTGCTATTTCGTGTCTCAAGAGAATTTGGGAGTAGTAGAGCTGGCTTCACCTGGGCATTAGATGGGCTAATTAATGCATTGTCACCATCTAGTTAAAAGGTGGGGGAGATGTGTGGAGGGGTACGTGGGGAGAGGATCTGGATCCAGGCAAGGGCAATGTTGGCAAATAGTAGAATCCGAATACGGACAGGATTGATTCTCAATTCGGTATCTCCTCATGCATGTCAGGAAATTCCCTTCCATACTGGAGTAGTACTCTCTCTCTCTCTCTCTCTCTCTCTCTCTCTCTATATATATATATATATATAACCAACCAACGCCTTCCATCAAAATCCTAAAGCATGCAGTCTCTTCTTCCTCTCTGATTACGCACAAGAGACAACTACTCTCTCTCTCTCTCTCTCTCTCTCTGTCTCTCTCGAAAGATGGCACGACCAATGATTAGAACTGAGTCGGGCAAATTCGTCAAACTGTTAGGGGATGGAAAGGTATACAGCGCTAGCTCTCTCCTTTTTTCGTACATCCAGATAGATAGATCGATGTCCCCCTTTTTTCAAATCCTTGCGTTTAATTCACAACCAAATAATACATAAATAAATATCCTTGGCTTGATTTTTGGGTTTAGGGCTTCCAATATCCCAAGATGGCAGCGTTACTTCAAATCCTTGTGTTTAATAACCAATAATAGTAGTAATTAAAAAAAAAAAAAAAACCATATCCTTGGCCTGATATTTATTTAGTTTTAGGGTTTCCATTCCGCATGGTTCTCAAACGAACAAATCTAAAGGAAGTTTTTAATATTTTTTTTTTTGCTTATAGGCGTTGTTGTTGGACAAGGTGGACTCCTTGGAGGGAGAAGAAGTCACCCTTTGGCCCAAGGGTCTCGAAGAAAGAGCAAAAGCGTCAAAATCACTTACTCAGGAGGACACGAAAAAGTTTTATTTTACCCCCGAAGAGTATGCCGTTTACTCCCGAAAGCTGCGGGCGAGCGAGGTATGCACAAATTTGTAATACCGGCCAGAATTTTGAAATAATATGATTTCCCGTGCAGAAAGAGTGGGTTTTCAGTGGTGCTTGAATAGGATTTACATGTAATACGGTAAATGGTGCGTGTTTGTGTGCTCGGGGGATATTATGTTAAAAACGAGATATTGTATTTCCATATAAGTCTTGTATGTATAGGAGGGAGAAAAAAAGAAGAAGAAAACAGTTTCGGGGCGGGGGTTTGGAAAAGGCAAGTAGAAAGAGGAAAGAGTAGGGAGTGCATATATATGGAAAATTATGTAAATATATTTAAGGAAGTGGGTGATCACCTTCGAGAATTGTTTGTTTATTATATGATTTGGGGGTGAGATGCCAAATTTGTAATACCGGTAGAATTTTGAATATATGGATTTAGCTTGCAGAAAGAGTGGGTTTTCAGTGGTTCTGAATAGGATTACCCTGTAAAACTTAGGATGTAGATTGTGGGAAGTTCCATATAAGTCTCGTATCTAATAGGATTTAGGAAATTTACATTGGTTAACCCTCTGGTGGGGTTTGGAAAATGCATTAGAAAGATGGAAAGAGTAGTAGTGTATATATGGAAAATTATGTAACATGGGTAAGGAAGTGAGGTGAGAACCTTCGAGAAATTGTTTGTTTAAGTTGAAATTAGTGGGTGGAAAGTGAGTGGACGTTTGTAATGTCTTGGTAATGAATGTTGGAGTATCAGGGTCGTTATTAATTCTGTATATCAAAGTGAGTTTAATGATCTAATTATTGATTCTAATGCTGAAAGTTATGCACATCAGAATAAACTTTTAGACTGTAAAACTTTGGTTTTGGATTAATTTTATCGGAGATTTAACTATTAATGTTCTTTGGAGATCGATTTCAGTTGGTATATCTTTTGTGTGTTAAAGATACCTTCTTCATCTTCTAGGGGTTTGTTTCGTTATGCATGTAGACTTTGTGAAACTTGTTTCTTTCTTGTATAGGGGTTTGATGTTGGGGACGTTCCAGCCCGCATTATGCTGGAGGTGATTCGTCCCGTCCGTCAGCAGAGTGATCCCCTTGCTCTGCAGCAGGGTTTTAGTGAGATGGCCAAGGTTGCTCTTGGAGTTTATAACGAAAACCAGGTATCCGCTTTTGGTTAATTAAATTCTTCCCTCTTTTGTCAACTCCTTTTGCTTGTTATTGGGTTTAACTTCTTTTTGTTTTTGGTGCTTTTCAAACTCGTAGGGGACTCGGTACCATTTTTTCCAAGTAATCAGGGTGAATTGTGTGTGTACTGGGGCGCTTTGGTATTATATTACGTTCCAAGCAAAGAATGTAATGGATGGTTCTCAGCTTAAGAATTTCCAGGCTCTCACGTCTCCTGGTCGGCTTGGAAGTGAGGCGAAGGCGAAGGTTCAATTCTGCAGAGTTGAACCAAAACCAGAGCTTCCTGAAGGTACTTTTTCGTTTCAGTTTATTAATTGTTGCATATCTTGATCGACCCATGCTTGACTTTTGCGGGCCTTTTAGGGAGAACATTATAATCGTACCTTGTTCTTCTGGTTATTGACTTATCATTTCTCTTGTGCTATTTGCAAGATTGCTCTCCGCGATAGCGGCAACTTTATCGTGTAAACAAGGACCTTCGGAGACATCAGTGCAGCAACAGCAGTAGTATACCGCGGGTGTCGTTTTGAGGTTCAAGTTAATGTTATTTTGGTGAAGTGGACGTACAGTACTACCGAACTTTACTTTTCGATTAAGAATATGCAATTACCTCCAAGTTTAGTTGGTGCTTTAGAACATATCCATTATTATGGAGTAGTATTAGTTTACATTTTCGGTATTATTGCCTATTGTAAATGATAATGATTATTACTAATTTTGATACCTTTTTATCTGTGAGACAAGTGTAGTTGAGGACTAATGCCTGATCTTTGTGGCCATTTGTTTCAACAGTTACTCGCAGATTGCACCCTTTCTTTAATTTGGAGGATGCAAAATACGTTAACTGCAAAATACAATCTAAATTATGTCCAAATTGAATATATTAACTGCAAAATACAATCTAAATTATATGTCCATGGTAAAACGCCAAACGATAAATGGTTTCATAATTATTTGGAAGTCTTGACCTAAGGCCACCCTCAATACCACAGGACCACTGCCTTGCGTTGTGTTGTGAAATTTTAAAGTACTCGCAAGCACACGAATCATATTGAAGTATAGTTATAAAATTGCGAGGTCGAACCCACAGGGACTTGTGATTTTTTTTAGGAAAACTAAAGAAACTTAGTTAGCAAAAGTGTTGGTTTGTATTTTAACTAAGAACTAAAATTAAATAATAGTGAAAAACAAGTAAATAAGTTGACAATTGAACGAACTTGACGAAAGAAAAGTGACTAAGGTTTTAGAATTCACACACATGCAATCATAGCAGTTACTTATAAACTCTTATTTATTTTCCTACTTTTCATCACAGTAAATTGGTGGCTAAACTCTATTACCGTGGAAAATATCATTGTTACCATCTTTTAGGTAAACAACTTATGTACGCTCTCCTCACCTTAATGTTCAAGACCAAAAAATCATATGTATCCATTCGAAAACAAATCATAAAAGATATCCAGTGGTTAAAATCAAGAGTTGAAAAACAAGTCTAAATAATTAGTTAGCAATTCCAAATCATGGAAAAAAAATGATTGAATCCATATCCAAAATTACTAACTGAATTAATAAGAGGTAAGAACAATTATTCGATTATATCAAGCATTTGAAAAATAAACTAAGAGTGTATGCAAATACTTACTATTCCCTCCGTCCATTTTTAAATGTCCAGCTTTGTTACACCAACTTATTAAGGAGACATCATCATTACACCTTTCACACCAAGTTTTACCTCCACTTTCTTTACTTACCCTTTATGAAGATATCATCATTACACTTTTACTCGCTAACTTTTCAAGATAGAATCTACTTTTATGGGCAAAATGGAAAATACACCAACTTTTACCCACTAACTTTTAAAAATAGATACTTATTAAGGGACAACCGAAAATAGAATACTGGACCATAAAAAAAGGGACGCAGAGAGTACAAAAATGAGGCTTCATCCTCAACCCTAGCCTAAAAACCTAGACTCTCATGGTGATTTCGTCCGATCGAGTTGGTGATGTGCGTGGTCTCCGTTATGTTCCAAGCCGAACTCTACGTGGTGTACGTATCTCCCTTCCGAACTCCACTGCCTCCTCTCTTTATCCTAGTATATTTGACCTTAGGTAATCATAATTCTTTTCTTACTCAATTTATATTTATTAGGCAATATTTCATATCCTTGTTCAATTTGCCTTCCATTAGAATTCTAGTAACATTCTCATTCCAAAACCACGTACAAACAAACAAAGAAACCAAGGCCAATTTACTCTTGTTTGATTATGCAGAATTTTTTTGAGATTTGATATCTTCAGATTTCACTTGATTATTTTATTCATGAGCTCGAGTTCTGCTTTGGCACCCAACAAAATCTGACTTTGCGCACTTTGAATCCAACGGCCAAAATATAAGTTATCACTTTTTCCTGTAAATTAATACTCCTTCAAAGTGAAATATCAAATTATAATAATTACATCCAATTATATATATAATAATAATATCTGTAGTCCTCTTCTAATTGCGAACTTTAGGTGCGGATGTCATAGTTTGGAGCCACACACTAATAATTGGAGCTATTCAACTTGTTTATGACATGTTTTTAAGGGATTCAAGGACTGTGCTGCATGCCAAAATGACGTTGTTTTGGTGCAGTTTTGTGCGAAGTGTTTCAGCCAACAAGGGACTCGTTTGGCTGCCAAACAATAACATGTTGCCATCTAAATTAACGGAATGGAGACCTTTGTCACGTTAAGAAGTTAACGTGCCCCCAAATCCCAATACTACTTCAACCGCTTTCTCCAAACATTTACTCCTATGTTATAACCAGTCCAAATTGGAAAACACCCATTTTTCTCTGTTTCTTCTCTCTCCTCTCATCTCCTCTGTCTCTCACGAAGTCCGCTGCCGTCGTCTACTCGATTGATCCGTGGTCGAAGATGGCGACCAGATTTGGTAAGGAGATTACTCCGTCATCGATCGACGATGGCCGGAACATGGGTGCCGTGAATCTATCATCGCTGGAACATGCGTGCAGTGAATTGACGATGGCCGGAACATGGTTGCAATGAAAAAGATGACTCAGTGTAAAAAAGGGTTTCCTAAACTCATCCAGAGTGTATTAATGGGGTTGGATAGGAATTTTCGTTAATTTTGTTTGTTCTTTTCTTTAATTTTGTTTGTTCTGTTAGTTTCAACCGGTCCGTTCTATGATTTGGCAAACGAGTCCCTAGTTGGCTGAAACACTTGGCACAAAACTGCACCAAACGTCGTTTTGGCGTGCAGCACAGTCCCCGGATCCATCAAGAAAAAAATTAGCTCAAACGAATATCGGTAAGTACTTGATCCGAACAGTTTTTCATAAAGTTTGATAGGAATAATTTTACTAAAAGCTGTTTGAATCAAGGAATTTACTTTCTGGCTCCGAATGTTATTAGCCCGCTCTGGGAATAATGAAACATGTAATTTCAGTAGCTATCTTCAACTTGGGTGATCGTCGCCAGGAGCGAAAAGTATGATCGGACTTCAAATTGTTGCATGCGTGGGGTCAAAATTATCTAAACGTATTGTGCGTTATACTAGAACACAAAAGATACATGTATATTTTTTAAATTTACTTTATTTTTTTCTTTGATAAGCTAAAATAAATCAATGACCACAGCATCAACAATCTGCTTCCTCTGCTCTTGATTTTCTTCAACTTGTTCTTGATTTTCTTCAACTTTCTTTAAAAAAAAAAAAAACCCACCGTTATTATCAACCTTTGTCACAAACCATTTGTAAAAGATGATTCTTGATGAAGAAACGAATATGGGTCTGCCAAGAATTGGACCTATGGTTCGAGATTGAACTCACTCTTCAAAATTGCCAGAGGAAAAACAGAGGAGAAACAGAGGAACCAGAACATTGGGCGCTGTCGGTGCTGGTGGTCGCCGTCGCGTTCCTCCTCCTCCTCTCTCTCTCTCTCTCATTTTGATTTTGATTTTCATTATTCACCACCTATGTTAGTACCAATCCCAACTTCATCTCGATTTTTACTTGGCCTATTATCAGAGCTGACACCTTTCATGTCCATTTTTGCTCTTCAATCCTCATGCAGCTGAACAATTTAATTGTTACGCAGGCAATTATGCTAAAGCAGTGCTAGTGGTGCCCCTGGAGTCTGAACTTAAAACATTAAAATTCCAATTGTTCCTCAACACAAAAATAATCGGAGTAAAGATGACAAACCATTCCATTACTAAGTCAATCCTCTTTGATCGGATTGAGTACTGCCCCAGAGAAAAGAATTAAACCCGATCTCTCTTCCCTAATCATGAATACGAAAGGATGATCAGCAACGAAATTGTATGGCTTAATTACTGGCTGAGACCGTGCACAACCAACACCGTGGAAATGAGTTATAGCTGCAGCCTCTGTGCCCATCTCATCTACCGCAATATATGCTTTCTGAAACATCTTTAAGGAAAAATAATGGATATCCTCAGCAATATGCATCATCTCGGACAAATCTCTCGGATTCTCAATTCTAGAAAACGATACACCCATGTCGCCCATGACCTCTAAAACATTAAAATCGAACGAGAATTTGAATTTCGGAATCCAAAATTTGTCAAGCTTTACTTTTGTTAGCTCGAAGTACTCTTGACTTAGAAACCCAGAATCCGAATTGAGCTTCCCAATAAGATTTTGCAACCCATCTTGCTCATCCGGGAGAAAAAAGTACATAGAGAAATTGTTGGGTTGACAACTCTGATATGGAATTTGAAGGACCTTAAAACCGTCAAACGATCCGTAATAATAGTCTTTCTTGCTAGTCATGAATGGAACTAAAACAGTGCTCCCATCGTGAAGATAGAATTTTCTTTCTTTAGTCCTCCTTGCATCAAATTTATAGTCAGAGTCCCAAAGTCCTTTAAAGTAGAGTCCATTTGCGAGGATGAATATTGTCTCGGGCTCTACGGACCCATGTTGGAGAACGTTTTGTATAAGACCTCTTGATGCAGTATTAGCCCATGAGTTAATTTCATCCACCACTTGATCAGCCTGCATAGACATATCAGTGTTCACATGGATAATGGAACATGTAACTTCAGGAGTGCATTAAATTATACTACTAGAACACGAAAGATTTATGTATAAATGTTGCCTTTTTTTTCTTTTTTTTTTTTTTTGCATGAAATTTTGTCTAATCGTTTGACACCCCCGAATAAAAATATGGGCTAAGTCGTTGACCGTCACCCCTTTTCCTTAAAAAAAAATCAATCAATCAATTAATCTTGTTGAGGATTTGGAAACTTGTTTTGATTAGAGAAAAGATATATTTTGAAGAAAACATCAAATTAATGGTTCAGATCCCTCATTACTATTTTCGAAAACACACACGAGATTGATGATCTCTGTCTTTAGATTTTGAAACTATTTTCTTAAAAAGGTCTTCAAAAATTTAGTTTCACCCAACCATCAAACATGGACAGAATTACTAGTTTCCAAAAATAAAAAGAATTAAAAGTAACTTCTGAAAACGTTGTTCAATAATTTAGAATTTTTCTATCCTTGTGTGACCTTTTGTAAAAAAACGAAAAAAGAGAAAAAAAGAGAGGTGCCTTTAGGTTTTTGTTACTTTACCAAAGAATGAAACAAGATTGGAAGCACACTATCAAATGAAGTCCGATCAAACTGAAAGAGGATCTTCTCTCTTGTGATTGGACGATCAACTTTGCGGATCCTTTTGAGTCCACTTCAGTGGGGACTCCAAGAATATACATCTCATTTTTTTCGTTTAACAAAACACATCACAAACGTAGTTAAACTTCTCAGACTAATGAAGTAGAAGAGACTAAAAACATATGTTCATGTTAATTAGTAATCTTTGAGAACAAATTTTGCTGAATCTATCCAAATCTGTTGGCAAGGGATGAGGATTTGCTTAAGTAAATAGGAGGACTGGGGTTGGTGCATCTCTGTATGAGGTAAAATTGTATCTATATATACCAAAGTAATACCAACTCCAAAAATTTCCCCGCAGCGCCCCTGCTCCACTTTAATTAATGCTCAGAATCGTCATTTTTTAAAACTCGTCGAGAACATTAATCAACTTGGAAACGCGGATTGAGTTCTTTAATTTGGTTCAAAAAAATTAGAAAAATTAATTAGAACACAAACTAACTCTTAGGTAAATTACAACGTGGTTTCAGCCCTACATTAGAGCACATGAGTCCGAATGTATTTAGTTTCAAAGTCATAGTTATTGAGATTCTAAAGTGTTCGATTTCGTGAAGCCCGGTTGAATTTAATGACAAGCTAAAAAAAAGAAAAAGAAAAAAGAGGCATATTAGCCGGGGGGTTCATAGAAGAAAGATTACCTTAGTTCGAAAATCAACGTTGTTCGCCTCGCACTTGAAAATACCTTTTAGAACCTTCTCTTTGTAGTTTGATACTAAAGGAAAATGTTGATCAACCCAAGCTCCGTTGATCATGGTCAAAATCGGACCATTGCTAACGTTTTCAGAGGATCTACCACCGCCACTTGCTGCCACCGCCATCATCTTCCTCGATTTTGAATTGATTTCGCGGATGTTTTTGGACCCGAGAAAGTCCAACATATGCTTCAGAGTATGGCCCGTTGATCCTGCAACCACCATGTTCAAAACCGCATTGATTGATAGTGGGGAAGAGACTATGTTCTTGCCAAATTGGTTTTGAACCTGCTTTAGCATCAGCTGATTAGCAATCCGTGAGCAGAACGCCATTGTTGTTCTGCCGCTTTTTAGGGTTTGTTCTATTATGTGCATGTACTTATAATCTTATACGGAGTATATAGGAGTAGGAGTTTTAGGCTTTCTTGATAAGGACGTTTTATTATTTTTTTTCCTTAATTTTGTTCTCACTGGACTTTCTTTTTATTGGTTTGTAGTCATTTAATTCCTTAATTTTAGGGAATAAATATGGCCGACCTTTTTGTTCTCTAGTAAAATACAAGTCTTAGAATTCTGAAAATAAGGAAGGAAGGAAAAATATGCTTGATTAATTGGTTTCCTAATGCAAGATTATGTGGCAGATTGGCAGTAAGGCTAGACCACATTATCCTTGAAGGTGACTCTCAACAGTTGGTTCGGCTAATAATACAAAGGCGTGCTGAAGAACATCTAGGTGTGGGGATTATTGTGGCAGATATTCTTCGGCTCTTTGATTTTAGGAACTAGACTAGAGGAAAACGTTGATCGACCCAAACTCCATTGACCATGGCTAAAATGGACCATCGCCGACGTTTCCAATGGACCGGCCATCACCACCACCTGCTGCCACGTACTGTCATCATCTTCCTCGATTTTGAATTGATTCCATCGGCATTTTTGAAACCAAGAAAGCTCAACATCTGCTTCAAAGTAACGCTCGTAGATCCTGCTACCATCATGTTTAGAGCTGCGTTGATTGATAGGGAAAAAGACACTATATATGTTCTTGCTAGTACCCTTTTGGATCTCCTGGAACATGAACTCATTGGCAATCCGAGGGCAGAACCCCAGCCATTGTTGATCTCTTTCTTTTTAGGGTTGTGCAAGGCTCCATTGTTGATCTCTTCCTTTTTGGGGAAGTGCAAGACTCCATTTCGACATCTTTCTTCATTCAGAGTTTGTGCTAGTATGTGTTCTTGAGCGCCCTACATGGCACATCCGAATTGTCCATCTCAGTAATCAATAATCTGGATTGGAAACAAACTCTTCTACTCCCTCCGTCCCAAATCCTTTGTCCGATCCGCAAAACGGAGTATTAAAAATAATACAATTTTTACAAGAAAAAATCAAAAGTTTTTCAACAACTTATTAGATATATCAATGATTATTTTTAATTTGTGAAAAAAGTTTGAATTTTTTATTGAAAAAATTGCATTATTTTTAACACTCCATTTTGCGAATCGGACAAAGAATTTGGGACGGAGGGAGTTACAGTTAGGGAAGAATTAACTTTTCTATGAAAGAACTCGTTTTTAAGCATCGTTAAAAATACTTTTGGACAGCTGCTTGGCAGTATCCCTAATCTGGTTCCTTTTATTTTGAGAGATCTCCCTAGAGTTTTGCTGATTGTTTGCCTTTGATCTCAGAGTATAGATATGGCCGACCTTTTTGTTCACTATCTATAGTAGTACAAATCCTATAAATTAGGATTCGGTCCAAAAAACCAGGACTTCAAAATCAAAATCAGGAAAACGAATTCAACTAAATTTATGTAACCTAAATTTAAGAATATTCAATACCATTACGAGATTAATTATGGAATTATAAACTCCAGGCAATTTTGTTACTCCGGTTCCCTTTTAGTTTAATTTTTTATTCTAACTTATTTTAAGTTTTTGAACTTTTTTTTAATTCTACGTCAAATAATTCTGAATTTAAGATTTATTTTGCCAAGAGAAATCTTAAAAACAAGAAATTATGCTCAAAATCTCTAAAAGCAAGTTCGATAAGATAAAAACTACAGTACGTAGTAGAAATTAGACAGATTGTTTGAATTACTTTTATTTTAGATGAACTTTTTGAAAATTTCATAACTTATTGATTCCTCTCGTTTAAACAAATTCAAAAAGTTACATATTTCGACCACTAATTAACTATAAAATTTATTTTACTATGCCGATAATTCCAAATAAGTTCGGATATCTATGCATTGAACTCGAATATTAAAACACTTTCACAAATATATTAATACACATTTCACCTATTATTCTACATCTTTTGGACAGAGGGTAGAATAATCCTAGAAAAATTATTTCTGATAAAGAGAACTTCAACTAAGAAGTGCAAATTTTAACACGTCAAAACTCCAGTTATTCAAATTAAACACAAAGATAATCTAAACTAGACTGACAATAACCATTCACGCTCTAGGAAAATTAGAACAAGTACTGGTCAATCCTTTTGGATTGGATTGAGTACTGCTCCAGTGAAAAGAACTAAACCCGACATCTCTTCCTTGATCATGAAGAGGAAAGGATGATCAGCAACAAAACAGTAACTCTTTTTCGGCTGAGGCATTGCACATCCTACAATACCCGTGCAAGTAATGGCTGCAGCCTCCGTACCCTTCTCATCTACCTCAATATAAGCTTTTTGAATTATATTTGTGTTAATGCCCGGGGCATGCTCAGAATTATGCATCATCTCTGATAAGTCTCTTGGATTCGTAATAAAAGACGACGATTGCCCCATGTTATCCATGACCTCAGAAACATCAAAACCAAATGAAAATTTAAATTTCGGGATCCAAAATTCGTCAAGGTTCTCTTTCCTTAACTTGAAGTTCTCCTGATTTAGAAACCCATAATCGGAATCAAACTTTGCTAGAAGATTTCGCAACCCATCTCGTTCATCCGGAAGAAAAAAGTACATAGCAAATCTGTTGGGTCCCCCACTTTGATATGGAATTTTAAGAACCTTGCAACCATCAAACGATCCATAATAATAGTCGTTCCGGCTAGTCATGAACGGAACTAAAACACTGGTCCCATCGGGAAGATAGAATTTCCTTTCTGTAGTCCATCTTGCAACAAATTCGTAATCTGAGTGCCAAATTCCTTTAAAGTAAATTCCATTTGCAAGGGTGAGAACTGTCTCTGGAGATACGGACTCGAGGATTGTTGGGATAAGACCTCTTGATGCAGTATTAGCCCATGAGTTAATCTCATTCACCACTTCATTAGCCTGCATTGACATCCCATTATTCAAAACAAGCGTCGTACTCGTGTTATGCAGGGAGGTAAAACAAAAAATCCTATTATACATAATGTTATTTATAGTTACCTGTATAGTCTTGTTAAATTATTTTTACCGCTCATTGATTTATAATTTATCAATGGCTGGCTACCGGTCTTATTTGTTAAGTGAAGCCGTTGTTGCTGGATTAATGCTAAGGGATGCTTATTCAAGAGAGAATCTTTTGCAAATTTTAGTTGAACAAAAAAAGAAAAAATGGATTTTATTAATAGAATGTCACACAGGAGAGAGAATTAAGGAGAGAGTTTTGATTTTAATTTTGAAAATTACACTTGCGCAGAATATAGTATAGATGGATAGATGAATAATAAAATCATGTAATTTTCTTCATGTTTGAGTGATCGCCCTCACAAGTAGAAGAATAGTGGATCTTGGAGTTCGTATCTAAAAAGTAATAACTTGCATTCTTAAATCAGGTATTTATTGGGTAAAATATGTACTTTATAGTTTTTTTTTTTTCGGCAAACGAAACTTTTTATAAAATTCGAAAGGGGTACAACGAGGGAAACGTCGAAAGCATACAATGCTTACGAGGTTAAACAAAATAAGAACAAAACAAACATCCAACAGAGAGTTGGATAACTTTTTTACTTTATAGTGTTCTTGGCGATTAAAAGAAAATTATAGTGATGTACACTAGAACATACAAAAATATATATAACTATAAAGAGTGTGTTTTTTTGGATGAAATTGTATCTAATAGTTAGCTTCCCCTTCTGGATCAAAATCTTGGCTCCGCATCCTCTTTTCAAAAAAAAATATATGTATATCGATTAATTGTTTGGCTGCTGATTTGGAAACTCGTTTGGATTAAATATCAAAATTAATGTTTCAGATCCTTCATCACTATTCTCACAAACACGAAATATATGATGGCTTTGATTTTCGAAACTATATTCTTGAAGAAGTCTTGAAAACGAATTGATTTCGAGCCAAACCAGCGAACATCCATATGGACGAAAACAATGTCCAAAAATAATTTTGGAAAAACACTGTCCATTGTGCAATTTTTGACTTGTTTTCTCTCTTTTTTTGGAGATTTTTTTACAGGCTTGTTCTTAGTCGGAATTTTACAGTAAGATTCTTTCCAAAGTGTTTGATTTTGTGAATTCTAATTAAACTAAGTGACAAACTACTGTGAATAAATGCATATGAAATTTGTGAAAGAAAGACATATTACCTTAGTTCTAAAATCAACATTGTTCGCTTCGCACTTGAAAATACCTTTTAGAACCTCCGTTTTGTACTTAGGTACCAGAGGAAAACGTTGATCCACCCAAGCCCCGTTGACCATATTCAAAATTGGACCATTGCCACCATTTGCTGCCATTGCCATCATCTTCCTTGATTTTGAATGGATTTCATCAACGCTTTTGTACCTAAGAAAGCTCAACATACGCTTCAAAGTAGAGCCCTTTGATCCAGCAACCACCATATTTAGAACAACATTTATTGATAGTGGAGAGGAGACTATGTTCTTGCTAAACCCTTTTTGATAAATCTTCTGTAGCATCAGCTGATTAGCAATCCGCGTGCAGAACTCCATTGTTAATTGGTCTCTTGCTTCTTAGGGTTTGTGCTAGTATATATATGTGCTTGTTTTGATATATATGGGAGTTTTGGTCTTTCTTGATAAGCACGGTTCTTTCTCTTTCTTCTTTTTTACCTCCCTAGATAGTAGTGGAGATCTCCTAGATACGGAGTATTTAGGATTCCAAAATTATAATCATAAAAATAAGGAAAACGAAATCAACTTAACATAGGAAACCAGGCTGTACAATTTTGCCAATGACCGGCTTATACTTTATCTCGGCAATGCACGGATGGACGGCTGAGATTTGTTCGATTGAAATAAAATCTAAGCCATTCATTGACAAAATGAACGAGCCAGCCGGATGGGGACAGCACCCATATCCCTGAGTTCATCCCGCTGTTACAATTCTCTTGACATATGTAAATCAGTAAATGTAATACTTTGCCAATTAGACATTATCAGAGAATTGAATGGAATATCGCTAGCAGTTTTTAAAAAATAAATCAATACTGTAAATAGTTATAAACTTGGTCTATTTCTATGGTTTAGTACGATAAATAATTAATCGGACCCCCTTTTTTTCGCTACTCATAATTACAATTCAAAAGGCTAATTAAGAAATAATGGAAATCTAATTAAGAAATAATGAAAAACTATACTGCTTCAAGTAATCAAAGCAGAAAACCGAAACTAGGAAATTAATCTAATGAGTCAAGATAGCGAAAAATATTCCTATTTTGGGTGCATCTACTCTCCAATCCTTTTCTCCCTCTAAGGCACTGGATCATTCATTTTTGCCATTTGTGTTCCTTTTTCGACCTTACCAAAGTTATTGAGTATTTTTTAGAGCTAGTTAAGGCCACCAACTATATCAAAACGGGCCGGTTCTACGGACAACTATTTAGACACCTAAAAAAACACCTCATAGTTCCAAATCAAATTTTAATGATCCGAGCCGCTCAATGTGATCAGAACGTGATTTTAAGGGTACCCGCGAAAAATCAGCAAAAAAAAAGATCGGGAAGGGCTTGATCTAAGCAGTTTTTAGCTTAGATTTAATGAACGGTTCAATTAAAAACTGCTCAAAACAAGCACTTCCCGGTTATTTTTTTTGTTAATTTCCTTTAGCCACCCTTAAAATCACATTCTGCACACATTGAACGGTTCGGATTATAAAAATTTGATTGGGAATTATGAGATTGAGATTTGGGGTGTTTTTTTAGGTGTCTAAATAGTTGTCCGCGGAACCGTCCCGATATCAAAATTCATATCTATCAGAAAACAATCAACACATCATCAATTTAATTTATCTCGACAAAAATAAGTTTAACATAGTGTCACACGATCATACTAATTGGATTTCGACCAACATGAAACATGGTTTTAGGAATTATGAGATCTAACGTACGTATGAACAACTTCAATGATTAAACGAGTCCATTAAGGGCCCAAAAAATGGCAAACTAAACGATTTGAGATGGGAGAGGATTCAATTCCGTATATCTATTATATTTTGAATTTGCAAGCAAGATAATAGATATTCCAATTTTTAGATATAGGTAGTCTACTTTTCAAACCATTTCATCATTTTTTTTAGTCCAAAAACCTTTTGGGTTGTTTGGTAAAGGTTTTGCGAGAGGAGTTTTGGGTAACGAATAGAGAGAGAAATAGAAATACGAGAGTAACAAGTATAAGGGAAATTGATTGAAAGCCGTACACAGAGAGAGAAAGGTTCCAACCCTATTCGTTTTGGATTCTAAGAGAGATTTTGAGTCCCCCTAAAGAACAAGGCCTCAATCTTTGGGCTCAATATCAAGTGGGCTATTATTGGGCCGTCCGTGAACAAAATCGTTTAAACTACCCCCATTCCCACCGTCTCCCACCGCTCTTCACCCTCACAGTGTCAAATCTCTGCAACTCTCTCTCTCTCTCTCTAACTACAAATATGTATACACACACACACATCTGCGTGTATGTATAAGAAGAGGTTTGGATTGGTAATGTGATGGAAGGAGGCGTGAAAATCATCACACTTTCCGACCTCCTCCGCCGCTCGCGTCCCATCTCCGTTGCATCATCTCTTACTCCCAGCCGTTCGATTTCCCCATCTTCAAAACCACAGCCGTCCGTTAGAAATCAAACCTCCACTCCTCCCACTTAAAACCCTGTCCTCTCTCAACCACCCATCCCTCATCATCGGAACCCTAACCCTACCTTCCCAAAAAGAGTCAAATGATAAAAAGAGGACACAAAGGTCGAACGTGTCCAAACATGATTGGAAAATCCTGTAGTACAAAGCCTTGCAAGGCACCCTATAGGGTGCACACGGACCATCAATCTTGACAATGAATGGTTGAGATATGATTTTTAATTATGACCGGTAAGAATCATTTATTACCGGTCATAACTAATTTTGATCTGGACCTTTGATTGATGAGATCAACGGCTGTGCGCTGCACTACAAATCCTGTTGGGCACTCCACCCTACAGGATCCCCGGGTCCATCCAAACATCCTCACCATTTTTGTCCAAAATGTCTTTGTATCTATTTTCTACATGTCTGTGAAATATTGTTGGTACACATGATTTCAGCTGTTCCTATAAGGTATTGTTCACTTATATTTTCTTCGAGCTTTTGTAAGGCTCGATTTGCCTTTATTTTTTGCTGAAAATATTTTTAATTGGGAAGCCATCCCTCTTACATTTAGTTTCAAAATCGTGTGCAACAGTCAACACATCTAAGTGATTACTTCGCACAAACGTAAAGGAGGCCTAATGAAAACTTGCATAAAATGTTAAAGTCACCATTTGGCCTGACAAATTTGGCCATTAACATGGGTACGTTGGCTGGCTAAAAATGGAAGGAATGGGGTGTCTAATTCGATGTTGTTGCTGTAGGAGATAATTTGGGATGTGGTGATAATGGGCTGCCTCTAACGTTGTCCACCAGTACGCACTAAATCAAGATAACTTGTCAGAGGTGCGGTTCAAGTGATCGCAACTGTCGGATAATATTTTTAACGGTCGAGAAAAGTTTAACTGCAGAAACTCTTTGCAGTTGGAGAATCCGCCTCCACATTGTCTCTCTCCCTCTCAATCATTCATTCGGCCAAAAAAGTATAAAGAAGGAAGAAGACCGTGGTGTTGATGATGATGACAACTTAATTCCTTTCCCTCTCTCTACCCGTATCTCTCTCCCTCTCATTTTTTCTTTCTACTGGAAATAAAATTTTCACCTTCGCAAACATGGTGGTTTTTTTTTCATTTCAAAATGGAAAAAAAATACCATTTGAGAAGCAACTTACATTGGTAGATTACAAATTAGGTAAAAAATTTATGGAAGGCTGAAAAAAGAGAATTAAAGAAACAATTGAAAGGAAAAAGAATTAACAACTTGCACCAACCACTCAGATTATATTGTACTCCATTTTTTTTGAAGTCGTGCCTTCATCATCATGCCCAATTTTTCTCTATTCTGTTGGAATGGTTGCCTTATATTTTGGGAAAATGATATTGGCACTCCAAAATTTGATGCAGACACTCCAAAAACAAAGGAAAATGACTTTGGAAATACACTGATTTTGGAGTGCCTGCATCAATTTTTGGAGTGCCAATATCAAAGGAAATTGAAGATAGAAATAGGCAAATCTATCTACCATAAGAGTCATATATTGTTTCCAATCCAATGGTGGAAAATATTATTTCCATACTAAGAGTCATATATTCATAAGATTTGTATTTCCAATCCAATGGTGGAAAATATGTACCAATCCAACGGTGGAAAATATAAACCACCCTCCCATATTATATAGAAAATCGAAAAAACAAAATACTTTATCATGATTAATGTACTCAGAATATGAACAAAATCTTGGATTTTAAGCATCATGAAATAAGAAACATCAAAGCTCCATTTTTGCTCTTCACTCCTCGCGCAGCTGAACTCTTTAATTGTTTCGTTACGCAGGCAATTGTGCTGGCAAAAGGCAAAAGCAGTGCTAGTGGTGCCAATATTGGAGTGCAGTATGACCTTAAAACAATCAAATTCCAATTGTTCCACAACACAAAAATAATCGAAGTTCAGATGACAAACCATTCCGTTACTAGGAACAAGTACCTAGTCAATCCTCTTTGATTGGATTGAGTACTGCACCATAGAAAAGAATTAAACCCGATCCCTCTTCCCTAATCATGAATACGAAAGGATGATCAGCAACGAAATTGTATCTCGCTAACTGATACACATTAGAAAATAGAACAAATTGAGATTGAGTAATAGCTGCAGCCTCTGTCCCTTTCTCATCTACCTCGATATAAGCTTTCTGAAACATCTTCAAGGAAAAAGATTCGGCATCCTCAGTATTATGCACCATCTCGGACAAGTCTCTTGGATTCTCAATTCTAGAAAACGATACCCCCATGTCGTCCATGACCTCTAAAACATTAAAGTCAAACGAGAATTTGAATTTCGGGATCCAAAATTCGTCAAGCTTCACTTCTGTTAAGTACTTGAAGTACTCTTGACTTAGAAACCTAGAATCCGAATTGAGCTTCCCAATAAGATTTTGCAACCCATCTCGCTCATCCGGGAGAAAAAAGTACATAGAGAAATTGTTGGAATGGCAACTCTGATATGGAATTTTAAGGATCTTAAAACCATCAAACCATCCGTAATAATATTTTTTATTGCTAGTCATGTATGGAACTAAAACAGTGCTCCCATCGTGAAGATAGAATTTTCTTTTTTCAGTCCTCATTGCATCAAATTTATAGTCATAGTCCCAAAGTCCTTTAAAGTAGAGTCCATTTGCAAGAATGAGTACTGTCTCAGGATCTACAGACCCATGTTGAAGAATCTCTTTGATAAGACCTCTTGATGCAGTACTAGCCCATGAGTTAATTTCATCTACAACTTGATCAGCCTGCATAGACATGTCATTTGTCACATGGAATAATGGAACATGTGATTTCAATAGTTATCTTCAAAGTTAGGTGAGCGTCACCATGAGCGTACCTAGAGTGGGGCTTGCAATTTTTTTGGCATGCATTGGGCCAAAATTATCTAAACACTACCAGAACACAAAAGATATATGTATAAATGGTGCATTTTTTTTTTTTTTTTGGCATGAAAATTTGTGTAATCATTTGGCACCCTCGATAAAAATATGGGCTCGTCATTGACCGCCACCCCTTGCCCTAAAAATAAAAAATAAATCAATCAATTGTCTGGTTGAGGATTCGGAAACTTGTTTTGATTAAAAAAGTGATATTTGGAATAATGAACGAATCTCAACATTCTAATATTCGACTCGATTCGACTCACTTACACCCCTAGGGAGATATAGTTTCTATTTCCTAACTCCTTTAAAAGCAACATAACAAACATCTAAATTGCTATCATATTATTCTCCCAGTTTTCCTTCTTATTTTTTGGTCCTTTTTTTTATAATAATGCTTATTTTGTCTTTGAATCTTTGTTTATTTTGAGACTGCTACAATGGAGTTTTATTCTAAAGAGTTTGATTTTGTGAAGTCCAGTTGAATTTAATGACGAGCTACAAAAAAAAAAAAATGGTATATTAGCTGAGGGATATTCGTAAAAGAAAGATTACCTTAGTTTGAAAATCAACGTTGCTTGCTTCACATTTGAAAATACCTTTTAGAACCTCCTCTTTGTGCTTTGATACTAAAGGAAAACGTCGATCGGCCCAAGCTCCGTTGACCATGGTCAAAATCGGACCATTGCCAACGTTTTCAGGGGATCTACCATCGCCACCTGCCACCACTGCCATCATCTTCCTCGATTTTGAATTGATTTCCTCGACATTTTTGGACCCGAGAAAACCCAACATATGCTTCAAAGTATGGCCTATTGATCCTGCAACCACCATGTTCAAAACCCCATTGATTGATAATGGGGAAGAGACTATGTTCTTGCCAAAAGGGTTTTGAATCTGCTTTAGCATCAGCTGATTAGCAATCCGTGTGCAGAACTCCATTGTTGATCTGCTGCTTTTTAGGGTTTGTGCTATTATGTGTTTATACTTATATATAGGAGTTTTGGGCTTTCTTGATAGGCACGCTTTTTATTTTATTCTCCCTGGACTTTCTTTGATTGTTTTGTAGTCATTTATTTGCTTGACTTTAGGGTTAGATAAATAGGGCCGACATTTTTTGGGTTTTTTTTTTTTTTTTCGTCACTCGATATCACTCGATAGACATCTAGCCTACCTATAAACAGATGGGAAAGGCGTATCGTTAAGCAGCATACGAGTGGGGCAAATCCGAAGTACATCAACCCCCACACCAAGCACTCGCACTTCTAGCGAGAATCGAACTCTCATCTTCCATTTGGAAGAGGGTGAGAAATTTAATGCCATTGGAAATTTGGACTACAAGTCCATAATGTCCATTGGCAACCTTTATGTTCATTAGCAATATACTCCTAGGAATTTAGGATTCTCAAAATAAAGGAAAACGAGACTTGGACTTCCAATTGGCAGTAACATTATACGATTGATTTTGGGAATGTTTTCTTTACGTAACTTATGGGTGGAATCGACTAACAGTTACAATTGGAATTGTCAATGGCTTCTTGCCCTTTTTATCCTAATGAAAAATTAAGAAAGGCTAGAAATATAAGTGCACGTATCGCTCAATATACAACATATATGGGTTCTTTGACCCATTTAGGTGCGGGCTTTGTCCCTTTGGATGATCTTTTGGGTGTGTTGGTGTCTTACCAACTTTAAGGTGTTTTTACTGTTTTTTTTTTTTTTCAAAAAATGTGATGTAAATCGTAGTGATAGGTTGAGCTTGTCGTCTCTGTACGACGCTCTCTGGTGTGTCACTACGGAATTTCTCTGTTGTATCGTTATTCTTAATGATATGTGGAAACTCACCTTTTTGCTGATAAAAAAAAAAAAAGTAAAGAGCATTTATAAGAATGAGCGTAGTCTCTCTAGATATGGACCCAGGGACCCATGCGGGAGAATGTTCCTAATAAAACCTCTTGAGACAGTATTAACCCACGAGTTAATTTCATCTCTCCAACTCGATTAGCCTGCATAGACACTTGTTTGGTTTAAAATGAAAAATAAAATCACGTAATTTCAGTAGTTTATCTCCTAGTTGATCCGCCATGGATCGCGACGCCCTTTCCTATAAAACATTAAATAATTGTCTGTTTGAGGATTTGGAAACCTGTTTGATTAAAACCTATATTTCGACGAATTCTATAAGGAAGGAAAATTTGCAAGGTATCACGCAAGGAAAAACGTGTTTGAGTCCATTCTAGTCTCACAAAAATTTAGAAAAAATATTCATAAATTTTTAAATATTATCCTATGGGGCCTGTAAAAAATCAGCTCCAACGGATATCGGTAAATATTACTTTTGGATTTGTATGGTCAAACTGAGTAGTTTCGCCTCTACGAATCTAAAAGTAATATTTAGCGATATCCGTTGTAGCTGCTTTTTTTACATGGCTTCATAAAATAATATTTAAAAATTTATGAATATTTTTCTAGATTTTTGTGGAATCTGGAATGGACCCAAACGCATTTTTTCTTGCGTGATTCCTTGCGAATTTTCATTCTATATAGCAGAGCTCATTTCATATTTCGGAGAGAACATCAAAATATTTTTCAGATCCCTCTGCATTCAGTTTTTTGAACTATTTTCTTATGAAAGTTTTCAAAAAACTTTTGATTTCGACAAAACCATCAAACATGGACAAAATTTTGTCTTATCAAATCTTGACGGAGAGCCTATGAGTTAATTTCATCTACCACTTGATTAGCTTGTGTAGACATTTAATAATTTCAAAATGAATCATAATTAAAACATGTAATTTCAGCCCACGCTTCGTGTGTGGTCAGCCAGCCGGCGTTAACCCCTTGGCCCCGTGCGACATTGTATGCTTTGCGCTGCAGTAGGCCTTTGGGCCTAACATCAGTGCTGCAGAACTGCAGCCTGGGCTGCCTCCCACATCGGGAGTTTAGGTGTGTGTATAAAGAGTCCGCTGATCCTCTCCCTAGTCAGCAATTGTCTAGGTGAGTTGATAAAGTGAATATACCCTCTTGCCCATTGACAAGAATTTCAGTAGTCATTTCCAAGTTGGGATCATCTTCACCAAGAGCGGAACTATAGTTGGACCTGCAATTACTCCATAATGACGCACAGTCCACAAGCTAAGAAGAATTAAAAAATCTAACATTTTCAAAACTAGAGAGCATAGCTTTTAGGTACTCCATCAAACTTACCGTTCTGTTAAGATTTTTATTTTTTAAGTACTTATTTTCTATTTTACGAGATAAATCATTTGCTCACAATATATCACCTTTAATTCAAAAATAAATACATTTCATAAGATGATCGATCAGGTACACTCCATCTCTCATATTCATTGATTCTCTGTTGAATATACTTGAAGGATTTTGGATTGGGTTGAATAGGAATTTCATGTGGGTGTTTGTCAAAACATTTATTCATTTAATGCGTAAGAACTCTTTCTTTAGAGCAGAATCTGAAGTTCGTGCTCCTTGTTTTTGCAGGTGCAATATAATTCATAGATATTGATCGTGTTCAACGAGGAGGTGCCACAATCCAAAAATCTATTACGAGGAAGGAGTAAAGAGTCGTGGATATTAATTTTGCAAGTCATATTAAGGATTGGTAATTGTATTGTCTTACTCATGAACAGGGCACATGAAAATGGATTCTTTTGGAGCTGCAGACACATCTATCCTTCTCAGTTTTGAGTTGTTGCAACCGATGCTCTGTCATAGCACATGAAAATAGATTCTTTTGGAGCTGCGGACACATCGATACTTCTCAGTTTTGAGTTGTTGCAACCGATGCTCTGTCATGTGGACTGTTGAGAGTAGTATGCGAGGCGGTTGTTTGCCAAGTTCCATTCAAAATATAAATATGTCTTTGAAGAGGAATTTACAAGCAATGGTAGAGAAGGTCCAAAGGCAACAAGATTTGACAAAACTCCTTTAAATGCCACCAAGCAAAAGGTTGTAGCTGCTAAGTAGTATATATAAAAGAACACAGAGCAGATTCGGAGCGGTTTAACTTCCGGTATATACATTCAATTTACTTGTTTATATTATTTGGATTTCTTGTTAGAAGAAGGAAGTTTTTATGTGATTGGAATGTCCTTTTGTTTTTCTTATTTGTAGAAGTATATTTTGGTAGCAATCACATTGGATTATGGAGATCAATATTGTGTAAGAATGGTTGGTTTAGTGCGTAAAGGAATTTTTTGAACATGAATAGGTAGATGGGCTAATCAATTGCATTTTTATTCATAGTCATGGAATGTGCAGAATCCAATAGCCTTCGTGAATGGTTGGTTTGGTTATATCTGCAGTGATTAATGAAATTATGCGGAAGCGTTCAAACTACTCCTAGAGGGGGGGTGAATAGGAGTTTTAATAAAAATATACCAATTTTCAGATTTAAAAATTAATAAAGATGAACGGGTTGATTATCTCGATTAATCCAAACCAAAAAATCAAGTAGTGCAGTAGAATAAAAATTATGACAAGAGACACACGATTTACGTGGAAAAACTTAGGGTCCTAAATAACCCTAAGCCAAAACCACGGCCTAAAACTACTGATTTATTCTATTAATCAAAAAGAAGTACAGATTGCGAAATAGTAAAATTCTTACCCAAGCTTTTACCTATTCTCGCCAATCTCCGATGCTCCCCGAGCTTCTTCAAGATCCAATAGATGCACCACGGACTTCACGCCCGATCTCCGGATTCAACCGGCTCCGAATCAATCTCCAAAAGATTCGGCCACAGCAGCAAACGGCACAAAGAATCACGAACAGTGAATGTATGAATGATAGGATGTGAACGTGATTTAGACAACCCAAAAAAGATAAAACGTTCGAAGATGAAAGAACCAAAAAAAAAAAACGTGGACTGCCAGAAACTTAATTAAACTCTCCTCCTCCTTAAACCATAAAATCGTGCAAACCTTTCCTCCTTTTTTTTTTAATCAAAAACTCACGCCACTGAAAAAAGAGATGCAACTCTTCATACTTTTGTTCTTATAAAAAAAATAAAACCCTTGTCGCCCCTCTATCTGTTTTCGTTCGCAGGTGCAAGCATGTAATAAAAACAAAGGTCGATTAGCGGTACACAAACTCTTCTCTGAAAAAAAAATGGGTGTACCCTAATGGTGGATCAATCCCTTTTTTATATAGTATTTTCACTCGACCGACAATCAAGTATGGAAAGCAAATTTTCAAAGAATTCTTCGGCAAGGCAAATGTGTGCAATCTATATTTTTTATATTCCAAAGAAAAATCTTGTAACGATAATTATATCTATAAATATGGTAAGCAGATTTTAGGAGAGTTTTACAGGAAATAAAAATGTGCATGAATAAACTTTCTAATCTTGGGAAAAATATGCATGATGTGCAGTGTAATGTTTTTACCTCTCACGCAATTGGATCAATTTTGCCACGGTCAATTTGGCGCAAATCATGGGAGAAGCATTGAGCGAGAAACTACCCCCTAATTAACCTACCCATTACAATCAAATAGAATTGATATAACAAAGACAGTAATAGAGGTTTTGAACAACCCCGGAAAGTGCCAAAATATCTAACAATTAAATGCTATGTTATTTTGAATATCAGCATCAAAACTCTTTCGATTGATCAAGCTTTTTATGTTAGTTTGAATTTTGTGTTGCTTGATTCGTTGAGTTATATCTTCGATTGAGAGCAAGCGATATTAGTGTTGATAGTGCAAGAAAGGGGCTCATTGGCTATTGTTTGCAATTCTGGAACTTAGCTAACTTAGCTGAAACTTATATGATTGGCTATTGTGTTCAATTCTGCAACTTAGCAGAAACTTATATGTTTTGGCCCCGTTTCGGTTTCTCTTCTTAAAAAATAAGTACTGATTTTCTTTTTATGAGACAGGTCATTCTCTCACAACACATCACCTTTTTACTCCCAAATAAGTACTGTAAAGTCCATATTTTGGCAAATCCCATGACAAAATCTTTTTTGATTTGTATCCCATTAATTGTGCTGTAACTTATTGTTCTAGAGCACCTGTTTTAGGAAAGATTTTCAATTATATTATGTAATTGATAAATAGAGGATGTCAAAGGAAAGTTGATTTGTAAGGAAATCAATTTGACAAGGAATCGGCATCGTAGCAGCTGAAAAAGAGAAGTGCATCTCGGAATCATAGGGGGAAATAAGGGAACGTGAAATTACTTCCGTGCTTGAGCAATTCTAAAAGGGTTATCACGGTGCTTGAGCAATTGGACAGTTTTTGGCTCTATCTATTTATAAACGGTTGGCTGGGATTTCGACATAACCGAAAGATATTAGAGCTATTGATTTTTGTCTCCAAGACCAAGTAATATCCAATGGTGACTGGTTCTTATCGCTTGGAGTTACACATGATTCAATGATCATGAACCATTCTACATAAACTCCAAGTGTGTTTTTTTAACCATTGTTCCTACTACTCGAAACCTTTTTCCGGTGGATTCTGGAAGTATATTGGAGGACTTGTGGATTCAAGGCGTGCGGCAATCAACCACTTGGTGCGGTGTACGTGGATTCGACAAATCGATCTTTCGTCAGTTGGTGAGGATTCACAATTGTTTAATTAAGATCGTTTGTAACTGCACAATGATTACTTTTAGTGGTTCGATTTCCTCCCGTGGTTTTTACCCTTTTTAAGGGGTTTTCCACGTATATTCTTGTGTTCACCTGTTATTGCTTTTCGTTCCTTTATTATGTTGCTTTTGAGTATTTGATAGCAAAAAGGAATTTCAATTGGTATCAGAGCGGGTCGCTCATTTTTTTTGTGGATTTCGTCCTAGAGCGGATCTGAAGCAATAATGAATATGAACACTAACATGAATCATCCGTCGAGTCGCACACCTATTTTGGATAGTGAAAATTTTGATTACTGGAAATCTAGAATAAAGGCTATCATGAGGTCTGTGGATGAGGAAATTTGGAATTCTTGCATTAATGGATATAGTTGCCCTATGAAAACAATAGATGGAAAACAGGTCCCTAAAGCTACTTCTGAATTAAGTGCCACGGAAAAAACTCCTTTACAAGCTAATAATCGTGCTTTAGACATATTGTTTAGTGCTGTTGATGTTAATGAGCATCGTAAGATTGCAAATTGCGAGATTGCAAAAGAAGCGTGGGATATTTTAGTAACTTGTCATGAGGGAACGGATGTTGTTAAACAATCTAAGTTACAGAGACTCACTACTGAATTTGAGATAATAAGAATGCAAGAGAATGAAACTTTTAATGAATTCTACTCTAAATTGATCGCTATCGTTAATAGTTGCGAAACCCTCAATGAGCCTATTCCTCCTTTTAGGGTAATTAAGAAAATATTGAGATCCTTGCCTGAACGGTTTAAGACAAAGGTCACTATGCTTGAGGGTAAACGTAAACTCAATGAAAAATCTGTTGAAGAAGTGGTAGGTATTCTCCAAACTTATGAAGCTGATATGTTACAACCTGAGTCTTTAAATTCTAAAGTTAAACCATCGGCTAAGTCGATTGCTTTTGCAAGCTCTCAAAGCGAGTCTAGAGAGTCAGATTGTGATGATGAGTATGACCTTGAAGCTATGGATTTATTTACCAAAAACTTCAAACAATTTTTTAAAAAAAAATGACTAAAGGTGATGGTAATAAGAAATTTGAAAACAAAAGAAAAAGTGAGTCTTCTAGTGGTAAAGAAAAGAAGGGGATTAAAGGACCACCGAGTGGGTCAAAGTGTTATGAGTGTCAAGGGTATGGTCACTTAGCGCATGAATGCATTAACAAATTGAAGAAAAAGACTAATTTCAAGGCCAACATAACTTGGGATGACAATAGTGAATCTAACAATTCTGAGGAAGAACAAGTAGATAACACAAACTTTATGGCTTTTGGGGCTTCTTTACAGTCGAACCTTAGTGATCATGAATCCTCAGATGATAGTGAGAATGAGGGAAGTGATGAGGAGTTTAGTTTTGATGGGCTAAAACAATCCTACAATATGCTGTTTAAGGAGAGTATTAAGATTAATGAGTCAAATTTGAAAATGGCTGAGAATTATAATAATTCTAACAAGGAGTTAGTGATAGCTAAAAAACAAGTGGAAGAGTTGCAAGGTTCTTTGAGCAATGTCACTAGTGAGAGAGAAAAGTTGAGTAAGGAGGTTGAGAGTCTTCGAGAAAAGAACAAAGTCTTGACTGATTTAAAGGCTACGTCAGAAGATAAAATAGAATCATTAAATATTGAAATTGATAATGCTAATATTCTATTTGAGCATTTGAATACAGGTTCCAAGAAGTTAGACGAAATTCTTGATGTTCAAAGGCCAACGAGTGACAAAACAGGGCTTGGATTTTATGAAGCTTCGTCCTCAAAAATAATTGGAGGTAAACCAAATGAGTTGGAATCAAAGAAGGTAATGCCGAAACCCCATAGTATTGATACGGCTAAAAATGTGATTGGAAAGGGATATAATATTAGACATGACAAATTTGCTAAATTTATTCCTACATGCCATTATTGTCAAGTCAAAGGTCACACTAGACCTTATTGTAGGAAGTTGCTTGTGCCAAAGTCTTCACACAGACGCTTAGCATATTCTCATGGTTATGACATACATATGCCAACATGTCATTTTTGTGGTGTAAAAGGTCACATTAGACTCAAGTGTTTTCAATTACACGGATACCCTCCTGTTGTGCGCAATCATGTTGTTAACAATAAAACTATTTCTAAACATGGTAATATTCGAAAGTCTTGGACTAGTTACACTAAATATGATAATACTAAAAACATGTCTGGTAAAAACATGGCTCTTGGAGTTCAACCAAATAAATTGTGTAACACTAGTCAAGTCAAAACAAGACTTATTTGGGTGAGGAGGTTGGATTTAAAATCTCATACGAATTTATCTGGAGGTGTTGACCTTGCCTTTTGAGGCTTGGTCTTGTTTCCGTAGTCTAGGTTGGTCTTTACTGCTTATAATGTTCCTAGAGCTACGAGTTGAGTCATTTGTTTAGTTTTATTGCTTCTATTTTTTAGCATTTTCTTTTGTTAATTCGCTTCCCTGCTTAATTCATGATTTGTAAAGAAAATCCAAAAACATTCATATATTTATTTGTTTTCGAAAACTTAATAATCAATAAATATTTTTGGGCTAAGCATATTTTTGGAGTGAGTAGTCAGCCATGGGTTTCACTAAATGCACTTTTTTTTCAAATGCATGCGTACTTCTTGTTCATTCCTCTCATGTGATACATTTGGACATTAGTTGCACCATGCCTTATGACTCTATGATCGCCACATTTACACGTCAGGATTAGAGAGATTATTCAGATTGGATAGTTGGTTCTCATGTCCATTGGAATGTCTCATTTTGTTCCCTCGGCGATTGACCTTTTGCCATTTTGGTTGGATACAGTGTTCTCTTGGTTTTGTTAAAAAAGAAAAAAAACCTTATAAAAAGACAAAAGACTATTTGTGAGTTCTTAATGCTTATCCAGGCGTTCATCGAGTACCGGACAATTGGGGTGAGGTACTCTCCCTCTGAGCGTTCGTGTCACAAAATGGATAGACTTTGTGAAGGCTTCCGTGTTGGACCACTCGCTTAGTAACCGGGGATTGGGTATGAGGTACTCTTATTTCCAATATTCGTGTCAAAAGGCAGTGGGGTAAAAATACTAAAACACGTGTATTTGTTTGGAAGATTCAATAAAAATTGATATGACAAAATACTCATTGGTTGAGGGGGAGTATTTAATTGTTGAGGGGGAGTTTGTTAGGCTTTGGGATATCATTCGTATCATAATGTCTGGTTTGACTTCGTGGGAGGATTTAAGGGTGGTTGCCATTCTCATGGAACACGAGAAATCTTGTATCCGAAGATGGTAGTCTTAATATTTCTGACGTGTCACAAACCCACTATTGTCATAGTCTCATACTGCATGTTGTACTTAATTTCAGATTACTTCATGCTTGGGATACATACAAGTTTACTCATGCATTTCAAAAACTTGTAGTGACATTTATTGAATCTCATGGTTGAGTATTCATCTCTGCATCCATGTGTTTGTCTTTCCCGGATTATTTTTTTTAATAAACAAACAGATTATTTTTAGTCCTATAAAAATTTTCCGTTTTGTTTTGGCTCTAAGATAGTATCTCTTTCATACTCAGCAATTACTAGAGTTTTCCTATACTACAATCGACTTCTTTTTGGATATATAGACCACCGACTGGATCATCCTCATTTTGTCTCACCTCACTTATAAGTTATTCTACATAAGTCTCATTTTACTAGTCAACACGTGCATGTCCTTCATATAAATATATAGTTGCATTTTTACCATGTGTTGATGGGTGCCCGGTGTAGCAATTAGTTTTATTCCTGCATATGTTTTCGGGCTCGATGGAGCATAGCAAGATTCTATGTGCTCTAATTTGATTTTTGGCATATGTTTCTAACGCACTGTTTTCGAGACTTCCTTCACATGGCATATCAGTCTGGTTTAAATTTTTTTTATTCCTACTATGGCTTAATTTGGGTGCTCTATTTATTGGAGGCTTTATTGATTTGGGATATTCTTGTGTACTCTACCTTTGTCATTCCGTGACAAAAAGGGGGAGTAATTTAACAGATTGACTGACTTTTCAATGTTCATAAATGCATCTTCACAGGTTGTCATCAATCTGTTAAGGGATAGGTTGTTATGTATGTTTTGTCATGGAAGTGCCAAAGGGGGAGATTGTAAAGTCCATATTTTGGCAAATCCCATGACAAAATCTTTTTTGATTTGTATCCCATTAATTGTGCTGTAACTTATTGTTCTAGAGCACCTGTTTTAGGAAAGATTTTCAATTATATTATGTAATTGATAAATAGAGGATGTCAAAGGAAAGTTGATTTGTAAGGAAATCAATTTGACAAGGAATCGGCATCGTAGCAGCTGAAAAAGGGAAGTGCATCTCGGAATCATAGGGGGAAATAAGGGAACGTGAAATTACTTCCGTGCTTGAGCAATTCTAAAAGGGTTATCACGGTGCTTGAGCAATTGGACAGTTTTTGGCTCTATCTATTTATATACGGTTGGCTGGGATTTCGACATAACCGAAAGATATTAGAGCTATTGATTTTTGTCTCCAAGACCAAGTAATATCCAATGGTGACTGGTTCTTATCGCTTGGAGTTACACATGATTCAATGATCATGAACCATTCTACATAAACTCCAAGTGTGTTTTTTTAACCATTGTTCCTACTACTCGAAACCTTTTTCCGGTGGATTCTGGAAGTATATTGGAGGACTTGTGGATTCAAGGCGTGCGGCAATCAACCACTTGGTGCGGTGTACGTGGATTCGACAAATCGATCTTTCGTCAGTTGGTGAGGATTCACAATTGTTTAATTAAGATCGTTTGTAACTGCACAATGATTACTTTTAGTGGTTCGATTTCCTCCCGTGGTTTTTACCCTTTTTAAGGGGTTTTCCACGTATATTCTTGTGTTCACCTGTTATTGCTTTTCGTTCCTTTATTATGTTGCTTTTGAGTATTTGATAGCAAAAAGGAATTTCAAGTACTTATTTTAGAAACTGGAACCGGTCTATCCCAAACTTATAGTAGCTGGTTTGACCACACAACCTCGCTTCTTTCTTGGGAAAACCACATTCTTTATGAAAATTCTTTCTATTTGGTTGCTTAAGCCTAGAAAACAAGAATATGTCATAGCAATTTACATAACCGACCTATTTATTGGACATACATGTAAAATCCTAATCCAGACAATACTCTAGAAAGTTAAAATGCCATTAACCTGAACATAAAAAAACTAGACTTCTAAAATGAAGTCAAAGACACTTCAGGCTAAATCTTCTTGTGTTCTTGTTTTGCTTTCTTATTAATATTTAAAAACTCCAGACTCTGCTATAATCATGCCACTCTGGTATTTACAAGTAATATATGATCTATAACCTATAACCTACAGGTGTAAATTAACCACACCATTTCCCGCTTTAAACAATCCATATAATATGCCTTTATAATTACTTTACTCCCTTTTCTGTGTTCACAACTTTATCATCGCAAGCAAAATTTAAACAATCCACACAATATGCCTAATATCTTTTGTTCCAAATCAACGGGCATGACATTCGTGCCTTGCACGAAGCCATTTATCTAGTTTTTCAAATGTTTCAATTTTCTTTCGATTTTATGACTACAAAAAACAAAGCAATCCACTGGACACCATGTCAAGCAACTTACTCAACATCTGCACCTTCAACCCTTGATTTGAAGACAATGTCCCCCATCCAATGACTCCATCACACCACAGCGGTGTGGTGTATCGACAGTGATATGCCCATTCTGCACACCTATGATTTGAAGACAACGTCCCCCATCCCCCATCCACTGACTCCATCACACCGCAAAGGTGTATCATCAGTGATATGCCCATTCAGATAGTGGTCTGGAAAGTGAAGCAAAGAAACTTGGTTCAATAGCTCGTAAAATCATACGAATGAAACAATTAGGCATGTTAATGGAAAAAATTTCGTCTACCGCTGCTCCCTCGCTGTCAAGGTCCTTGACGCTGGCTCCATCCAGGCGGAGTGCGAATTCCATAACGAACTCCTCTTCGCCGACCGAATCGAGTCCGACTACGTCATCTTCGTCAAGATCGAGTCCAACTATGTCATCTCCGTCAGGGGCTTCTCCTCCAACCGCAAGCGCTGCGTCATGTCTGCTCGTCTACACAAGCTCAAGAGCAACGACAGCCTCTCCAAGACTGCTTGCTCCACCACTGCTGTGACCAGCCTGTGATCTCCCTCTCCATTTTTTGAAAAAAAGATTATTCCGTATAATTATTCCAAAACTGTTCTATCGTACCAGAAATTCTAGAAACAAGCAAATAAAAATCTAGATGAGAGCAATGTTTTCAAATCGGGATACATATCGTGTATCTTACGATACGTGAGTTTCTAGACAAGAGTGAGGAATGAGACTATTTGTATGACACTGGAACTCAAACTTTTCCTTTTTGGCTTGGTAGATAGCTAGACCCATCCCTATTTATACTACTCCATGGAAGACTCTAGTACAAAAATATTTTTATACAAGATAAACTTTAAGATAATTCTAGAATTACACATGTGACTAATTCTCAAAAAAAAACTCTAGATATTTCACAAGAATATTCTAGAGTTTCTAGAGATAGATATTAGTGTTCTTAAAAACTAGATATTTATATCTTCTTCAATAATATCTTCCATCTTTAGATTTTATCAAGTGGACTTGTTTAGACCTAACTTTCTTGTGCCAAATACTAAATTTAGTTTATGCTTCAACAACGTTAAACATAATAATATTAAAATACAATTAAAAAGTTGATACACGTAATAACAATGTTAATCATAATAAATATATAATTAAAAAGTTAATACACCTAATAACACCAACAAACTATGGTCACTTTTTAAAAAAAAACATTTTTAAGAAGCAAAATTTCAAGTCTTTCAACTGGAGCCTACTACATTAAGACTTCATGCTCTCTTTGCTAGGGAAAGAAAAGTCAGGCAACAAAACACAATCGAAGTACGGTTCTTTCTTCTATATAAGCCCTACATTGAGGTTGAATTTTATCAAATGATTTGAAAAATGTCATAATTAGATCAAATGGATTAGATTAATGTATTTGGGATTCCGCTTTCAAAAATAAGATCCAACTTTTTCCCAATAAGTAATCGTAGAATACGCACCAAACTAGGATACGCATATAAATCGTAGGATACGCAGTCGTATCGTAGAATTTCTATACAAAAAGGATACAGAGTAGGATACGTATCGTTGTCCGAAGATGACGATACAAATCCTAGGATACGTATCGTGTATCGTAGATTTTTAACAACTATTGACAAGAGCGATAAAGAAAAAGGGCCGAATTCCTTCATTAAATGCTACCCCGTCTCTCTGGATACTACATTTTGGTATGTCTATGCTTCGAAATCGAGCATATGAGGTTTTTGACCAATGAGAGAGAGAAAGAGGAATTGCTTGTGACAGGGTGGGGAAGTGGGGGAAGAAGGGTGTGTGTGTCGTGGGGAGGATCACAACTGTTTTTAGGCGCCAAGGGATCCTCGCCGTAGGATGTGAAACTCAACTAAAATCTGAACCCGTTAAATTAAAACCAACCAAGAATGTATATTGTAAATTGGGATTCTAATCTAAAATGTATCAATCATTCTACCTCCATATCTAAACACACACCCATTTACACGCTCACACTCATAATATGGATGGAGCCCGCACACACTACACACTCAGTGTGTGAGGAAGCCACCCTTATTGTGAGTATGGGTATGAAAGTGGATGTGTAAGCCACCCTAAACCCCCAGCACCAAGCCCCCAACCAAGCGCACTTCGAAACCCAGCCCTTCCCGAACTAAAAAAAGCCCTAGAAAGGGGGGGTTGTACTCCATCACCCACTCGTCGGACGAATCAAATTCCTGCCTCTTTGATGTCCCTATGCAATTGTCGGATGCTGAGCTCCCTTTGTTTACTGGTAAAATGGCAACTGATCTCATACTGGACGGGCGTGTGGCTGGCCCTGAACAGCCACCTTCCCAATGATAATCCTATCCTGGAATTGTCAAGGAGTTGGGCGTACTTTGACAACCCAGGCCTTAGGTGATATTGTGCGTAAAAACCGTCCCTCCATCGTTTTCTTGATGGAGACCAAGAATAATAAGGTTCTCTTGGAAACCATCCGCCGTAGGCTAGATTTTGATTTTAGTAGTTATGTTGATCCCATTGGCCTTTCTGGAGGTCTTGCTTTATGGTGGAAAAATGAAGTGGAAATTGATATTGAAACTTCAACCAAAAATATTGTACATACTGTTGTTTCAGAAAAGTCTACTTCACATGTTTGGGCTGCCTCTTTCATCTATGGAAGTCCTAACAGAGAGGGTAGAGATCAGGTGTGGGAAGAAATTATAAGCATTGGGCGTTCTGGGTCTTTTCCATGGCTGTGCATAGGTGATTTCAATGAAGTTTTAAGTACAAGTGATAAAGTGGGGGGTACCATTCCTAATTCAAGGAGGCTGTCCTCCTTTCACGAGATGCTAACTTTGTGTGGTTTAGTGGACTTGGGTTTTAAGGGACCTAGGTTCACGTGGAGAAACAACAGATTGGGAGAGGACCTTATTATGGAAAGGTTGGATATGGCGTTTGCAAATGATAAGTGGAGAGAGTTGTATGACCAAGCCATTGTTTTGGTTGAAGCTGCTATTGGGTCAGATCACAACCCACTTATACTGAATACTTCTTTCCCTTTGAAGAAAGTAAGGAAACCCTTTCGATTCGAATCCTTTTGGACCACCGAGGAAAGTTGTAAGCTTGTAATTGCAGAGTCTTGGGATGCTTTTTATGAGGGGTCCGGTTTATCAAAGGTGTGTAAGAAATTAAGGGGATGTAAAGAGAAACTGAAGGTGTGGCATCAGCAAACTTTTGGGGACTTTCGTCTCCAAATAGCGAGTCTCAAAGACAGATTGGTTCACATTCAGGAAAAGGGAGTTTCTGGTTCTCATCTTGATTATACGGTGGAAGAGAAGATTATCAAGAACAAACTGGAGGATCTTTGGCAGAAAGATGCTATGTATTGGCATCAACGTTCACGTATCAAATGGCTCCAAATGGGAGATAAAAACTCTCGTTTCTTTCATCTGAGCACCATCCATCGAAGGCAGCGGAACCAAATTGTGAAACTCAAGGATGTAGCTGGTAACTGGAAAATGGAGGAGAAAGATATTTCAGGTATCATCCAAACTCATTTCCAAGAGCTGTACTCTCCCCCTCCCCTCAGGGATTTTGGTGATATTCTTAGCTTAATCAATCCAGTGGTAACGCCTGACATTAATATTTCTTTGACTAAACCCATCTCTAGTGAGGAAATACGTTTGGCAACCTTTCAAATGGGACCTCTAAAAGCCCCAGGTTCTGACGGTTTCCCTGGTCTCTTTTTTCAAAATTATTGGGATATTGTAGGGAACGACATTACTGAGGCTGTTAAATCTTTTTTTGTTCATGGTTCTCTGCCTCCTGAGCTTAATCACACTAATGTTACCCTTATTCCCAAAGTAAGAAATCCGGAATCAATGAATCAACTTCGCCCTATTAGTCTGTGTCGTTTTGTTTACAAGATCATCTCCAAAATCCTTACCAACAGGATGCAGCCCTTTATCCATGGGTTAATTTCTGAGAACCAATCTGCCTTTATCCCTGGCCGTCAGATCCAAGATAATATTATTGTGGCTCATGAGGTTTTCCACCATCTCAAGCATAAGAAAAATGGTTCTAAAGCTGCTGTTGCCATAAAGCTAGATTTAAATAAGGCTTATGATCGTGTATGTTGGGATTTTCTCTTTAAAGTTTTGGAAAAAATGGGTTTTGATAACAGATGGATCAGATGGGTGAAACTTTGTGTGTGTACGGTGAAATACTCCATTTGTGCGAATGGGAGTCAAGTGTGTAATGTGTTCCCCTCTCGTGGCCTTAGACAAGGGGATCCCTTATCCCCATACCTTTTTCTATTTGTGGTGGATGTGTTCTCTGTCCTTATCCAAAGAGCAATCCAAAACAAATCTATAAAAGGTGTGAGGATGAAAAGGGAATGCCCTGTGGTGTCTCACCTTCTTTTTGCTGATGACTCCATCATTTTTCTTGAAGCTGAGACTACCTCCTGCTCAAATTTTAAGTACCTGGCTTCTTGCTTCAGTGAAGCTTCTGGACTAACCATCAATGTCCACAAATCCAGTCTTTATTTCTCGGCCAATACCAATCTGCATGTAAAGAAAGATATTAAAGAGATTCTTGGTATGAAGGAAATGGATCCAAAGTCCAAATATCTAGGGCTACCCGCTGAATGGGGGAGATCAAAAAAGGAAGCAATGGGCTTCATAAGCGACAGGGTTGATGGAAAACTTCAAGGTTGGGGAGGCAAAAATCTTAACCATGCAAGCAAAGAGGTTCTTATCAAAGCGGTGATTCAAAATATGCCCGTTTACCCCTTCATGTGCTTCAAAGCACCCCTCTCCTTTTGCTCTCGTCTCAACTCATCTGTCAGCAAGTTTTGGTGGAAAAATTCTGAATCAAAAGCGGGTATTCATTGGGGGGCTTGGAGTAAGTTGGTTGCCCCGAAGGAAGAAGGGGGTTTGGGCTTTAAGGATTTTACTGCTTTTAATAATGCCCTCCTTGCTCGTCAATTTTGGAGGATAAGCGAGAACCCAAAAGCACTTTGGGCAAAAATCTTAAAAGGGAAGTACTTTCCAAAGACGTCCTGTTGGGAGGCAAAGAAAGGCCATTCTCCCTCATGGGCTTGGTGTAGTATGCTTGAAGGAAAAAAGGTCTTGGAGGAGGGAATGAAATGGAGCATTGGAAATGGGAAATCTGTCCAGTTCTGGAATGATGCCTGGGTTCACAATAACCCGCATAGCAAAGTTACCAGCACCCCCCCTCCTGACTGCGAGTGGTCCAAAGTAGCAGATTTCATCAATGACGATTCTCAATCTTGGGATGTGGAGAGACTCTCCATTTGTGTCTCAGCAGAAGATATGAAAGCCATTCTCGCAATTCCTATTAGTTTGGCAAAAAGAGAAGATAAGCGTATTTGGTCTTTCACTAAATCTGGACAGTACAATGTAAAATCAGGTTACCATCAGGTCTTAAAGAAAACTGCCCCTCCAAATCCAAATCAAGCCTCCACCTCCCACTCTCCTCCTAAATTCTTATGGACAAAGCTTTGGTCTGTTCCTACTATGCCCAAAGTGTGCCATTTCATGTGGAAAGTGGTAAAGAATTGGGTTGCGTGCAAAGCAAATCTGTTCAAAAGGAAATGCTCTCCCTCCCCAACCTGCCCCCTCTGCTATGCTGCCCCGGAAACTATTGAACACTCACTGTTTCACTGTCCTTGGACCAGAGCTGTTTGGTTTGGCTGCGGGAAATCTTCTTGGACTACTGAGTTGGATACCTCTTCAGCTGCTAGGTGGATGGAAGACCTTCTCTGCGGACAAATGGCAAAGGAAACTACAATGGAGAATATGGCAGCCATTTTTCAGGTATGTTGGGCTATTTGGAAAGCTAGAAATGCCTGTGTCTTCACCGGAAAGTCCCCACTCCCTGGAGAAACCATTGAGGCTGCATCTGTAGGTTTCAAGGATTATCTCCATGCGCTTTCTAGAGTACCAAAACCCAGTCCTCCCCAACATCTCAAAACCAACAGTTGGATCCCTCCACCCCCCTCTCTTCTAAAGTTCAATTCGGATGGAGCATACAAATCCTCCTGCAGCGCTGCTGCCTTTGGCGTGATCGCCAGAGACTGTGGTGGATCAGCTCAATTTTGGCGTACGGGTAAGGTTGTGGCTACTTCAGCCCTTGCCATAGAAGCTTGGGCACTTAGAATTGCTTGTGGAATTGCCAAGGACATGGAGCTCGCTGAAGCCATCTTCGAATCTGACTGTTTGGAACTGATTAATTGTTTTAACTCCCCTTCCGCCTCTAGACCATGGGAAATCTGGGCAATAATTGAAGACATTGTTGACTGGGCTAGGGATAGAAAATGGTCCTTCTCTTGGTGTCCCCGAGCGAAGAACAAGGTGGCGCATTGGTTAGCAACAAATTGTCTCAATAGGAAAGTTATGTTTCCCTCAGGTTGTATTCCGCCTGATTTGCATACTTTACTTAGGTCTGATGTAACTTGCTAATTCCGTTTTTATGAATTGTTGATCTCTTCAAAAAAAAAAGTGAGTGTTGAGTTAGAATTTTTGCAAATGTATACAGTAAATTACTTAGCACGTGGTTTGGCTTTATAAGTCGGTTGGTTTTTTTTTTTTTTGGTCTTTGCTCAATTTATTTTTGTATTTGTTAATTTTTATGAATTATTAATTCGGTTCAAACGAGAATCAAAAGAGTAAAATTATGATCTACATTTAAAGATTGGCTAAATTTCACTTACCTCCCATGAGGCTTTGACCACAATCGCAATTGTGTTGGGGCTTTGACCAAGAGTTGTAAGGTAACAACAAAAAATTTACTTAGCATTTTTTTTTTCCATTAATGATCACTATGAGACTTAGTTTTATAGTGTAATGAGTAAAGGTTAAAGGACAAAGGACTGTAGCATGGAAGATAACACTAAAACTAATTTTTACAATATTTATTAGCTAGGCATTTGATCTAGTTTAGAGGAGTAATTGATTATTTATAATATGTATTCCCTAGCTAAATATTAAATTAGCATATAAGAAAAAAAAAAACACTTAGGACAAGAATTTCAATTAACATGTATACCTATTAGGATATTTATAACTAAATACAAATAAAAAAAGGATATTTACAAAAATCTTGAAGCTTTATAAAAAAAAGAAATGATAATTAACAGGTTTTGGCACCAAAGGGATGGGAGGGAAAGGGAAAAGTGGGGGGAAAGTAAAAAATGGAGCAAAGTAGGGTAAAAGGTTGAGTCATGGGTAAATTTGTCAAAAATAAGGTGCTTTATGCTGACCTCATCGCATTTATTCCCTTTCCGTTACGTCCAACAAATGGATGGGTTGAATTGCAACCGACAACTAAACTAGATGGGAGGTAAATGCAATTTTTGAAACTTGGGAGAGGTGTCTGTAATTGTCAAAAATCTCAGGGGAGGTAAATGAAATTTACCCTTAAAGATTTTTGAAAAAACTTAAAATAAGTTAAAAGGACAGAAATTTTATGAGTTTTGATCATAATTATTTACTTTTGTCTGAAGTCAATATGCACCAATAGTCTACAAATTTAACGCGAAACTAACAAATACAAAAAAAAAAAAAAAAAAATTTGCACTGTGTCACCATTGATCGATGGCATAATTGAATTTTTTCGGTCTTTGATTTAGTTGTTTATGGGTATGATTATCTTTATTTTCGAGGAAGTATCAAGAGGATGGCCATCTCAGCTAATTCGTCTGTATCCAATCCATTATCCATTTCGAACAGATCGAGGATTCGAGAATTTTTTTGGGGATCGGAGCGGATACGAAGATTTTTTTTAAAAAAAAATTTTGGGGATCGGGTCAAATTCGGGGGTAAGCCTGTCGCCGCCCTAAATCCAATCCCCGATCCGTCCCCGAATTCCTAGTATATATATATATATATATATATATAGACACATACTAGGAATTGTCCGTGCCTAAAGGCACAACACAATGTTATAAAGAGTTTGCAACTATCCAGAATTACTTTTCACCAATTTCACATTTGCTTGAAGTCATTTGAAGCTACCACACAATAACATTGATTTTCTCGTGATGAAAACAACCTTCAAGAATCAAACACCATGTGCAAGCGTGGAGCTATTATAATAACATTGAAATAGCATAACAAATAGAAATCAAAGGTGAGTTCTCAACATAGGTCCATTTAATTCAATGTGGGAGCATTCGAATTTCTGATCAAATTCAAGCTCTTATAGAATCTCATACGATCACAAAAATTCAATCACTTATCACCCCATCAATACCATTAGTTTTGCCACCACCCTCAGAAACAAAAGATCCATGTGAAGAAGCACACATGGATATTTTAAATAGAAGGCAAAAAGATCCATGAGGTGCGGAGATAATAAAAAAAAAGTGAGATCACGCTAATAAAGGGGAAAGAGAGCCAATACCAAAAAACTAAGACAACGTACAACAATTGTACGTTTTGGTGCTTAATTTTATTTTCCTCGTTGAGGGTCTTCTCGGAAAGATATTTTGATCAATCCACTAAAAAAAAAAAAATCATACCTGAACAAACAAATAAAACTATATTAAACAAAGAAAACTATAATGAAAAAAATAATCTGCTTCAAGTAATCAAAGAAGAAAACCGAAACTAGGAAATCTAATCAGACAAGGTAGACGAAAATATTCCTATGTATTTTGGGTGCATCTACTCGCCAATCCTTTTCTCCGTCTAAGGCACTGAATCGCTCAGTTTTGCACATTTCTGTTCCTTTCTCGCTCAGTTTAACGTTCAAAGTTGTTTCATATCAATCAGAAAACAATCCACACATCATCAATTCGTATTTACCTCGACAAAAATAAGTTTGATATGGTGTCACAAAATCATACTCCCTCCGTCTCATTTTGGTTGTTCATTTTCGTTTTTCGTGCCGTTCTTTCAACGCTTATATCTTTCAATATGAATCTCAAAAAATATGCTATATAGATCTTATTGGATAGTTCTCAATTAGATCTATAATACAAAGTTTTTAAAATTAAGAAAAACATCATAGATTGGGAGATATAAGCGTTAAAAGAATAACACAAAAAACGAAAATGGACAACCAAAATGGGACGGAGGGAGTACTAATCGAATTTCGACCAACATGAAACATGAATTTAGGATGGTCTCAATGATATCTATTATATGGACTACTTCAATGATTAAAATAAGTCCATTAAGGACCCAAAAATGGCAAATTGAACGATTCGGGATGGGAGATGATCCAATTCCGTATATCTACTTGTGTATTTTGAATTTGCAAGCGAGATAGTACGTATTGCAATTTTTAGAAATAGGTAGTCTACTTTTCAAACCATTTTCATCTTTCTTTTTCTAGTCCAAAAACCTTTCAGGTTGTTTGGTAAAGGTTTTGCGAAAAGTGTTTTGGGTAACGAGAATAGAGACAGATAGCAATAATAGGAGAGTAACAAGTATAAGAAAAATTTATTGAAAATTGTATACAGAGAAAGAAAAGTTCAGACCCTGTTCATTTTAGATTTCGAGGGAGATTTTTAAGAATAATAAATGAAGAGAGATAAAAAATCCATTGGAGACCGTGAGTCCGTGACCAGAGGTTTTGGGTCTCCGAAACGAACAACGCCTCAACTTTTTGGCCCAATATCAAGTGGGCTAGACTTGTTTGGCCACGTCCGTGAACGAAATCGTTTTTAAACTTCCCCCCATTCCCACCGTCTCCCACCGCTCTTCACCCTCACAGTGTCGATTGATCTCTGCAACACTCTCTCTCTCTCTCTTTCTCTCTCTCTCTCTCTCTCTCTCTGCAACTCTCTCTCAGTCTCAGACTACATATATGTATACAAATATATACATATCTGTGTGTATGTATAAGAAGAGGTTTGGATTGGTAATGTGATGGAAGAAGGAGGCGTGAAAATCATCGCACTTTCCGACCTCCTCCGCCGCTCTCGTCCCGTCACCGCCTCATCATCTCTCACTCCCAGCCGTTCGATTTCCCCATCTTCAAAACCACAGCCGTCCGACAGAAATCAGACCTCCACTCCTCCCACTCAAAACCTTCACCCTAAAACCCTGTCCTCTCTCAACCACCCATCCCTCATCATCGGAACCCTAACCCTACCTTCCCACGACAACAACCCTTCATCTTCAAATTCCACTCCTCGTTGCCCTAAAACCAGCTGCTTCTCGTTCTCCGACGGTTCCTCGGCCGTCTGCTGCGATATTCTTGACCTAGACGTTCGAATTATAGGAAGAAAGATACACGTTCTTGCTTGGAACTTCATTCCGTTGAAATGTGGCGGGGGTTTCTTGGAAATCATCACGTGGAGGCTTCCGGAAACTTCCACTGTGATTCCTCCGTGTTCGAATGTGTTTCCTTTGGTTTCGGATTCGGTGATTGATTGTGGAGACAGTGACAAGGCGAGATATTCGGTTCGTGGCGAGTTAGAGTCTGTCAGCCCTCTTTCGGTAGTTCCGTGTGTTAGTAATTCTAGCGTTTCGAGAAATGTTTGTGGGTTTCTTGTGCAAATTTTGGTTTGTAAGTGTAAATTGTGTTGTGTGAAGGACTCTAAATTAATGGCTATGCAAGATCAGATTGAAGGGCGGGATAGCCATTGCTTTGCCAAACCTGTGATTGTGTACTTTTGTGGGTCGGCTTCGTCCTGGCATCCTGTGATTGTAAAGCTAATTGGCAGTGTTGTTTTGCTATCTGGGTTGAAGAAGAAGTTGGTTTTTATAGGAGAGGAAGATTCTCAGTTGATGTATGTAACTTCGGAAAAAACTTTGTTGCATCTCCCCAAGGTGATTAATAGACGGTTTCCAGCTAGTAAGACCGTAATTAAGGGCAAGGGTGAATGTGGCATGTATACCGGCACTGTTACGGGCATTTACATGCAGAACATGGTAGTTGAGTTGGACAGAGAAGTGATGTTGTTACTTACAGATCGACTTATCGCTCTGCCGCATAGTCTCAGAGTTGGCGCTATTGTATGTAACAGCTTGCTTGATTTCATTGCGTTGAATTCGCTTTGATAAATATTTAGGCCAATTTATTTGTCTTGGTCTAGTGTGGTTTGGTTTCTCTACCTACTAGTGGAAGTCATGGTAGTATGGTACTACTTATTTCTAACAGGTGATTCTTTTGCAGGTATCCATGAGGAATGTCCATTTTGTGAATCCAAAATTTTGTTGGACAAAAGTACTTATTCTTGGTGCTTGCTATAGAACTAGCGTTATTGTGAAATCTTTTTCCCCATTTGAAACTGGGTAAGGGATTTTGAATCTGATTTGTATGTTATGATGTTACCTACCTGGGCTCATAGCTTTTGTATATTTTGTACAGCACTGCTTTAAATCAATGTTGTGTGCTGCAGGTGTTGTTTAAATTCACAATCTCAAAGCCTTTTGGGGAAGTTCATTAACTCATTATCATTTTCCGTAAAACTATGGTAAGAAATTATTCTACCCTGTGATAGTGTTGTTTCTCCTATTGTTTAAAATTCCTGATTGACTTATTTGCTTGCATGCTTGGGTCAGGGTATTACTTCTTGTCTCAAGTTTCAGGAAAAAGTTTGCTGGCATTTTAAATGAGAAGGAGATCTTGGGATCAAACAATGTAATTTACTGTATTTGGATCTTCATAATATAGTTCACATTGGCATGAAGTTTTTTGTTTTACCCTGGAGCAATGTTTTCTTCATTTTTGGTTATGAAATTTTATGATGAGCTGATGTGGACAGTCAAAAGGTGTTACCAGAAGGAAGGACTGGTTCAGTCATATGCTACTTCGCAGTTACCTTCATCCGTGTTTAGATCTCGGGTAAAGTTGGTAAATTTGCTGGTCGTTAACGAAGATGCGTTTCTCGTTATTCTTTTTTTTTTTTACCTTCAACAATGTGACTTTCTTTTAGCAGCATGGAGTATTTCGAGAATACTGTAAGCATGACTCTTGCGGCTGTGGCAATGAACCGAACTACGGTCAACTTAAACTGGTAAGTTCAGCCAATCAGGGATGGAAGTGCAGATAGTCTTGGTTATTGAGCTCTAACAGTTTTCTAGTTTGTTATTACCGCTTGACAAGTAGTGATTAGTAATATTTGTGTGCTTATGCTATTCTTTCAGGTGGTACCCATCGCTCATTTTGTCAGTCATTGTGAAGCAACATGGATGAAAATGCTGAGGGAACGGGATACTGATTCTGACTTGATGAATAACTCTGACAAAAATAGCCATCTATCCTGTGAAGTGTTATCTTATAGTGGGTCAATTAGGAGGATTATGCTCAGTGAAGACATAGGTGTTGTTTTGCTTGGATCGGTAAAGTTTAGTGACCTCATTTTGATTGATTTCCAGTTTTGCTAACAATAATTTATCACTTCTACACAACGTGAGTTTGTCCTGTGCAACTTGTTTGGTTATGCACAAGTAAATCATCTCGTACTTCTGTAGATGGAAAGTGAGTCAGAAGGCAACTTTTTTTTTTTTTTGCTATTATCTTCCAGAGATGCTGAACTAAAGGAGATTTGATCCTTTCCTAGATTTGCATTGTTTGGATAAAATGACAATCGTGTTTCATTCTATACTGTTGTAGTAAGCTTGAAGTGATTAGCCAGGTTGTACAGAGATAATGTTTGCAAATAACAGACTAAGATAATTTGGTTGAAACATATGAACTATTAGACTTTGTTAGAACTGTGGCTCATAGAGTTCTAGAAAGAAGGCCAGATGACGGAGCGATGGCATTTGGCCCATCGCTGATAATCCAGTGAAAGTAGACTGGGCCGAAGGCCCAGACGTTCCGTAATTGGGGGGTGTTGCCCCCCTGCGGTACGGTTCAGTCCGTACAAGGGTATTTTTGGGATACAGACCAAATCTGATTAGGGTTAGAATAGAGTAGTTATAAATACTCTATGTTGTAAACCCTAATTCATTACTGTGATAATAACAAACAGCAGCCACTCTCGCTCCCGTGGACATACCTGGTTTTGGAGAACCACGTATATCTCTGTGTTTATTCTTTACTGTTTATACTCGTAGATCGTGTGTGTGTCGATCCTAACAGACTTCTATAACCTTATAAAGAAATATAACAAGAAGTGCTCGGTTCGGACATTTTATTTTTCAGATTTCCTCATCTTCTGGAAGGGTGCAATTGATTGATGCAACTGGCAGCATTGATGTCATTATACCAGATCTTTCATCAGCTTGGAATACTGACAGTCTATACGAGGTGACAAGACAAATTCTCCCTCTCTTTGAAAAGGCTAGATGTAATTTGATTAAAGGTGCATGGAATTTAATTTAGCATCTTTTTTTTTTTTTCTGGCTTTACTGAATCAATTTTTGTTTTTGCTTGTCCAGGTAAATGACTTCTCTCTTGTTATGGAAGGAAAACTGGAACGAGTGGATTGTTTGGGGTTACACCTCAACGACTCATTCTTGTGCAGAAATATTTTTAGCAGCATTCGATTAGTAAGAGAGATGAAGCTAGCAATTTATCTTCTCTATCATTTGGGAGACTCAAAATCCAGAAATTTCCCCTTCCATGCTGGTATCAAGAATAAAGCAAACTTTGAGGAGCTTCAAAGTGGAAGATTTCACCTTCTTTTGGTGACACATAAATATCCTGTGGAACAAAAGGTATGGTGCTTTTGTATCTTTGTGCATTTGCTGATATCAACTATTAATAGTGCGAACGATGTCATCTATATTCTTGCAATCTTGCAAAATAATAAACTGACCCCCATCCCCAACTGCCCCCCAAAATGAAAGTAAATACAGAAGCTTTGAACTCATGGATGGTAGCAGCAATTCTCCCTTGTTACTTCTTCACCTTTTTCATTCACCCTAAAGGTTTTATATGGTTTCTCAGTTTCAAGGTGAACAAGGTACTTCAAGCATGTTTGCAGAGGCATTCATTTTGCATTGGGATCTTGTAATTGCTGGCAAGGATGGGCATAAGTGTCCGACTAACCTTTCTTCAGACCTGCTGAAAGAACCCATGGAGCATCACTATGCAAGCAGAAACTACCCAGGATTCGTTCCTAGTAAGAGATATAAAATTGATCAGCCATCAAATAGAGATTTGCATTCTAGTTTGCACGGTGCTGAATATGGATTATGTGGCCCAAAAACTTGTCTCTCTTCAAGTTCTTGTGCGAGATCATACCAGGAGCAGAAATGTTTGAATTTATGTTCCCCGCCTGATATTCCTTGTTTTGTTACCAATAATGATCATTGTGTAGCTAGTTCAGGAATCTTGTGTTGCTCAAAAGCTAATTTGAAGGTCAGTTCTGGTTTCACACCCAGTGCACAGAAGATATTGTTGGAGTTCAATTCTGAAAGCTTTTGGAACTGTGAGGTGTGTCATTTATTTTCCTTTACAATTTACCTGTTTACTGCTTGGATTAGGAAATTATGCTCTGTCACTTAAGAAAGAGCTTTCATTTGGATTTATGTTGCAGCTGTTGAGAATCGGCAGCTATTACATCATAAAGCATCACAAAGAAGATATTCTATGTACTTCCAAGGACACTAATGATGCAAGCTGTTGTAAAATTATTATCACTTCTACAACACATCTGTGGAACCTGTCATTCTCTTTTGATGACGATATCCAAAATACCAATCTATCACACCCTCCTACTGATTCATTTGACAGCCCTAATGAGGCACCCTCTGAATGTCCTCGTCAAAATGTGCGTCCTCTCAAGAATTTGAGTGTAGATTGTGTTTCAAGTCATCCAGACTTGCATGTACATCTCTCTAGGGATAATGCAAGTTTCTTAAAGGAAAATCTTAAGTCATTCGACGAAGGTTTGCTTAAGCCATCTGTCTCTGTTGAAGAGGTTGCCAACATTTCTTGGTGCAATGAGACCATAATGAGTGGATCATTTCATTATTCTGGTACTTCTGACCCTGAATTCCAGTTGCCTGAGGGAAATTTGATCTCTTTCCATGGACATGTGGTGGCTGTTCACAACTCTGGTTGCAGTTCTTTCGGCGCAAATGTAAGGTGCAAAAGTCCGGTGGATATTAGTTGCACAAAATTCTTTCCTGTGACAAACAGTGTCTGTATCCATGTTTTGGTGGAACATCACTTGGTAATGTTCCTACACCCTGATTTTAACCAGTATCTTTATCTCCTGCTTTGATTTACGTTGGGGGTTTTTCTTATTTCCTTGTTCCAAAAGGTCAAGATTTTTGGTGCTCAAAGCAAACATTCATATCCCATTGGATTTGGACCTGACATCACTGCAACTTTCCATCGAGTACTTGTTTTGAGGTATGTATTTGATTTTATATGCACTGGCCATTTGGTGATAGTTGCATTAGTGAATCCGACTTGTATGTATATTATCTCATTCCCTTACCCTTGCCCCCCACCCACCAAAACTAAATCAAACAGTCAATATGTTCTGAGACTTGACTGCCTCTGCAACCGATCAGATTCACTCTCATCCTCAGTTAGCTGTTAAATGTAAACCATTGCATAAATGCAAAACTATGAAGCATGGGTACTTCTAAAACCCCGGCGTTCTCATACCCGGAACGTCCCTGGTACCGGTACTTTGCATGGTACTTCTAAATCCGTACTAGTTACATGAAACACGTACCGAAACTTTTTCTCCTCGACTTTTGCCGTACCACAAAAGGACTGCAATGTATATCAAGCTGTACCCAACCCAAAGATGAAACTTAAATTGCCTAAAGGTTCTCTGGTAAAATGGCATTAAACTCTGATTTGTGCTTTATGTTTGGTGTTAAACTACTATTTGATGGTACATTCTGAATTGCCCAAGTCCTTTAGCTATTTTCTTTAGTTGAAGTGTAATTATTACATGTAGTACATCGCTCTAAGTTATAAAAATACATTTGCTATAGACGTACCCCAGTTGTACCCGTACCCTGCGTTTTAAGGTTTGTCCATATCGACATACCCGTAGCATACCTGCACTGGTACCTGTACATGTGCTTCTTAGATGCACAATGATCTTCTCTTAACAAAACACCTGATAATATAATCGCACTTGATACTACACACAGTCTTAGTTTTACTTTCACGAACCTGTCACTGATGTTACTCTTTCTATTTCTAGCTGTCATGGTTGTTCATAACGATGAATAAAAAGAAGGGAAAAAACAAGGAATGCCCACAGTACATGCTTTTGACATTCTCATCGAGATCTGTTGTCATATCTTTGGCGCTTATCAGTGCCTAATGTATAGCCAAAGTTTCCTTAGAGTTACATTACCGATCACTTACTTTTTACTGTTGTTTCAGTGGGAGGAATGAAGTCATCCTGACACCCACATCTTTCATTGTAATCAAAGCTGTAGGAGTAGCCAACGACCAACGCATCAACAAGTATGATAATGGATTAGTTGTTTCAGGGCAATGCAATGTTGCATCTCTAGATACTTTTCCATCAGCTTTGATGTCAGAAATAATGCAACACAGTGACTGTAAGCCGGTACAGTTTCATTGCAGGGTAAAGTACTCACTCATATAAATTTGCATGCTCTTCCTGTTAGCTGAACAATTTATGCTCTTCCTGTTAGCTGAACAATTTATTTAGTTCGATTATCGGCAGATGGATGACATTATCTCAGATTTGAATTCCTATCATCCGAGTTTCTGGGTTATACTGATTTAGCTGCTGAGTTTGATAGGTTGTGGCTATTTATATTCTGGTTCTGGAGGACAGCAGTAAAGCTGTTTATCCCAAATCAAGATTTCACTCCCAGTCGCCTGTGGTTAATATTCCCCTCGCTGGTTTTGTATTAGGTATGTTTTTTCTCAATTCCATGGTTGGTCAGAATTCTGTCAGGTAGTTAAGCATGTAAAGAACATCATTACAGTAATATCTAATAACCTTGCGCATCTCAGACTCAAATCGAGAGCTTAACACTGGCTTTTTGCTGCTGCCTCTTCTATTCAATCGTCTATCATCTTCTTTTACTTTCTCTCCTGTTTATTTTCTTAATTTTGCCATTTCTGACCATCTATAGGAATTAGTCTTAGAATATTGACTGCACAGTAAACAATGAGAGGTTTTTTTTTTTTTTTTTGGTAAAGAGAGATTTTATTACCAAAAAGGAAACAAGAAACACAAAAACTTAGGGGCATACCCCCATCAAAACAAACAGTCCAACAAAAACTGGAGACAAAACAGAAACAAATACAAAGAACCAGGCCTAACTACTTCTAGCTACAAAATTTTCTCAGAGATGTTCCAAGCTCTACACAAAGCTCTATTCACAGGGCTACGGCCACAGTTCCTCCAAGAGAACACCCTATCCCGCACGTCCTTGACAATCTGCTCATAAACGAGACCCGGAATGTATTGCTTGTTACTAAAAATAGAGTCATTCCTAGCCTTCCACACGTAATACACTGTACCAGCCAGTGCTAACTTATAGAGAGCAGAAGAGAATCCTTTCTTCTTGAGATGTTGAACAGCCCAGGTAATTTCATGCTCCCACTCCCCTGGACTTCTGGACATGCCAAACAAAAGGAGGATTTTGCCCCAAATACAAGCTGAGAACAAACAGTGAAAGAAGAGATGCTCATGGGACTCCTGCACATTATGGCAAAAAACAGACTGAGGGTCCACTCTCATCCCCCAGGAAAGGAGCCTATCCTTTGTAGATAGCCTACCCCAGCAAGCAAGCCACATTATAAAAGCCCACCTTCAGACAGTATCTCTTGCTTTGTATTAGCCTGGATTAGAATGCCTTTCAGTCTCATCTCTCTCTCTCTCTCTCTCTCTCTCTCCCTGTTTACCTTTCCTATCGGTTACCCAGATGTTGTAATTTTTGCACTCTCATGTGCCTGTGCAGATGATGGGTCGTCCTCGTGGTGTTGCTGGACAAATAGTGAAAAGGCAGCAATCTTACTGAGGCTACATGAAGACTTTTCACATGAAAATCATACTAGAAGTACGAGGGGATCAAAGATCATAGGGGCAGATGAGGCTCGTGGCCCCCTTCGTCATTTAAATAAAATTTTACAGAAGCATGGTAGAGTTATTGTCAAAAACTATGGATCGATGTTTGACTCTTCAGCTCAAGACCTTACATTTTCTGTCACTTCAAATACTATCTTCAGCATCTCAGATGAGGAACTCCTCAAGTTTCTTATCCTCAAAGCCTGCTTCAGCACCTTATGGGTACGTTCATATATTAACATTGACAGATATATGCAAAAACAAAAGTATGAGCTCGAGATTTGACCTTATAGAATGCATTCCCTGACAAAACATTTACAGGACAACAGATGTGTTAATTAAGTACTTGTTCTTATTTTGTGCTAGCAGACTGTTGTCGGCATTCGGATGGATTCGGATGCTATTGGAAAGCTGGAGAAACGGTTGATGGAAATGGAGATGAAAATGCATCCAATGCAAAATATATGGGTTGGAGAAGTTCACTTCTCAAACCCTCTCACTGAAGCACGAAAAATAGCCCAAGAACTCCTGAACCGGTAGACTACCACGGTAGTTGTGAATAGTGATATGATCTTACTTGTTCGATGTAATGCAAGTTCTGAATTGCATTTTACGCGTATCTATCGTCTTCACGGCACAATGTGGTTATATGAGCGCGCAATACTGTACTCGTAATTAATTATAGATGTTGTATAAAAACCTTGAATTCTATAAATGCATTTTGTTCACCTTGATGGGTTTTGAGTTCTTAATATTTTGTGCGGAAATACTGGGCCAAAAAAAAAAAAAAACCGGACCATTAGGCATTAATTGGTGGGTCTGATCATTTCACTTGTTGCAGTTCTTAAAATATTGGATTTTCAGAAAAAGGGGAAAAAATTTGGAACGGGAGGGAGAAGAAAATTACCATTTTGACCCTTTCTGCACTACTAAGTTGCCATGTCAAGCTGTTGTCCTTATGTTTCTTGTTGGTCTTTATCTTCTGGCAGGAGGGAGTAGTTCTTTTGTGTTTTGCGGCTCAGTACGCTATGTTCTGTTCCTAAGGCTCTAGTTTGGTCTTCGCTCGTCGCTCGCGTGTTTTCATTATTGTAACGGTGACAGCACGGTTGTACTTTCACTTATTATTATCAATGTCTTTCTATCATGTTCCTAAAAAATATGTAATTATGTATAGTTATCTTAATCCACTTAGTTGGGATCACCTTACTTCAACAATCATGGGTTTATTTTGCCTCAATGAAAAAGAAAAGCAACCATGTGTAAACCTAAAAAATTATTTAGTGATCATGGTGTCCCGATATCTTTCACAGCTAAACGTTAATGTGAAGTCCACCACTAAATGTGTCGGATTTACATGAATTAATGATTGTGAAGGGTGTTGGGAGACGGTGCCCGAACACCATTAATTACTCATTAACACCACACCTGGGACCATTAACTAGAATTTTGCATTTCTCTAATTTTTCCTGCTCTAAAGGTCATGGATTACCAGGCTTGCTTATCCAACTCATCTGTAGCAAGGGCTAATAGAGCCCCTAAGTCTGGATTGCTTATTCGGGCGGGATAAGCAAGACCCCTGCTCGGGGGTTTTACTTTTACCCCATCCCACTCCTCGTTAGCAATTACCGAAAAAATCTACCAAATCCCAACAATTGGAGGAGTCCTAAACAACTACTACAATCATCCGTAACTAGCATCAATTCCGTGATATGCACGGGCGAAGAATCCAAACAAATGATAAACTAAACAGACATCTCTAAAACCCTAAGATAACAACAGCTTAGTGAGAAACTTTATGTCCATCTCAAAATTCATTAGCAATGAGTGGAGAGGTCCCAGATGATCACCCATTCTAGCCTTTTTGCTGGTCTGTCATCGTGGAGTGTGAATTGTGAATTTTTTAAAATGTGGGATGGAATGAGCCTCGCTCTGATACCATGAGAAACTTTATGTCCATCTCAAAACCAATTGGCAATGAGTGGAGAGGTCACAGATGTTATTAAGTGATCACCCATTCCACTCCCAAGCAATGTGGGATTCATTTCCTTAACAAGGGCCCGTTCCACCCCACATTTTAAAAATTCACAATCCACACCCTACAATAACAGATCAGTAAAAAGGCTGCACGATGATAGGACCCAAAAAGTGGCGGAATTGACTTGTCTGCCGTTTAACTCTCAACCGCATGAGGCAGTCCAATTTTTATAATTTCCACTGTAGCTAAGCTGTCAATATCTGGTGAATTGGACTGCATTTAAATGGCAGACAAGCCAAATTCACAGCTTATTGGATGCATGTCAATCCCTTGAGCTTGAAATAAAATCGAAAATACAAAAATATTTTATCATGATTAATGTACTCAGAATATTAACAAAATCTTGAATTCTAAGCGTCATGTAAAAAGATACTACACCAAAGCTCCGATTTTTATTTAGCCAATTAATCAACTTCGTCTCGATTTTTTCATTTTAGCCTATTATCAGAGCTGATAACTTTCATGCCGATTTTTACTCTTCAATCCTCATGCAGCTGAACTCTTTAATTGTTATGCAGGCAATTGTGCTGCCAAAGGCAAAAGCAGTACTGCTAATTAATGCTGCCACTGGAATATTGTAGCATAAACTTTAAAGTTGGATGATGCTATGGTGTCCCCGGTTATTTTGGGGGCACCGTAATTTTTGGTATAACTTTACCATTATGAGCATAACTAAAACCAATTACAAGCATAACAAAATCCAAACAAGGCATAACCAAGGAATATCCAAAAAATCAATCAAGGCATAACCAAACCCAACCAAGGCATAACATTGTTTGTTATGCCTTGTTATGGTTCTGTTATACTTATAATGGATTTTGGTTATACTCATAATGGTTTTGTTATGCCAAAAGTTACAGTGTCCCCAGAATGACCGGGAACACCGAAGTCATTCCCAACTTTAAAACATCAAATACCAATTGTTCCACAATACAAAAACAATCTAAGCAAAGATGACAAACCATTCCGATACTAGGGAACAGATACTTAGTCAATCAATCCTGTTTAATTGGATTGAGTACTGCTCCGGAGAAATAAATTAAACCCGATCTCTCTTCCCTAATCATGAATACGAAAGGATGATCAGCCACGAAATTGTATCTCTTATTTTGTGGTCGCAACTTTGAACAATCTGGAACGGCTCGGAAATGAGTAATAGCTGCAGCCTCTGTCCCCTTCTCATCTACCTCGATATAAGCTTTCTGAAACATCTTTAATAGAAAAGGTTCGACATCATCAGTATTATGCACCATCTCGGACAAGTCTCTCGGATTTCCAATACTAGAAAACGATACCCCCATGTCGTCCATGACCTCTAAAACATTGAAATCGAACGAGAATTTGAATTTCGGGATCCAAAGTTCTTCAAGCGTCTCTTCTGTTAACTCGAAGTACTCTTGACTTAGAAACCTAGAATTTGAATTTAGCTTCTGAATAAGATTTTGCAACCCATCTCGCTCTTCTGGGAGAAAAAAGTACATAGAGAAATTGTTGGGTTGGCAACTCTGATATGGGATTTTAAGGACCTTAAAACCATCAAACGATCCGTAATAATAGTCTTTACTGCTAGATCTGTAATAATAGTCTTTACTGATAGTAGTCATGAATGGAACTAAAACAGTGCTCCCATCCTGAAGATAAAATTCTCTTTTCTCAGTCCTCCTTGCATCAAATTCATAGTCAAAGTCCCAAAGTCCTTTAAAGTAAAGTCCATTTGCAAGGATGAGTACTGTCTTGGGATCGACGGACCCATGTTGTAGGACCTCTTTGATAAGACCCCCTGATGTAGTATTAGCCCATGCGTTAATTTCATCTACCACTTGATCAGCCTGCATAGACATATCATGATTTTTCACAAGGAATAATGGAACATGTAATTTCAGTACTTATCTGCTATAGTTGGGTGATCGTCACCACATTAATGCTCAAAATCGTTGATTTTTTAGAGTTTGTCGAGAAGTTACCGATTTGGAAACACCGATTGACTTCTTTAATTTGGTGCAAAAAAAAAAATTTTAAATTCAATTAGAATACAAACTAACTCTTAATTAGGATAAATTACAACGTGGGTTCAGCCCTAGGTTTGAGAACATGAGTCTGAATGTATGAAGTTTCAAAGTCTAGTTATTTAGGGAGGTATAGTATTTATTCCATAACTTCTTTAAAAGCAACATAACAAACTTCTAAATTGCTGTCATGTTATTCTACTAGTTTTCCTTCTTATTTTTTGGTCTTTCTTTTTTTTTATATAATGATTATTTTGTCTTTGAATCTTTGTTTATTTTGGGACGGCACTACGATGGAGTTTTAGTCTAAAGAGTTTGATTTTGTTAAGCTACGTACAAAAATAAAAAATAAAAAAGAAGAAGCATATATTAGCTGAGGGATATTCGTAGAAGAAAGATTACCTTAGTTTGACAATCAACATTGTATGCTTCGCACTTGAAAATACCTTTTAGAACATCCTCTTTGTACTTTGATACTAAAGGAAAACGTCGATCGGCCCAAGCTCCGTTGACCATGGTCAAAATCGGACCGTTGCCGATGATTTCAGAGGACCTACCACCACCACCTGCTGCCACCGCCATCATCTTCCTAGATTTTGAATTGATTTCATCAACGTTTTTGGACCCGAGAAAGCCCAACATATGCTTCAAAGTATGGCCCGTTGATCCTGCAACCACCATGTTCAAAACTGCATTGGTTGATAGTGGGGAAGAGACTATGTTCTTGCCAAAAGAGTTTTGAATCTCCTTTAGCATCAGCTGATTAGCAATCTGTGTGCAGAACTCCATTGTTGATCTGCTGCTTTTTAGGGTTTGTGCTATTATGTGTTTGTACTTATATATAGGAGTTTAAGGCTTTCTTGATAGGCATGGTTTTTTTTGGTTCTCCCTGGGCTTTCTTTGATTGTTTTGTAGTCATCAATTTGCTTGATTTTTGGGTCAAATAAGGCCGACCTTTTTTTATCGAACCCTCACCCAAGGTTATGAATCTCATTACGTACCGGCTAATACGTACGGATATTCTTCAAATTTGGTACCCTACACCTCTAATTTCGTTCTGGAGCAAAATTGGTCGGTACCGGATGGTACTAGAGATACCGGTCAGTACCGATCAATACTAGACAATATCAGACTACTTTAAAATTTATTTTTTTCTTCGAGCATTAGACAATACCAAACAATATCACTCAGTACTAGTCAATACCAGACAATACCGAACAATTAATAACAGACTATTTTTTCTTTTTCTTTTTCGTAAATGTGTATGTTATACTAGTATAAATTATTTTATGTTGGAAAATAACAATAATAGCTGAAATGGTTCCCGTACCGATATGTACCATACCAGTAGAAAATCCGGTACCCTTGGAGTTAGGGGCCTTGTGCCTTTAAGAGGCAACACGGTACTGTCTCGGCCTTGTAGGGCCCGCATCTGTCTCGGTTCGATGATCGAAAACGTTTACTTCGTAGAGCTCGTCGAGTAAAACAACCATGTGAAAAATCAGCTCGATCAGATATCATTAACTGCCTAATTGAAACATTTTTATTTTGAAAAGAATGGATCCAAAACACTGGATCAAATCCACTGGATTCCATTATTGGCTATGTGTTCCAATCAGACACGTAATAATATCCAATTGAGCTGCTTTTTTGAATGGTTGTTCTACTCGATGAGTTCTACGAAGTAAACGTTTTCAATCATTGGAGCGAGACCGGAGCAGGCCCCACAAGGCAAGGATAGCACCGTGCTTTCCCTTGGAGGGCATAGCACAGCCCTTCAGTATCTCTAGTTGGCACGGTATTCAAAACCCTCACCTTCATGTAGAAGAGGTGAGAAAATCACATTGGCTACAAAGCCTGTTGACGACCTTTTCGGTCATTAGCAGTACAACTCCTAGGAATTTAGGATTCTGAAAATAAGGAAAACGAGAATTGGACTTCTAATTGGCAGTAAGAGCATTACAGCAGACTAATCAAAAATTGGATAATCAAAAGTTGTCACATCATCTTTTGACTATTCATTTAAGGGATTGCTAAGGTTAGCAATGTAAATGCCAACAGTGGCATAATCGAACATTGAATAATCAAAACTTGTCACATCACATTTTCAACCTATAAAAATCTAAAAATTGTCACCATATAAAATATTTTTTTAAAAATAGTTTTCAAACTAATAAAAACATGTTATTAGAAATAAAAAATAATTTTTTGAAAACTTTTATTCTGAAAAACACTTTTCCAAAAAAGTTTTTGAAAAAAAGATAGTTTTTTTTTTTTAAATAACAGTTTTTGAAAAACGGTTTAGCTGTTTTTGTAAAAAAAAAAACTTCTTTTAAAAATATTTTTCTTAGAAACATTGTTGAGAGAGAGGGAGAGAGAGGGAGGGAGAGAGAGTGTTGGTTATTGGCAAAAAGTTGTTAGTTTTGATTATCCAAAGATTAAAATTTGATGAGTTGCTAAGAGGTTGCTAAGTTTAATTATGCCACTGTGAGCATTTTTGGAGGGAACATTGCTAACTTTAACAAACTTATGATTTTGGTTATTCCACTATAGACGCTCTAACAATAGTACTTTGTACGATTGCCGATTAAAAAAAAAACAATTCTATTTACGATTGATTCTTTACGTAAATTACGGCAGTAACAATTACTAATATCTATTTGCAAGAGAACATCAAACTATTTTTCAGATCCCTCATGACTATTTTCGAAAAAGCGTACATGAGGGATTGCTGATGCCTTCGGCTTTTTGAACTATCTTCTTATAAAAGTTTTCCAAAAAAAAACTTTCTTTTGAGAATGTTTTCTTTACATAACTTATGCTTGGATATGAATCGACTAATAATATTTTACAATTGGAAAAATATAAGTGCATGTGTCGCTCCAATTCTCACAGAAAGTGAAAATTTAGGAAAGGCTAGAAATACAAGTGCATGTGTCGCTCCCATTCTCACAGAAAACCATTCTGCAATATAATATATAACATTTTTGGCTTTAATAAAATGTGTTTCGGATCAATATATATATATATGTATATATATATATATATAACATAGATAGATAGATAGATAGATAAATTCTCCTCAAGCAAAGAAGAAGAAGATCCCATAATGATAGAGTTATTTGAACATAGAGAAATTGTTGAGCTTCCCACTTTGATATCGGATATTTCATATTTGTAAGGACCTTGAAATTATCAATCATTCAACCCAAAATAGTATCTTTGACTACTAGTCATGAATGGAACTAAAACAATGTTCCCATTGAAAAAAATATAATTTTTCTATTTTCAGTCCTCCTGGCCTTGCATCAAATTTATAGTTATAGTTCCGGCCAAATCTCATTAAAGTAGAAAGCATTTGCAAGGATGAGTGTTGTCTCTCAAGATCGATACAGACCCCTCTGGAGCCCATGCGGGAGAATGTTCCTTATAAAACTTCTTGAGACAGCTAGTATTAGCCCATGAGTTAATTTCATCTCTCCAACTCGATTAGCCTGCATAGACACTTGTTTGGTTTAAAATGAAAAATAAGATCACATATAATTTCAGCAGTTATCTCCTAGTTGATCCGCCATGGATTGCGACCCCCTTTCCTTTAAAACATTAATAATTGTCTGGTTGAGGATTTGGAAACCTGTTTGATTAATTTCGAAGAGAACATCAAAATATTTTTCAGATCCCTCAATGATCACTATTTTCAAAAGCGCTTGCGCACGCACGAGAGATTGATGGTGCATTCAGTTTTTTGAACTATTTTCTTATAGTAAAAGTTTTCAAAAAACTTTGATTTTGACAAAACCATCAAACAGGGACAAAATTTCATCTTATCAAACCTCGACAGAGAGCCCAATGAGTTAATTTCATCTACCACTTGATTAGCCTGTGTAGACATTTAGTAATTTCAAAATGGATGATAAAACATGTAATTTCAGTAGGTATTTTCAAGTTAATTGGGATCATCTTCACCAAGAGCGGAACTATAATTGGACCTGAAATTACTCCATAATGACGCACAGTCCACAAGCTCAGAAGAAGAAAACAATCTAACTTTTTTCAAGACTAGAGAGCATAGCTTTTAGTTACTCCATCAAACTTACCGTTCTGTTAAGATTCTTATTTTTTAAGCACTAATTTTCTGTTTTACGAGATAAGTCATTTTCTCACAATATAACACCTTTAATTCAAAAATAAGTACATTTCTCTTAGTTGGAATGGCCCGTATATGGCTAAACCCAAGGATGATTGTGTGGTTTTTGGAGGATTCCTTCTGCAGCAATAATGCAAGCACTTAAGCCAATTGCCAAAGAGACAGGTAAACACCTCAACACATGCAGTACTCGCCTACCCTGTTAAGGCTCAAACATTGCTCTCCTCTTGCCCAAATGAAATCAAATCCACAGTTCAAAAATGCCCTCAACACATGCAGTACTCACCTACCCGGGCGTGCAACTCTGCTGTACATCGGCCAAATTCCCTTGAGTTCTCTGTGCATATTAATTAGGAAATCATCGCACGCGTAAGTGAACAACTTTTTAAATGCAAGTATGCAACCTCCTGGTTTTTCAATCTTCTTGTCTTAGCAATGTGTTAATTGGAACGCCGTTGCTCAACACAGTTGCTAGATGCCACACGTTTAAGGAGAAATAAAAGGGAATGCCAAAAATTTGAGCGGCTAAAAGTTGAGGCAGCTACTGTCCGAGAGAAAGGCAAAGGCTGAAGTGGGAGACTCAAAACCGAAAAGAGGCAAAGCGAAGTCGAGAAATGCAGCAGGTTTCATAATGAACACAGTCGTCTACTCAAAGAAGAAACTCGGAAGAAATTTGTTGTCCTCAATCGCAGGGATAAACAAAAATAACCTTTCCAGGCGGATGACACTATAGCTCCTCAAACGTCTATCGTCAAACCGCACAAATCTTTCAAATGTGAACGCAACAATTTGTGATAAGTTTTACACAACTAAGCAACAGCAAATTTAAGACAGACAACAGCCTATACATATTTGTGAAACTCTAACAAGGAACACTAAATGCAACTACAAACATATGGTTTCATTTTTCGGTGACCAATACAGATAATGGAAGGTGATGAATGTGATGATAAAAGTTCAGCAAAGCTTGCAATCCTCAAGCGACTAGTTATCATTCTCTGCATCAGCCATGACAATGTTGAGGGACTCGGAATTCCTTTTCTCCACTTCCAACACAAATTTCAGCAACGTATGGCAAAGCCTGCATTTGGGTGAGTAAAACCCGATCACTGTAGCTTCTTTCCCACTAGCCAGTACAGAGACTAGCGCTCTCAGCTCGATTTCAACTGAACTGAACTGACCTGAACATAGAATCATCACCACTACTCCTGTTTTGTGTTTTTTATGTATTCTAGTTCTGATGCTATATAATAGTACTTCTGAAACCAAGCAAAAGAGAACATGATAGATTGCACAACATCACATAAACTATCTTAAATCATTAACTCTATCCTTAGGATGCATGGACTCACACCTAGACATACCCATTCAAACGAGAAACATTAACTTAGCTTAATTTCATGATAAATACCAAAGAAGTACCGGCTAAACCCCAATTAAGAACCGCTTCAAAGTCAAGACTTTATCATCTTTGGCCTGTTCATAACTTCTTTTTTTTTCCTTTTTGAGAAAAAACAGTTCCATTATATACATAGAAAAAACAGATTACATACTAAGAGGAAGAGCTACCCTCATTGCCATTTCATGAACGACAGCTCGTTCAACATCGGAAATAGGAACCTTATATGACATATTACCTGACTCGGTATCTAATATTAACGACTGAACTGTGCATTCCGATGTTCTCCCATTCTTGATCCTTTGAACAAGCAAAAGACTATATGTAGATAGCACTACATGTAAGAGAGCATCTAGACAAGCACTAGTTTTCACATGTAATGAAGATGAAGCATTAAAACTTTCCCCTTCTCATCACAAGGTCACCCGCCCTTGTAGAGTCGTATGCATAAACCACGATGCCCCGCCAAGTGCAAGGATTTGCACAATGCCCCATCTTTCTTGACATAAAAAATAAAACAATTCTGCTCAAACTGAGAAGAAGACCCCATATTGAGAGAGTTATTGAAAATCACTTCATACTGAGAGAAAAGAAGACACGACCTTGTTCGTTTGGAGGTCTTAGAACTAGAATTGACGTGCCTGAGAGAGTTACTGAAAATCACTTCATTACAGAATAATATATCAAAACACAATCCCCATGTGCGAGTACTAGTTGATGCTTACCCAGAAGTCGTTATCAATCGAGAATAGTTGAGAGAATCATAAAACCTAGGTTCTGATACCAAATTTATAGCACCCCAACTTATCCCAAAACACCACCTACAAGTCTCTCATAGGATCACCACCATCTCACTTCTCTCTCCCGTTTACCTCTGGTCATCACCGGCCACCTAACACATGCCTACCTTAAAAGAAAAACCATATTCACAAACACAATCGAGGCCACACCACCAACTACTAGGTGAAAATCACACAAAACAAAGAAAGTTATTAAGACCAGTGGTGGCACTGGGGTGGATATGATAGTTATCATAGAGAAATTAAACTTCAACCCCTAAGTTTAAACTTTAACAAGTCAAAACTCCAGTTATTCAACACACAAAGAAAATCCAAACCAAAGTGACAATAACCATACAGGTCCTACGAACAGGTACCTAATCAATCCTCTTGGATTGGATTGACTACTGCTCCAGTGAAAAAAACTAAACCCGATCGCTCTTCCCTGATCATGAATACGAAAGGATGATCAGCAACAAAACGGCAACCTGATGGAGGGGGTGCACCTCCTCCTCTCAACTGCGCATAAGCTGAAGCCTCCGTTCCATTCTCATCTACCGCAATATAAGCTTTCTGAAGCATGTTCAAGGTAAAGAAGGGGACATCCTCAGAATTATGCACCATCTCGGACAAGTCTCTCGGATTCTTAATTATAGACAACGATTCCCCCATGTCATCCATGACCTCAGAAAAGTCAAAATCGAACGAGAATTTAAATTTCGGGATCCAAAATTCCTCAAGCCTCTCTTTCGTTAACTCAAAGTACTCCTCATTCAGAAATCCGGAGTCAGAATTGAACTTCCCAAGAAGATTTTGCAACCCATCTCGCTCATCCGGGAGAAAAAAATACATAGAGAAATTGTTGGGCTGGCGACTTGCATATGGTTTTTTAAGAACCTTGAATCCATCAAACGCCCCGTAATAGTACTTTTCAATAATATCACTCATGAACGGAACTGAAACATTGTCCCCATTTAGAAGATAGAATTTTCTATCTCTAGTCCGCACTGGATCAAATTTATTTTCCCAAATTCCTTTAAAGTAGAGTCCATTTGCAAAGATGAGTGTTGTGTCTATAGGTACAGACCCACGTTGGAGAATATTTTTTATAAGACCTCTTGATGCAGCATCCGCCCACAAGTTAATTTCATCTACCACTTGATTAGCCTGCGTAGACATTGCATTATCCAAAATAAAAAATAAAGAACATATAATTTCAGTAGTCTTCAAGTTAGAGTGATCTTTTCAATTTTTATCTAAGTTTTAATAACATCACATACTTACCATTGCATTGGGCCAAAATTGTCTAAAAGCATAGTGTATTGTATTGAAACACAAAAATAGTGCATTTTTTTGCTTGAAAATCTGTCTCATCATTTTTGGCCCTCTTGAATCAGAATTTTGACTCCAGCATTGATTGGCTCCCCATTTCCAATTAAAACTCAATTATTTGTCTTGTTGAGGATTTGGAAGCTTGTTTTGATTTAAAATATATATTTTGAAGGAACTTTTTCAGATCACTCAGAACAATTGTCACACCCACACACATAACTACTTTCAAAAAAACATTGATTTGGACCCAATCATCAAATATGGGCGAAATTAATGTTTTAGGAAATTAACTTTGAGAAAACACTGTTTATTGTTCAACTACTTAAAATTTGTGTGTTTCTATTCGAGATTTTTACAGGCATGTTCTCAGTGGGACTGCTTCCATCTTACAGTGATTGATTGTATGAAATCCAACTGAATATAACGACAAACTTTAGAAAACATGAAACAAAAGAGTTGGTCTTGGTCAAGGCCTTAGACTCAAGATCTGTTCTCTTCTAAGATTTCAAGATATCAACTCCTATATATAGAGCCCGTCCATACGAAGCTTTGGTCCAACTTTAATTGAGCTCCCCACAAGTTGATGGTGGTCAAGGACTCGAAAAGGAGGCCAGGGACCATCCAAACAAAATTTTGGTCTGATTTTAATTGGACTCCCCACATGTGGATAATGACGTTGTCATAAATGTTTTGTGGAAAATAGAATTATGGAAAAAGTGAAGTGATGTGTGATGTGTGATGTGTGGTAAAGGAAAACAAATTTATTTTCCTATGTGTTCTCTTCAAAAGAATCTTGTTAGAAAACTAAAATTCCTTTCTTTTAGAAAGAACAATTTTACTGGAAAGTATTTTTTAGTGAAAAAGTTGAAGCTATAAATTCTACAATTTTCTAGTAACTAAAGTTGTCATTCTTTCCGTGCATATATATTAGCCGATGGAAAATTTCGAGAGAAATATTACCTTAGTTTGAAAATCAACATTGTTGGCTTCACACTTGAAAATACCTTTTAAAACCTCCTCTTTGTATTTAGGAACTAGAGGAAAACGTTGATCAGCCCAAGCTCCATTGACCATGGTAAACACCGGACCATCACCACCACGCAGCATCGCCATCATTTGTCTCGATTTTGAATTGATTTCATCGACGTTCTTGGACCCAAGAAAGCCCAACATTTGCTTCAAACTATCGCCCGTTAATCCTGCAACCAACATGTTTAGAACTGCGTTGATTGACAGTGGAGAAGACACTACGTTCTTGGAAACCCCTTTCTCGATTCCCTTGAGCATCAGCTGATTGGTAATCTGCGTGCACGACTCCATTGCACGTATCTCTTTCGATTGGGGTTTCTCATTGTATGTGTCTATATTTATATTGTATGTGGTTTAGAGAAATTTTTCAGTGCCGAGTGGTTATATCCCCATGGTATTCTCTTGGCACATCCGAGCTGTTCAATACACTTTTGGACGGCTCAAATTGAAACCATCACTCTCATCTTACCTCTACACTTTCTCTCTCTCTTTTCTCTCTTCAAATCTGAGCCGTCCAAAAACACAATAAACGGTAGCACGTGGTACCCACCCGGCACTGAAAAAATTTCTGCTTGAAGGCTTGGTGGCAAAGAAACCTAAGCAACTTAGAAAAAATTGCATAACAAGGAAATAAATATAGATTAACTAGCATTATAGATTAACTAGGAAACATGAATAATAGCTAGCCTAGTCTAAATAGAAAACATAATAATAAAACTTTGAAAATATGGTAACGTAATAATCTCTTGATATTATTTCCCCTTATCCCCAAGGGTTTCCTATCTTGATTGTAGTCATTTAATTCCTTATTTTTAGGGTGTAAGGTAAGGGTTCCTATCCGTACCTTTTCAGTTTTCACTTTTCACCTCTTAGGTTGGTAACTTTCTTTGGGAAAGACTACAATATATAACCTAGGGGTGAGCAAAAAATCTGTCAAACCGCGAATTCAGTCCAAACCAATCCAAACCGGAGGGTTTAGTTTGGATTTTTAGTAGTATGGTTTGATCATGGTTTAAAAAAATTAGAAACCGCGTTATATGGTTTAATTTATGGATTCACGTTTACGGTTATAGTTTCAAACCGATCCGAACCGTATAATACAGACATACACACACACACACACACATATATATATATATATATATAAATTAATTATGATTCACCCAATAAATATGGGGGCTTTAATTTAGTCAACTACTTTATTAATTTATTGATTCCATTAAATTCACTACAATATTTAATTTTCCTTCACTGCCAAGATAATGATATGAACCTTGATGTAAAGTGATATCACAAGTTGGTTTCTACCATGCTGCTACTATTGCCCTTTTGCTGCCTCATTTCAATTCAGTAGTTTTAGAAATTATTTTTGGCCTTTTATTTGGTTAAACTATCTTAAGATGTTTAGTAGTTGGTATTCTTAGTTGATTCATTTAAGTGACTTACCAGCATTTTATTTTCTTACTTTAAGACTTGAGGCAATTTTTGATTTCCTACTCTTAATTAGTTGGTTAATATTAGTGTGTTTTAATAATTTGAATGGAATTGGTTTAAATATCTGTATATTTTTTTTAATTTATCTTCATAATGTTAAGTACTTTAAATATTTTTTGAAGATAATAACTTAGTTCAAAGCAAACCGTGGTTTAAAACCGAAACCGAACCGTATTTAAATGGTTTGGATTGGTTTGGTTTTATGCCTTTTATGGGTTGATTTGGTTCTCCAAATTCATAATCCGTAAGAATTGGTTTGGTTCTTGGTTTAGTATGAAACCGAACCAATCCGGACCATGCTCACCCCTAATACAACCCTTATGCTCCGTTCAGTTGTCGAGAAAGTTGTGTGGAAATTGGTTTTTAGAAAAAGTGAAGTGAGGTGAAGTAAAAGAAAAAGAAAATTATTTTCCTGTGAGTGTTTATTTGACAAAAGAATTTTGCAAGAATAGTTAAGGTTTAATTGTTCATTTGTCAGGAAAAAGAAACTTTCGGAAAAATTTTGTGAGTGTTCACTCATTTTCCTTTTCCCGCGACGCAAAATCCTATGTTTTTTGCAGGATCACTTTTGCAGGAAAGTAATTCCTGCAGGAAAACTTAAATTGGTAAGTCCTAGAATTTTCCTGCCAACTGAACACTAGGAAAGTTATGGAAAAATTGATTTTCCCATCCTTTCCTGTACTTTCCTGGTAACTGAACGGGGCCTTATTTGGGTGTGTATCATATGCACTCCCAAAATGTTATGAATTATAGAGAAAATGTTACGAATCGTATTGCTAAAAAGTTACGAATCGTATAAAAGTTACGATATACACCAAAATGTTATGAATCATAATGAAAATGTTACAAATCGTACTGCTGAAAAGTTATGAATTCTAGAACAAAAGTTACGAAATATGCTAAAATGTTACGAATGAACCATAAAATAAGTGCATATGGTACACTCTTTTAAGGGATGTGTGTTATAGACTTTCCCACTTTTCTAGAATCCTTTTGGATCTCTTGAGCATCAACTCATTGGCAATCCGCGAACTCCATTGGTTATCTCATTTTTAGGCTCAGTTTGAAGCCCATAATTTTTTATAGGACAAGGAATTTGATTGCGAAGGATCAAATTTATAGTAATTCGATACCTTCTATTTCAACGTTCGGATTAATTTTCTCTAGGAATCATTTATTTTGAAGATATTCTAAAGTCAAACGTTTCCTTGTTATATTGATCGAGTCAGGAATCCAAGATTTCCAGGAGGGTAAGAGGATCACCGTATTAAGCAAATGTGATTCCTCCTGTATTGAGAGATCAGTAATCTCAGTCTCATTTTCACTCATCACAAACATAGAAATGTTAGAGTTCCGGAACCACATTCTCATTCTCTCTAAGATACTTGTCATCCAAACACAGCCTCGGGGTTTTGTAGGACTCCATTGTTTTTTCTTTCTTTTAGGGCTTCTGCTAGTATAGTAATAGACTAATAGTATGTGTTTTTCTTTCTTTTTATTATGGGCCATAAAATAAATGAGCCCTATAACCATAAACCATTAGGCCCAGTAATGTCTCTAGTTGGGCCATAGGAAAAACAAAACAAAAAACAAACCACAGAGTACGGCAGAAGAGAGAGCCCAGATGAACAACAGGTCTATTTTTTGTTCCAAAAGGGCCTGATTTTCCAGTCCTTAAATAAATGGCTGAACACTTCTGTTGCCAAGCATTTGCCAGCCTCCCCCAAAAAGTCACTGTTTTGGAATCTATTTTTTCTATTGATGATTTGGTGCTATTGCTGATGGTGACTTGCAGTTTTTGGTGCTGTTGGAAATTTGCATTTATATAGCAGGCTGGCTTGTGGTGCTACCAATGGCTTGATGCCAACCTGCTGCAGTTGCATTGTGAACCGGTGGTGCTGCATTAGGACTATGAGTTTGGGAATGCTAAATGGGTACTTGAAGTATCTGGAACTGGTGCAGTTTTTAGAAAAGCTAATCACATCTTAATTTGTTGGTTGTAGCACTATGTCTCTGTTGCAGTCTGCCGTGGGTTTCAATCAGAAACTTTACTCACACAAGATGGGTGAAAGTCACCTTTAAGTTTGTATAGAACATGAAGTCTCTCATGGGGACGCTTCATTTTAAGGAGATGAGATACACCTGCTATAACATGTAGCCAACTGTTGGGCACGCCAGTCTTTGCTAGTGCCCTGCCCTGCTTATCACAAAGCAAGGAACATATCTAACGTCATAATGGACGAGCTGAAATGAAATCAAATTAACATTTGCCAATTGCAGCATCGAACCAGTTAAGATTATGCACTGTGAAAAATGCAGCATCCAAAACGACAGATCCAAAAAATGACACATTAGATTTATCATCGAATAATCAAGTTTTCAGCAACTTCAGCTTATGCAATGGAAAGAGATGGAAAAAATGGACAACATCAAAACTCAATATGAATAACATATGGCACAAAACCCTGAGTGAGCAATCTACGATGCATTTATATTCGGAAACAAAGCAAAAGTGGAGTTGGGTTCTAGATAAGACCACCACAGACCAGAAAATACACTTGGCTGAAAATAGCTTACGACTGAAAATACCCTTGAGCAATGACCATGGTTCACGAGGTTGTCGCAAATATTGCCGCACCGTCCACAAGCTCAGAAAAACTCATTTTTCAAGACTAAAAAACAAAGCTTTTAGGTACTACATCAAACTCCTTTTCAAAAGTGTGCTTTGACCAGTCAGAAAATGCAGATACTATATATAAGAAAACAGTACAATAAAAGCGGACACTATATGTCCGAAAATACAGAAACAATAATTAAAAACAACAAAACAAAAAAAACCGCTTGGAACCATGACGCCAGAGCCGGACCTGTCAAACACGCTCGTGAAGAGGGGTTCGAGAGGCCAAAGTTGAAAGGCCAGGGTTGAACATAGAGCAGACCCTCCTGGATGACCAACCGCACTAACTCGAACTCGTCCCGCCACAGACGCTGTCTTCGTCGCCGGTGAACTGGTTCCAAGAAACCAGACCTAGAATCCTAAATCTGGCTCCTGAGTCTAAAAATGATGGGGAGAGTAGGAGGTCTCAGCTCCCGAAGGAAAGAGTCTCAACCACCTCACAACCATGGGCGTAGAAAGAAAATAAAACGGAGAGGGAGTGGGGGGGGGGGGGGTGTGTGTGAAACCCACCCCAGAGCTTCTCTCTCTAGAAACATTCTTTCTAAGGGGAAATTACAGTAACCCCCCTTCAACTACCGCCCGGCCACACATTGCCCCCTTTAACTATAAAATCCAACACTTAACCCCCTTAAACTACCATTTTGCTGAAATCGTGAGGATGCTGTTAACAGAAGTGTTGAATTTACCTTATTACCCCTTTTCTTTTGCAATGACTGAATCTACAGCTAGGGTTTTGCAGTACATAAACATATACCATTTTCTTTTGCACTACACGTACATATACAACTAGGATTACCAGTGTTGCAAACCATAAACGCAGATTTCACAAACTTGAAGTAATCAGCTATCAACGATGGTTTCATCAACATATGTTCTAATTTGAAAAGCGTTTGTGAAATTAGGGTTATGGCAAAGGGGGCAAGTGGGGGATTTGTAAGGGGAATGAAAGGGGTTTTGGAGGAATGCGAGGAGGAGATTAGGGCACACGTTGACGGGCTCGCCGCCGATGAGGATCATACTGAAGGTGTTAAATTCGGCGATGGAGTACGCGGCTGGGGCGCTGCTGTCGCTGTGCTCGGCGACGGAGGGGTGCCAGAGGGAGGCGGTGGCGATGGGCGTGTTGACTCAATTGCTTCTGCTGGTTCAGAGCGAGTGCACGGAGAGAGCCAAGTGGAAGGCACAGATGATGTTGAAAGCCCAGATTTGCCCGCCAAATCCAGTCACCAAAGTGGCCTTTCGCCGTTAGGCCAAACCCAGCAGTCTTCCAACAAAGGCCACCATCGGCAGCCAAGGTAAACTGGAAACGGAAAACGTCCAGCAGTAGATCGAAATGGGAGAAGGGAAGAGAGAGGGGGATGAGAAAGGGGAGTGGTTGGACAGCCCGAAACCTCTGTAATCAGGTGCGATTGGTCTGTAACCGGCTTCTGCGACGGCGACCATCTGGTGGTGCCACAAGTACTCTGGAAAGCCATGGAGGAACATCACCGCTGCAGGACCCGTTCCGGTTTCAACTCCGTGGAGCTTCAGACCGTTCACTTCCACATACCTGTGCTGTATTTGGTCCATGAGTCTAGAGAGAGAGAGAGAGAGAGAGCCTGCAATTTTAATTCACAGAGAAATGAGTTTTTTTTTTTCATACGAAGGGGAGATGAGGGCAAAGTAGTCAACTGCTTGGGTTCCATCCAAATAATTAACAGAATGTTAACGGCATCCTCACAATTTCAGTTAAATGGTAGTTTAAGGGGGTTAAGTGTTGGATTTTATAGTTAAAGGGGGCAATGTGTAGCCGGGCGGTAGTTAAAGTGGGGTTACTCTAATTTCCCCTCTTTCTAAATAGTTCATAATCCTTTCAAAAGTGTATGTTAATACCAATGGTTTGTTGGAAGGGTTCCTTATGCAGCAAAAGAAAGCTAATGCAAGCACTTAAGCCAAATGCCACAGAGACCGGGTAACACCTCCATTGGTTTGGCTTCTGCCTACAGGAGGGTAAAATCGTGCAGGCAAAAAATCTTTCTAGTTAAGGCCCTACCATTGCTCTAATCTTCCCCAAACAGAATAAAATCATATCCGCAGTTCACATATTGCCCTCAACACATGCAGTACTCGGTGCAACTCTGCTGTACATCGGCCAAATTCCTTCGGGTTCTTTGTACATTTTAATTAGGAAATTACTGCACATGTAAGTGAAAAAAACTTGCTAAAAACCAACCTCCATGTTTCATTCTTCTTGTCTATGCAATGAGTTAATTGGAACACTGTTGCAGCTCAACACAATTGCTGGATCTCATTCATTTAATAAGAAATAAAAGGGAATGTCGAAAATTTGATTGTCAAAAGTTGAACCAATTACTTTTGAAGTAACAGAAAGAAAGGCAAGGACTGGAGTGGAGTGGAACTCAAAGCCGAAAAGAATAAAAGAAAAGTAGAAATGTAGTGGGTTTCAGAATGGACAGAGTCACCTATTCGAAGAAGAAACTCAGATGAATTTGTTGTCCTGGATCACAGGAATACCAAAATAATGTTTCCCCACGGATGACATTATAGCTCCTCAAAAGTATATCATCAAACCACATGAACTTTTCGAATGTGAATACAACAATTTGTGAGTTGTGAACAGTTGCTACTCAGACACTTGAGTACTTCCTCGAAATAAGTAAAATGGAGGAAACATAACCAGGAGGGAGCCTAGAGAGAGTACCCCAAGCAACCATTTATCATTCTCCGCATCAGCCATCACAATGTTAAGCCACTCAGAATTTCTATTCTGCATTTCCAACATGAACTTGAGCAAAGAATTGCATAGCCTGCATTTGGGCGAGTAAAACTCGGTCATTGTAGCTTCTTTCCCGCTAGCCAGTGCAGAGGCCAGCGCACTCAGCACGGCTTCTCCTCGTTCTTCGGGAATCAACCTTCTTATTCCTTTCAAAACTGGTTTTGGGGCTCATTGGTTTTCCATCTGGATCGAACGGGGTTCCGGTCGTTGAATTTGGGGATTTTGGCAGGTGGTGTTGGAATTTTTGGGATTTTGGTGGGCATCATCCCATGGCCAACATAAAAGAGAATATTGATAGAATGCACAACATCTCATAAACAAGCTAAAATCCAAAACATAACTCTATCCTTAGGATGATGGACACACATCTATACATCCCATTTCAAACGAGAACATGAAATTAACAATAATAATAATAATAATAATAATAATAATAACAACAACAAAGAAGCACCAGTAAAACCCCAACTGAGAACCGCTTGAAAGTTAAGTCTTCATTATCTAACAGATGTTTTGTTCTTTTCAAAACTCTCTTTTTTCCTTTTTGAGAACAAACACCAGCATTACATAGAAAAAACAGATACATACTAAGAGGAAGAGCTACCCTCATTCCTCATTGCCAAGGCTAGAGCATGTGCTTCATGAACGACAGCTCGTTCACCATCAGAAATAGGAACCTTATATTACAGATTAAGTGACTCGATATCTAATGTTAACGGTTGAACTGGCCATTCCAATGCTCTCCCATTCTTGATCCCTTGAACGAGCAAAAGACAACCTCTCAATAGCACAACCTGGAGAAAATTGTAAAGAAAACACCATATATGAGCATCTAGACATGTCAAAACTCCAGTTATTCAGAACACAAAGATAATCCAAACTAAAGCGACAATAACCATTCAGTTTCTAAGAACAAGTACCTAGTCAACCCTCTTGGATTGGATTGACTACTGCTCCGGTGAAAAAAACTAAACCCGATCGCTCTTCCCTGATCATGAATATGAAAGGATGATCAGCAACAAAACTGACACACTTGACTCCTGGCGGAGGCCAACAACCTCCTCCTCTCAATGTCATAAAATTAATGGCCGCAGCCTCCGTTCCATTCTCATCAACCTCAATATAAGCTTTCTGAAACATGTTTAAGATAAAAAACGGGACATCCTCAGAATTCTGCACCATCTTGGACAAGTCTCTGGGATTCTTAATGATAGACAACGATTCCCCCATGTCGTCCATGACCTCAGAAACGTCAAAATCGAACGAGAATTTAAATTTCGGGATCCAAAATTCCTCAAGCGTCTCTTTCTTTAACTCAAAGTGCTCCTCATTTAGAAATCGGGAATCAGAATTGAACTTCCCAAGAAGATTTTGCAACCCATCTCGCTCATCCGGGAGGAAAAAATACATAGAGAAATTGTTGTTCTGGCGACTTTGATATGGGATTTTAAGAACCTTGAATCCATCAAACGCTCCATAATAGTACTTTTCATAGCTAGTCATGAATGGAACTGAAACATTGTCCCCATTTAGAAGATAGAATTTTCTATTTTTAGTCCTCGAAGCCTCAAATTTATAGGGATAGTCCCAAAGTCCTTTAAAGTAGAGTCCATTTGCGAGGATGAGTGTTGTATCTATAGGTACGGACCCACATTGGAGAATGTTTTTGATAAGACCTCTTGATGCAGTATTAGCCCATGAGTTAATTTCATCTACCACTTGATCAGCCTGCGTACACATTACATTGTCCAAAATAAAAACATGAAATTTCAGTAATATTGAAGTTCTGGTGATCTTCACCTGGTACAGAACACCTCAGTTATCACAAAAAAACAAAACCCCTTAGAAAACATGCATATTAGCCGAGGGAAAGTTTCAAGTGAAATATTACCTTGGTTGCAAAATCAACATTGTTCGCTTCACACTTGAAAATACCTTTTAGAACCTCCTCTTTGTATTTAGGAACGAGAGGAAAATGTTGATCAGCCCAAGCTCCATTGATCATGGTAACAATCGGACCATCGCCGACGTTCTCAGAGGACCCACCGCCACAGGGCAGCATCGCCATCATCTGTCTCGATTTTGAGTTGATTTCGTCGACGTTTTTGGACCCGAGAGAGGCCAGCATTTGCTTCAGAGTATCGCCCGTAGATCCTGCAACCAACATGTTTAGAACTGCGTTGATTGATAGGGGAGAAGACACTGTGTTCTTGCTAGAAGAACCCTTTTGGATCTCCTTGAGCATCAACTCATTGGCGATCCGTGGGCAGAACTCCATTGTTGATCTCTTTCTTTTTAGGGTTTTGCAGCGGGACTCCATTGTTTGCTCTTTTCCTTTTTTACGGTTTCTGCCAGCTTTATTGGTAGCATTTGTTTGTATTGGAGTCGTTTTAGGGCCTGTTTGGATGGAATATTGTGAATGTGAATGTGAATGTGAATGTGAATGTGAATGTGAATGTGAGTCCAGTCTTAAGACTTCGTTTGGGAAGTAAAAAATGACGAGGGTATTAGAGGCCGTTCCATTTTGTTGAAAAAGGAAGTTTTAGAAAATGAATGTAATTTTAAGCTCTAAAATCATGCGTTTACGCAAATAATTTTCTTACCAATATGGATCTTGTTTGATAGATCTCATTTAAATCTTTTAAACGATGCAAAAAAAATTGAAAAATATTTTTTCATTTTCGTTATATTTGAGTTTGAAATTACCTTCTTTTTGAAAAAGAAGATTTTTGGAGAAAGCGAAACGGGGCCTTAGTTAAATCCCGGATTATATTGTACCCCCTAATACCTTCGGAGGGGGATTATTTATGAGGAGGTTCTAAGCTGTTATTACATAATATCCCCGGATAATACCCTCTCTATCTTCCTTCAACTACAAAACAACTTTATCCCCTCATTTTATCCTTCATTCAAACCAAGTACTATTTAATTCTCTCATCACATCAATGTGCACCCTTCTTACATAATATCCACTACTATCCTATTCCCTTCATAACTAATACCCTTAATCCTTATCTCGCATCTAAATGAGCCCTTATTATATTAATTTTCGAAATACCAAAAGAAAAATAAAGAGAATAATTTTAATGGTGAAGCCGTAAATATTTTTTTACGGAGTCAATTACGACCGTTCAAAAGTGTTTTGGACAGTCCGGAGATGCTAATCAAATTTTTACGGACAAGATTAACTTTTTTCAGAAAAAGCTTCGTTTAAATCTGAACCATCTAAAATCGAAACAGACAGTCGAGATTGTGCGAAGCTATGAATAATTTCTTCATGGCTCAACCGAGATTGTGCCGACATGGCTCCGGACAGCAAGGTTTCGTACTCGGATGTAAAGTAAGGCTGAAAAAAAAAAAACCGTGACTCGTTGATTAGATTGGATTGGATTAGAAATCCGATCCAAACCGCGCACAGCCCTAAATTGTGGAGGGCATTGTGGGCCTTAACATAACGAAGCCCTATAACATGAACCATTGGGCCATCGGAACAAAAACCCTAGATTACATCAGAAGAGAACCGTAATTGCATGTGTTGCTCCCACAGCATTTTTCACAAAAAAATCATTCCGCAATAATATAATGCATAGATAGACAAATAAATTATCCTCATACTGATAAGAGTTATTGAAAAGCACTTCATTATAGAAATTATTTGATCGTAAATAAAGAATAAAATTTCAAAACACAAGCCCCATATTCAAGTATAGTATACATTCCCCTCAAGTCAAGAAGAAGATTCCATTCTAATAGAGTTAATGAAAATCACTCACTATTTGATCCGAGCAATGGTATTGGTACCGATGGGTACCATATCGAAAATAGACCGACGGCTACTTCGGGCTAACTCAGGCCACCAGATGGTCGATCTGACACGTCCAAATATTCTAAAAAAACGATGATATACATATATATACGAACAAATAGAGTGTTTGGATCGAGCACCTACACACATTGGATGTTGTTGATTCTCACGAAGGCCCCATCGTTTTTTTTTTAGAATTTTTGGATGGCTCGGATATGCCGTCCAGTGGCCGGAGTTAGTCCAGAGCGGCCGTCGGTCCATTTTCGATATGATACCCGTCGGTACCAATAGCTTTATTGATTTGATCCCAAATAAAGTATAAAAATTCAAAATACAATCCTCATATGCACGTACTAGTTGATGCTCACCCACATGTCATTATCAATCGAGAATCATCGAGAGAGTCATAAAGCCTAACTTCTGATTCCAAATACATAACATCCCAACCTACACCCATTAAACACCACCCACAAATCTCTTTTAGGAGAAGCTATGGCTGCAAATGAACCGAGCGGCTCGAAGCTCGACTCGAAAAAAAAAAAAAAATTCGTTTAAACTTGACTCAAAAAATAAAGAAACAGGCTCGAGGTACACTTTTAAATTAACAACTTATCTCCTCAACCGTTGCACAAGTCAGTAAACAAAAACTAACTTTTGACACGCAAGTCAAAACAAGTTACTAGTGTTACAATGGAGTCGATATAAGTCATAATTATTATAAAGGAAGCTTGAACCATGAAGTTTAAACATTAACATGTCAAAACTCCATGATTGTTCAAAACATGCACACATGCAGATAATCCAAACTAGCTAGTACATGGCAATAACTATTGATCGGGTTCTAAGAACAAGTAGTTCCAAGACAAAGTCAATCCTTTCGGATTGGATTGAATACTGCTCCAGTGAATAAAACTAATCCCGACCTCTCTTCCCTGATCATGAATACGAAAGGATGATCAGCAACAAAACTTAAATTTTGCGGAGGAGGTGGACCTCCTCCTCCTGTCAACCCGAAGAAAGTAGTGGCCACAGCCTTGGTGCCCTTCTCATCTACCTCAATAAAAGCTTTCTGAAACATCTTTAAGATAAAGAATGGGACAACCTCAGAATTATGCACCATCTCAGACAAGTCTCTTGGATTCTTAATTATAGACAACGGCTCCCCCATGTCATCCATGACCCCAGAAACATCAAAATCAAATGAAAATTTAAATTTCGGGATCCAAAATTCGCCAAGCGTCACACCCGCTAACTTGAAGTACTCCTCATTTAGAAATCCAGAACCGGACTGGAATTTTTCAAGAAGCGTTTGCAACCCATCTCGCTCATCAGGGAGAAAAAAGAACATAGAAAACTGGTTGGCTTGGTCACTTGCATACGGGATCTCAAGAACCTTGAACCCATCAAACGATCCATAATAGCAATACTTGCTATCATTAGTCATGAACGGAACTGAAACACTGTCCCCATTGAGAAGATAGAACTTTCTATTCTCAGTCATCTGTTCATCAAATTTATAGCGAACGTGCCAGAATCCTTGAAAGTAGAGTACATTTGCGAGGATGAGTGTTGTCTCTGTAGGTACAGACCCATGTTGGAGAATGTTTTTTACAAGACCTCTTGATGCAATATTAGCCCATGAGTTAATTTCATCCACCACTTGATCAGCCTGCATAGACATTGCATTGTCCAAAATGACGTATAGAAACATGTAATTTCAGTAGTTATATTCAAGTTGGGGCATAACTATAGTGGGCCTGCAATGTTTATCTGAGTAATAATAACTTCCAACACGTATGGTTGCGTAGTGCCAAAATTATCTAATTTCAAGGTGGAACACAAAAGACACAATACTTGTAAAAAATCATGTTTTTTTTGTTTGAAAAATTGTCTAATCGATCAGTTTGCCCTCTTAAATCAAAATCTTGGCTATGCCATCAACCGTCTCCCCGCTTTTCATTTAAAAACTAATTGCGGTCTTATTGAGAATTTGAAAGCTTGTTTTGATTGATTAAAAATATTCCAAAGAACTATCTTCAGATCCACCATAACTATTTTTCACACACACATGAGATTGATGATGCCAACTTTTTAAAAAAAAAACATTGATTTCGACCCAACCAACAAACATGGAAGAAATCAATGTTTTCAGAAATTAACTTTGAAAATTAAACCATGTTTATTGTTCACCTTTTTTTTAAAAAATAATTCTTTTCTTTTAGATTTTACAGGCTTGTACTTGGTGGTACTGCTACAGTACAATTATCATATTAAAGTGCTTGAGTGTATGAAGTCCAATAGAATAAAGCAACAGATCGACTAAAGGAAAAAATCATACTCCCACCATTCCAAAATATTTGTCCGGTCTGTAAAATGAGGACTTAAAAATAATACATTTCTTTCGAGCAAAAATTCAATTTTTTTCATAAATTTAAAGAACTTATCAATACCTAGTGAATTGTTTAAAAAAATTGGTGTTTTTCTTCCAAAAATTGTATTATTTTTACGTCATCGTTTTGCAGATCGAACAACCATTATGGGACAGAGGGAGTATTACCCGAAGAGAAATATTACCTTAGTGTTAAAATCAACACTGTTCGCTTCAGACTTGAAAATACCTTTTAGAACCTCTTCGTATTTAGGAACTAGTGGAAAACGTTGATCGACCCAAGCTCCATTGATCGTGGTCAAAATCAAACCATCATCCTTGATATAACCACCACATAAAGCCCTTTTAGAGGATTTCCTGCATTCACGCAGCAGTGTCGCAATGCGTGTCGACTTTGATTTGATTTCATCGACACTTTCGGACCCAAGAAAGCCCAACATATGCTTCAAAGTATCGCCCGTTGTTCCTACAACCACCATGTTTAGAACTATGTTGATTGATAAAGGAGAAGACACTACGTTCTTGCCAGAACCCTTTTGGATCTCCTTGAGCATCAACTCATTGGCAACCCGTGTGCAGAACTCCATTGTTGATCTCCTTCTTTTCTTTTCAGGATTTGTGCGGCAACTTTAACTTTCAGTCATTTCATTTCTCTGGAGAATAGTAGAGTTGTTTGTTTATATGTGAGAAAGTGATTGTCCGGTGCTTGTAATAAGTATTATGCTTGTAATAACTTTTTAAAAAGAAGTGATAGAGTCATAAAGTATTAAGTAGGAAGGTGCTAAGAAGGTGGCGTTTGTTAACTTATGTAAAGGAGTCTATAAAAGGAGGATGTACCCCTGCATTCATTTATCGCCTTGATTTTATTGTATAGCTACGGCCAACCTTATTATAATTAAATATTCATATAGAAAGGATAATGGTAGAGATATACTATTCATCTGTATAAAGCGCGCACAAACTCTTTCTGGGGCATTAATAATTGTGCTCTATGGAGTGTGTGCTGGCAGAAGAAGAATATGAAGAAAAAAAAAAAAAAAAGAAGCCGTGCAAATGGGTTTGTGTGCATGCGTGGTCCCCACCTTGTCTCGGGCGCATATATGTGGTATTCTATTCTCCATTCTTAAAAAATACTCCGTACATATTTATTTTACATTTTTAAACTCAAATATAATGAAAATGAAAAATATTTCTTTAATTTTTTGTACAGTTTAAAAATTTTCAATGAAATCTATCAAATAAGATCCATATTGCTAAAAAAATTATTTGCATAAACACATAATTATTAAATTTAAAATTATTATTTTTTAAATAAATACTTATTTTTGAATCTAGAACGGGGTCCCCCCACCGTGAGGGTTTTCCGTGAGAACCATGCATTGGGGCCTGGGCTCACTAATGTCTCCAGTTGGGCCATTGGAAAAAATCTATCTAATAAAACAGAAGGGTGTGGGCTCCACACAAGACAAGCTAATCTAAAGGCTGAGATTGATTTGATCCAAAGGCTATGGTGCATCATTCCTCTTCCTGATTAAGTGTCTATAATTTTCACCTAAATCACACATTTGCCATCCCCTTTCAAATTCCAAATGCCTGTCTTCTCCGTTTTCTTCTGTTCAGGAAGAGGAGAATAACCCGTCCACCATCGCCATACCGGTCCACGGTTTAAGTTCGAACCACCAAAGAGAGGTTGAAACCCCACTCACTCTCAGCAAAAGACAGACCCAATACTCAAATTTTCAAGTGATTCACGCCGCCGAAACTCCTGATTAGAGATCGCAACCACTTCTTCGTCGCCTCCGAAGTGATTCACGCCGCCGAAAAGTCTTGCTCTTGCTCTGGTAGAATTTATTAAAAGTGTTGCATTGGAATTATCTTCTTTTTCTTCTTTTTTTTTTATCGTGCAATCTCAACGTTTCTTTTTTTAGCTTTTAGTTTTGGATTGTGGGTTTTTTAGTTATTTTGTCGTTCTTTATCGTTCTGCAAGAGACTGACTACGGGCACCGGAGGGCAGCTACGGATGGTAGAACAACCCCGTGTGGGGCCACCCAGGGTTCCATACAAATAATTTTGTTCAGCTATTCGGAGGTCAATGAATTTGTTCTATGCTACGGATGGTAGAACGACCATGTGTGGGGCCACCCAGGGTTCCATACAAATAATTTTGTTCAGCTATTCGGAGGTCAATGAATTTGTTCTATTTTTATTTCAAAATCAAAATAAAAAGTTCAAAAAATAAATTGATTTTTTGAAAGCACATTAAAAAAAATTCTAAAGGAAATCGGATGGGCTCAAGGTAGGTTCCACAGGAGGGTTTGGTGCACAATTGGTACGCACCCCATAGGTACACACAGTATATTGAGGCTGTCTATAGGAACCGACCAAACAGTACTGATCATGTGTGTGTCCAATTTTAAAGTTCCACACAATGATTCGAACCATTCATTATTTTTTTAAATAGTTTTTTAAATTAACCCGTAAAATCTCGGATCAATCCGATAAATGTAAGCATTATCAAATAGCAAGGCAAGTCCTTTTTTAACTGTGCTCGGTGATTTCTATATTATGCCAATATTTATTTTTTTTACTTTTCTGCTTTGATTTTATTTTGACATTCTGTTGTCTTCCTTCTCTTTTTCTGTTTATCTCAGTTGTGTAGTTTTTCTTAATGGTTGTGCTGATCTACAAAGGTTCATGGGATATGGTCATCAACCATCTATATCCCTTAGTTCATTGTGTGCTCTATTTGCTATGAGTTAACTATCTGTGACTTTCCCCTCTCACCTCGGAGGAGAGAATAACTTAGGTGGGTCGTTCTATTGGTATCTTTGTTGAAGAAAAGAAGGTTAGGCTCCTGTAATAAAAGCCCTAAAGAAGTGTATGTCGATGAAAACACGTGGCTTCAATTTGGATGCAAACTGGTGTGTATTTGTGAGAAATTGAAATCTTTCTTTTCGTCACCATTTCGCACGATTAAAGGGGAGTCCACTAGCTAGCAAGTGCTGTAGGCACAGATAATTCCAACCGGGATACGTAGTGCCGTAGTTTTTATATGTGCTCATGGAGATTGTTCTCTTTTCTATTTTTAAGGCACTTCGGCAGACTTTTTAGTTTTAGGGGACTTTGGCAGTGTAGGATTCATAGCGGGGGTTTTTTTTTTTTTTTGTCAATTGGCAAATATTATATTCCCATCCCTATGAGTTTATTTTTTTCCAATTTTTTTGGCTTTGTGTTCCAGTGAAAACTCTTTTGTCCTAACTGTCGCTTTGTGTTCCAGGAGCAATGGAACTTTCTAAGGGAAAAGGGAAGGCCATCTGTGTAGCCAAGGGAAAGAAATCTATGCTGGATGGTGATTTGGAAAAAACTGTAAGATAAACTTTAACTCTTCAATTTTCATTTTCTATTGATCACTATTCTTCATTTTTCATTTTCTATTGATCATTGTTCTTTATTTTCTATTGTATAGGTTAGGTTTCTTCGAGAAAAGAATGTTGGCGTAATGATCCGTGATGAGCGAGAATTGAATCAGATTCGCATGCATGGGGTATGCCTATTAATTACATCTGAATGTTTGTTAGTACTTATATTCTAGAATACTATTAATCTTATTCTATTTTTTAGGAAAACGCAAAGGAAAAGACAATTTGTGGAGGTAAAGAAAATGCTATCCCTAAAGTGGTATGATTTTGTACACATTCCTGTACATATCCCTTCAAGTTTTCATTCTCTTTTTTGTGGGACCAATATTTTTATTGTCTAAGCTCTATTTAAAAATCTAAAGTTATTTCATCCACCGTGTAGGCACCTAATGATAATGTTAGATCAAAGGCCCAATGCTTACGACGTGAACGAGAGAGAGCGGGAGAATGCATTCAACTGAGGCGGCCCACATCAACAGTTGTGATGCTTCCTAAATACCAAATTTGATTAAAAATTTTTGAACTTTAAGGGACATCTTACTTGATAAAATGTGACGTTATTTCATCCACCGTGTAGGCACCTAATGATAATGTTAGATCCAAGGCCCAATGCTTACGACGTGAACGAGAGCGAGCAAGAGAATGCATTCAACCGAGGTGGCCCACATCCTTTTCATCTTTAACACCAAGTCGTCGCCAACGTGCATGCCTAGAAGGTGGCATGACTTCTACATCTATAGAAATTCCTACAAATTCACGAAAGCGAGCAATGGTTTCACATGCCTTCGAGTCATCATCAGTTGTGGTGCTTCCTAAAACACCAAATTTGAGGAACTATTCTGCTAACACAAGAACTCCAATAACTGTGGATAGTATGCTATGTCATCATGAACCCCATACATGCCAACATTCAATACCTCATATCGAAGAATCTGTAGCTATGCCGAGCATAGCCATGGATGAACCTGAAATGTGTCATACTTCGATGCCTCCTCGGAATCTTGAGGAAGAGTTTCTAGCCGTGGCAATTGTTCATGCACCTCATGCACAATTACTCGACAAAGAACTTCTTACTATGCTAAGCACATCTTTAGCTCCAATTCTTCGGTAAATAATTTCATTTTTCTTTAATATGTTTCTATTTCTATACCTTTTTTGTGTGTTCTTACTTCACATATTGATGATGATTTTTTTGCGTATTTTTACTTCACACGCAAAAAAACACGTATATGTAGGCTACCTCATGGGAATCAATTTAATGATGATGAGTTAGAGGATGAATCTACAAACATAGGGGTTGATCCGCAAGCTAATGGATATCTCAATCGTCATTATCTCGGTAGGATGGATGTATCATGTTTTCATTGTAAAGCCTTGCATTGGATGGGTGAAAAATTGACCAATTCATCTTTAATACATCCACTTTTTGGAACATGCTGCCTGCAAGGAAAGATTAAGCTACCATCACTTATTGCACCCCCGTTGGCGCTGCAAGAGTTATATGATGGCAATGATGAGCGATCAAAATCATTTCGTCATCATACTCGAGAGTACAATGCAACTAATGCTTTTACAAGTCTTGGTGCTAAATTAGATACAAGAGTGCTTAATAGAAGAGGGCCATTATCGTTCACTATCCATGGTGAATTACGTCATCGAACAGGATCTTTGCTGCCACAACCGGGGCATGAAGCGATTTATTCTCAGCTGTACATATACGACCCCGAGTCTGCTCTTAATGCTCGCAACAACAAAAATCCGCACTTGAGAAGAGATGTCCTCAAGACAATTCAAGATTGTTTGTTGACATTTAATCCGTTTCCTGAAAAATTCCTTCGAGCTTTGGAGATTTTAAATCAATCTGAATCGGTGGGACAAAATTTACCTGCTTATCTTCATTACAGTTCATCAACAGATCGTCGGAGGTATAATCTCCCAACAGCAAATGAGATTGCAATAATTCTACCCGGCGATGGAACCGAGAAGAGTGGAATGAGAGATATTGTGTTGCATTTGAGAGGAAATAATGGGTTAATGCGAGTTAATGAATGCCACCCGGTTTATTTACCATTGCATTATGTTCTATTGTTTCCCCGTGGTGAGCTTGGATGGGAACCTGAGATGAGACATTGGGATGTACGAAGCAAACAATACACAGATAAAAGGCTCACTCAAATGGAATTTTATAGCTTTCGTTTGTTTCAACGAAACTCAGAGTACTCAACAATTTTACGAGCTGGGAAACTATTCCAAGAGTTTATCGTAGATGCTTGGGCAGCAACTGAACAAAATCGATTGAACTTTCATAGGATGAACCAAGGAAAAATTCGATCCGAACTTTACCAGGATCTCGCGGATATTGGTCCTGATGGGTTGGGGCCTGGTCAAGTTGGTAAACGAATAATTTTGCCATCTTCGTTCCCTGGATGTCCTAGATATATGTTCCAAATATTTCAGGATTCAATGGCTATTACGCGGCACAACCAACATCCAGACATTTTCCTTACAATGACTGCCAATCCCAATTGGCTTGAAATTACTGAGGCTTTACTACCATATCAGAAAGCTGTTGATCGTCCAGATTTGGTTGCACGTGTTTTTGAGTTGAAGCGAAAATGTTTGATGAGTGAGATAAAAAAGAAGCAAGTGTTTGACAAAATTGTTGGATATGTCTATACAATTGAGTACCAAAAACGGGGGCTACCGCATATGCATTTACTTTTGTTTCTTGAAGGACCGGACAAAATACATACATGTGCTCAGGTCGATAAATTAGTATGTGCTGAATTTCCAGATCCTATAGAAGACCCTTCACTTTTTGATACTGTTAAGGTATGAATATTGTTACGCTTACATTTTTTTTGGTCTTTTCTATGTCCTAACTCCTAACTATATTTTTTATTTTTTTAAAATATTGTTAAGGGTTGCATGGTACATGGACCATGTGGTGCTCAAAATCCTCAAGCAGCATGTATGGAAAATGGAAAATGCACTAAGAAATACCCCAAAGCTTTTTCGGAAACAACTACAATGGACCAAGATGGATATCCAATCTATCGACGTCGTAATGATGGTCAGGTGTATATTGTTGGGGGTCACCCGGTTGATAACAGGGATGTTGTTCCGTACAACGCTTACCTTTCTAGACTATTCAATTGCCATATCAATGTGGAAGTCTGCGCGGGAATGAGATGTGTCAAATATATCCACAAGTACATCTACAAAGGCAATGATCGTGCAACAATGGTGTTGGGACCGATAGATGAGATCAAGGAATATCTCGATGCAAGGTACATTGGTCCAGTAGAAGCAGCTTGGCGGCTATTCGGTTATTCTATGCATGAAGAGATTCCAACAGTTGTACGTTTGGCACTTCATTTACCTGGAAAGCATAATAGCCTATTTAACACTGAAGAATCAATGCATGACATTGTCGCAAGGGCTGAGCAAGAAATTACAAGATTAACTGGTTTTTTTGCATATTGTCGAGCAAATGAAGATGCACGTGTATTCACCTATCAAGAATTTCCACAACATTTTGTTTGGATAAAATCACAAAAGATGTGGAAACCAAGAGAAAGGGGTTTTGCAATTGGAAGAATGTACTTTGTTAGCCCTAATGCTGGTGAATTATTTTATTTACGTCTCCTATTAAGTGTTGTCAGAGGACCAGAATCATATGAATGTTTACGCACAGTCAATAATATTTTGCATGACACATTCAAATCAGCATATATTGCAAGAGGACTCTTGGAAGATGACGAAGAATGGGTGCAATGTCTTGAAGAAGCTGCAATTATGAAAACTGGATACCAGTTGCGTAGGTTGTTCTGTGTTATTCTCACCCAATGTTCTCCATCGCAACCTGCTGTACTATGGGACAAATTTGCAATGCATATTTGTGATGATCTAGCATGCAAAATCATTGCATTATTTTCCATTCCAAATCCTACTGCGGCACAGATTGAAGATTACGGTTTATATCTCTTGGACGAATTACTTCAGGAATCAGGTAAAAATTTAAAAGATTTTCCTCCCATGCCATTGCCTATTGGGAATTGGAGTGTAGTAGTGGGTAACAGATTGATATTGGAGCATCAACAACTCATTTCTGATGCCCAACGTTCAAATGCGAATATCAATGTTGAAAGTCTCAACGAAGAACAACGGGCCGCTTACACTGCAATCACCACCTCGGTGTTTGAGAATAAAGGAACGACTTTCTTTCTAAATGGGGGTGCTGGATATGGAAAGACTTTTTTGTATAATACTGTTGCCACAAAATGTCGAAGCCTTGGACACGTCGTAGTCAGCGTTGCTTCATCTGGTATTGCTTCACTATTATTGATAGGAGGTCGCACTGCACATTCCACATTTTCTATCCCATTGGATGTGTTGGAAGACTCATTTTGTTCATTTAGCAAGCAATCTTCACAGGCAGAGTTGTTTAAAACAACAAGCTTGATTATATGGGATGAAGTCCCCATGCAACATAGATATTGTGTCGAAGCAGTTGATCGTACACTCCAAGACATTTGCGATAATAATAAACCATTTGGGGGTATCACTGTTGTTCTCGGGGGAGACTTTCGACAAATTCTACCAGTCATTCCAAAAGGAGTTCGTGAGCAAATTGTGGGAGCATCGTTGAGACGTTCTGTACTATGGAATGGTATGCACATTTTGACATTGAGTTTGAATATGCGCTTAAATAGCACAGACCTTGCGAATTCAAATTTTGCAGAATTCTTGAATGAGGTACTCCTTTAATTGTTGTTTTAAGAGCATCAAAAGTACATTTGATTCTGTCATTTCTTCATCGTCTTGACTATTTTATTCTTTATATACTTTTAGATAGGGACCAATCCAGAAGAAGTAGTAGAACTTCCGTCAACAATACAAAACTGCGGTTCTGTTAGTGAGTTGTTATTTACTGTGTATCCGCAACTGAACGTAGTGGGTACTGTGACACCGACCTTCCTTAATGAACGCACAATTCTGTCTGCCCGAAATGATGATGTTAGTGCCATCAATCTTGCAGCATTGAATGTTTTTCCAGGGGATACCGTCACTTATTTTGCAGCTGACAAAATATCCTTTGATGATGCACATGATCGTACTATCACAAACCGGTATCCTAATGAGTACTTGAACTCATTGAATCCTTCTGGTTTGCCTCCTTTTAAATTGGACTTGAAAGTTGGTTGCCCAATAATGTAATTGAGAAATATCGCTCCAAAGGCCGGGTTGTGTAATGGCACTCGATTAATGATTGTCAATTGTGCAAATCGCATAATTGAAGCTCAAATTTTAACTGGAGATAAATTTGGCGGTTGGTCTTTATTCCAAGGATATCCTTGACACCATCCTCTTCTGAAATGCCTTTTGAGATGACAAGGCGTCAATTTCCAATCAGGTTGGCATATGCGATGACTATTAATAAATCTTAAGGACAATCTGTCAATTTTGTTGGAATTGATTTGCGTACTCCAGTCTTTAGTCATGGACAACTATATGTAGCGTTATCTAGATGCACATCTAGTGATCGTACAAGTGTCCTTCTCTCTAATGATGCATCCCGTTCCACGACAAATATTGTGTATCCCGAGGTTTTGCTACAGTAAAAGGTACAACTTTTATTTATCCATGTACAGGTTTAAATATCTTGATTGAATAATCTTTTTCATTCGTTTACCTGAAGACTGACGTTTCCTCATACAGCTATCTAATATGGAACTGCTTGGTATTCTTGATCCTCATTTTTCATACTATTAACTCGAAAAATTTTGCAAGAATTGAATTTGGGTCCTTCCACACACTCTTTACTCAAGGATTGTATAAGGAGCTCTAATGGAAGACTTGGTACTAATTATTTTTTACTGTCTATAGGGTATTTGGTCTCATTATGTATGCGAGTAATGTGCTATTTTTTTCCTGTCTAATTGTAATTTAAAGCATTCAAGACTTTGTTATGACTAAATTTTTTTGTTGTTGCAGCTAGGCTTAGATAGTGGATGTGAAGATGATCGTGCACTAACTGGGGTGTATGTTTATGTATCTTTTGGCAAAAAGTTTTAAGCCATTGTCATTCGATGCTGTGATTGATGCCATGATAAACTGTTTGACAAAGCAACTTCTATCAAAGAAACTGTTTGATAAACTAATTGGGGGCATCTTAGGAGAGATTCTTCAAAGAAGCCTATTTGCATTGTAACTTTTCGTTGATACTATGGAACTATACATTGTTGTTTGGCTTTCGTGCACTTTTTTTTAATGGTGTTGCTTGGGGACTAAGTTTGATTTGAAACACAAATTATTAGCAAGAATCCTTCTTCCTTGATGGTTTTAACGCTATTACAGTTTTCTTGGCCTGAGTTGGTAAGGAAGATCGGTGAATTCTATTTATTTCAGTGGGTTCCTCATGTGGTGGTTTGGTGGGTTTTTTTTTCTTATAATTTTTTGGTGTTTTGTTTTCAGGTTTTGAGCTCCATGGTAATGTGTGTTTGGAAATCGTAGCTCTACAATGATTCCCTCCTTAAGGTGATTTCTATCTGCGTTTGCCAAAGCCTAAGGATATGAACCTATCATTTCTCCAGTTCCACAGCTAAATTTACCATTAGTCAGTCTTTTAAAGGCATAAGTTATGAATTTAGGTTGGCTTCTTTGTGTAACTGATGTGTAAAAATATGCAATTATGCCCGTGTCTTTAATGTGAAATTAACATTTGTTCTTTCTTTTTACAACAAGGCATATGATTTCAATTTATCCGTAGGTAGTTGAATTGTATTAGTCGGGGTTTAAATTGGTAGCGGGGTTGATTTAGTTATATCTCTCAAGTAGTTCTCTTTCGCGCCACTAAGAAGCGGAACCAATACAATACACTAATTTCAATGGCGATGCGTAGTGCCAGAGGCACGGGTAAGCGCTAGTCTACTTAATAAAACACAATGGTGTGGGCCTCCACACAAGACAAATTGAGCCAAAGGTTGAGATTGATTTGATCCAAGAGCTGATGTGTGCTCTCTCACTCTCTTAAAAAAACACTCATACTCTCACAAATATATTATAAAAATGCCATCAAATTGTGGATAGTGCCACAAGCACGGGCAAACACTAGTATATATATATCTGAAAAAACTTTACGGCAGAAGAGGGATCCAAAAAGGATCGCCACCTAGTGTGGCTAGTTCCTGTGTTCAAGTCCTTGAGGATAAGATGCTCGACTCCCGTTGTAACAACTAACTCCTAATATCCTATCGTTTAGAAGGGGGAAAAAAAAAAAAAGGAGCCGAAATGAACAATTGGTCTATTGTTCATGATTTTTCAATCCTTCGTAAATAAATCAAAAAAAATGTTTGGATGATTGGAATCTTAAGAATTAGAAATATGAATGTGATTTACTAAGAATTAAATTCCCTAGGAGTATAATACCTGGAGTAATTTCATTCCGGTGTTTGAATTAATTCAGTTATCTTATGCATGAAACAATTATTTCAAAAATTTCTCAAAGTTGACAAAACAATTTTTTGTACAATATATATGAAATCGAACAATTGGATAGTATGAATTGTTTGGGAAAAAACTCTTCATCATTTTGGTCATTTGGTTTAACAATTGGATAGAACAAAAATAATTCATTTGGTTTAACTCATACTTCAAATATTCATCATCCATTCTCCTACATATCTAGTAAAAATAGTTATAAAAAAATTTCATCCAGTAAAGGTAGCTAGTACGGGAAAAACTTAATTTCCAAGTAACTCTAAAAAAAAGGTACGGAGATGTAGAAGAAAAATGCATTCTTTAGTTTGCTTGATGGGGCAGTGGAATTTTTTTTTTTTTTATTTGCCAAAAGTTTAGAAATTTCATTAACAACCAAAAGAGAATATCAAAGGGCATATTCTTCTTTGGACAAAGGAGAGAATAGCCAACCAGGCGGATAGGCTCCGAGAAAAGACTTACACCCCAAACTCCTTTCAAAGGTCACCGAGGTACAATATACCTCACACAAAACTCACACCACCAACGTCAAAGAAAGAAAAACAGTACAATCCACCCGAAGTGTTAGGAAGACCCCAAAGGGGAGAAACACCCACAAGTGGGATATCAAAGCAGAAAACTATAAAGAAAAAAGAAAACCACCGGCAGTACCGGATCAGACAACCCAACCTTCCTTTCTCCAAATCAACTCCGGATCAGACCCTATTCTCCATTAATCTCTTGACTCTAGAGTCTGCAACCCGCCCCTAGTCATCGGAACATTTATTACAAGGCGTTGCTATAGTAGGCATATGAAGTGCTTGGTTGAACCTTGAATGTAAGTCTGGTTAAAGTCTCACAAAATAATAATAATAATAAGTGGCGGGCTTATATTTCCACTTTTCCATTTTCGTTCTTTTTCATTTTTTAAATTTTCATATTAAAGATAGAGGAAGATAAAGAGTTATGATAATTTTTGTCATTCAAAATACATTGGGACTTTTCTTGATGGAATGATTTTTATTCTCAACATAGTTATTAGGAGTTATTGGGATGTGTATAACAAAATGTAATTAATGTACTTATAAACTCGTATCACAGGGGCCCCTTTAGAATTTGCCTATTTGTGGAGTTTCTCTCCTCGACTTTTTGGTAACATATATAGATTACCATATATCAACCTTAAAACGATATTTATTGTACTAGTTTCATTTAATATGAACATTTAGCAAATTCTGTTCATATTTTTTCACTTTCTAATTCATCCCATCTACACAAATCCAAAATTTTACATATTTTTTGACCAATAACAAAAAATATTTCTCGTACTAACAACTAAAATAACAATGGTGCTCAGAGATAATAGTAGTGGCACTGGGGTGGATATTCTAGTTATTAGAAAGAAAACTTCAACCATTTTTTTTTATCAGAATAAAATAGTTTATATTCAATCAAGCCCAACAGCACTTACAAGCAGGGCTGTAAATAAACCGAGCAGCTCGCGAACTCAGCTCGACTCGGCTCGTTACTAAACGATCCAAGCTCAAGCTCGAGTATTCGGCTCGTTTACTAAACGAGTCGAGTGGAGCTCAGCTCGTTCGACAAAAGCTCGACTCGTTAAGGGAGGCTCGACTCGATTAAAGAGGTTCGTTTAGTAAATGACTAAGCTCAACTCGTTAAAGGCTCGGCTCGTTAAAGCTCGAGCTTGAATTTTTGGCTCGTTAAGTAAACGAGCAGAGCTCAAGCTCGCCGAAGCTCGGTTCGGCACCCCTACTTACAAGTCACAATGGAATTCACAAAAAAAACAATGACAACCATCTAGTGTACTTCAACCATGCATAACTTACTTTTAGGTCAAAGCTCCGATTATTCAAAACAAAAAGATAATCACAACTAAAGTGAGAATAACCATTCATGTTCTAAGAACAAGTACCACGTCAATCCTCTTGGATTGGACTAACTACTGCTCCAATGAAAAAAACTAGACCCGATCGCTCTTCCCTGATCATGAATACAAAAGGATGATCAGCAACAAAACTGGCACACTTGACTCCTGGCGGAGGCCAACAACCTCCTGCTCTCATTCCCGAAAGAGTAAAAGCTGCAGCCTCCGTGCCATTTTCATCTACCTTAATGTAAGCTTTTTGAAACATGTTTAAGAGAAAGAATGGAACATCCCCAGAATTCTGCACCATCTCGAACAAGTCTCTCGGATTCACAATTATAGACAACGATTTTCCCATGTCATCCATAACCTTGGAAACATCAAAATTGTACGAGAAATTAAATTTCGGGATCCAAAATTCGTCAAGCGTCTCTTTCGTTAACTTGAAGTACTCCTCATTTAGAAATCCGAAATCGGAATTGAACTTTCCAAGAAGATTTTGCAACCCATCTCGCTCATCCGGGAGAAAAAAATACATAGAGAGGTTGTTGGACTGGCAACTTTGATATGGTATTTTAAGAACCTTGAATCCATCAAATGCTCCGTAATAGTAGTTTTCGATACTACTCATGAAAGGAACTGAAACATTGTCCCCATTTAGAAGATAGAATTTTCTATCTTTAGTCAACCATGGATTAAACTTGTAGTGAGAGTCCCAAATTCCTTTAAAATAGAGTCCATTTGTGAGTATGACTATTGTATCTCGAGGTACAGACCCACGTTGAAGAATATTTTTGATAAGACCCCTTGATGCAATATCAACCCATGAGTTAATTTCATCCACCACTTCATTAGCCTGTGCATACAATTGTCCAAAATATAAACAATAAAAACAAGTAATATTAATTCAGTAGCTATCTTCAAGTTTGGTGATCGTCACCTCGCACAGGCCTGCAATTTTACCTAAATTATACTAATAACTTGAGTTGGGCCAAAAATATCTACAAATATAGTGTAATATTAGACTTAAACACAAAAGACGTTTGTAATAAATTATGCATTTTTCGCTCGAAAATCTGTCGTTAGACCTTCTTAGATGAAAAATCCAGGCTCCGCCATTGATTGCCTCCCCTTCTTTCTAAATAAAAATTACTAGTAATTTTTTCTTTGAGGATTTGGAAAGTTGTTTTGATAGGAAAAAGATATTTTGAAGAAACTTTTTCAGATCCTTCGGAACTATATTTTTCACATAAGGACACCAACTTTTTTTTTTTTTTTTGGACCCAACCATCAGAATGGACGAAATCAATGTTTTCATAAATGAACTTTGAAAAGAATTGTTTATTGTTCAACTTCTTAAAATTTCTATGTTCCTTTTCTAGAATTTTACAGGAATGCGAGAGTACAGTTTTTACATTATGTTTATGAAGTCCAATTGAATATAACAACAAACTCTAGGAAATATGCATATTCACCGACGTAAATTTTTGAGAGAAATAATATTACCTTCGTTTGAAAATCAACATTGTTCGCTTCACACTTGAAAATGCTTTTTAGAACCTCCTCTTTGTATTTAGGAACTAGGGGAAAACATTGATCGACCCAAGCTCCATTGATCATAGTCAAAATCGGACCATCGCCAACGTTTTCAGAGGACTCACCACAACCACGCAGAACCGCCGCAATGTGTCTTGACTTTGATATGATTTCGTCGATGCTTTTGGACCCAAGAAAGGCCAGCATCTGCTTCAAAGTATTGCCCGTTGTTCCGGCAACCACCATGTTTAGAACTGTGTTGATCGATAAAGGAGAAGACACTACGTTCCTGCTAGAACCCTTTTGGATCTCCTTGAGCATCAATTCATAGGCAACCCGTGTGCAAAACTCCATTGTTGATCTCTTTCTTTCTAGGATTTGTGAAAGCATCAACTCGTGTGTCGGTATTTATATACAGGCGTTTTGGACTTTTCCAGATGGCCAAGGTTTGTGTCTTTGACCTCTCGACTTCCGTTCACTCCTTACTCCCCAGAATTCCCTTGATTGTTTGTGCATTCATTTATTCTCCTGATTTTGGGGTATAGCTACGGCCAACCTTATAAATACTTATACAGAAAGGATAATGGGAACGTTTTGGGTACCAGTACCGGGGCGCACATTCTTTTTTTGGGCCTGTTTTGGGTTTTGGAAAATGATCGGAACCGCTCATTTTATTTAAAGCACTTCATTCAGGGTCTTGCAAAAAATAAGTTCAATCCGGTATCGATAAAGGCGTTTACGAAACGAAACATCCAACTTACAACTCTTATGGTATAGCTAGGTGCAGACACCCTATTCTGGACTGTCCAGATTAGTTTACTTACAGTCTTTGATTCCCCAATGATGAATAAGATCAATATCATCCCGAGGTTGTTGGTGTGTTTGAACTTTGAGTGTCCCGAACCTCATTCAAACCCTGTTGAACTCCATTTCGAACCCTTCAAGCCAGAACCAAATGGCCTCAGCAAAACCCTACTTGCTTACGCCAGTACTATGCTGGCGTGCGCTGGTAAACTGCCACGTGTCAGTTATCGACCGTTGACTCAGTAATTACCACTAGCGCACGCCGGTATAATGACGACGCACGCCGGTCAAAGCCAGACAAATCATTACTATTCAACCACATGCACAAGGCTTTGCGGCTGCCCCAGTACAATGAACAGTATTCTGATGATTGCCATCGGGCAGGGGGTGTTCCCCTCCCTCCTACAACTCCTTTCAAGCCAAGTCTCATGCATTTAATGCACGGAGACTTCCCTCCTAACCAAACCAGCCCTTAACCAAGCTAGTTACTGCCCTCTCTCAGTCACTCTTTGCCTATATATACTCCTTGCATTTATATGCAAGAGGGTTACTTCCATAAAAGCTCCCAAGCTCTCTCTCTTTTTTTCCTTCTTTGTGTATTTGTTTGCTCTCTTCTCTTATCAGTGAAAAGAGTAAGCAAGCACCCCTCCATACTCCCTTCATACTCCTATACTCATTGCCCATCCCTCAAACCCTAAGCTCAAGCTCTAAGCACATCGTCAACCTCAAAGCAAAGGTATATCACCTTTCGTATACTCTCTGTTCTGACCCCTGAGGGGGGCTGGCAGAGTCAATGCTAGTAATCAATACCAGTCTTGGTTCTAAAACTAGCAAGGTTCCAAGAATTGTGTGAAGTGATAAGTGGCGCACGCCAGTACACCCTAGCCATACGCTAGTTATGGTTGTACGTGCACCGCTGGCGTGGGGATCATCGATCAATTATTTCTAGCTTTTATTTTCCTTTCATCACCTTTAGCATGTTAATAACCAGTTTACTGTTTTCTGTATTCTAGAACTGTTCAGTTGTAGTGTTCAATACTTGTTTTCGTCCATTTTATAAGGCCTCTGGGATCTTTTTGGTCATGCTCTAGAATCCAGATGATGCAAAGCCAAGCATTGGGCGAACGACGTTACTGGCGTACGGTTTCTTATAACTGGCGTACGACCGTTATGTTAGGATCCAGTGGTTGACCCTTGCATGGTAGTTTAGTCCTAGCCTTTATTCATTTCCCCACACTGTTTATGGGGTCTTCTGTTTATTTTCATGGCTTAAAGCCATTTCATCTGCCTGTATCTGTACATATGTTGCCATATAACTGCGTGGTTTATCCTGGGTATGCACTGGTCCATTCTAGAGCCCAGAAGGTTGAGATCCGTAGCTATGAGTTTAGACTTACCGGCGCACGCCAGTCTGTAAGTGGAGCACACAGGTCATCTCTGCATGCAGTGGCATCGCTGGTGCACGCAAGTTTCCTACTGTGTACGTCATTCCGGATCAGTGTTTTTCAGTCTGTCTAAAACCCTCACAGGTGCTTGTTCTCAATCTATTTTACTTGTCTCAATAAAGCAAACCATACATAAACATTTTGTCATATAATGCAACTTGTTAAAGTTTTAATTCCCTTTAACTGTTCCCCGCCCTAATTGGCTAAAAAATAATTAATGAGAGAAAAATGCAAACGTTTTACAAAATGCCCGAGTAGAGACTGATCTCCGGATTGGGAGAGAGGGGTGCCATAATACCCTTCCCCTCTCATAACCTGGCTCCCGAGTCTCAGATATCGAAGATGACGACAGTCCATTCTATAAGCCTTTTTCAAATCAAACACGTAACAAAACGTTTCAAGTTCGGTTCCTTGAGTATTTCACCGCTAAAACTCGAGTGGCAACTCTGAATCGAAGTGTTTCACCGCGCGTTTCAAAAAAAGAGACCACACCCAAATTTTTCATAAAATTTTCAAGGGCGTGTGCCGACACTAGGTAAATATACTTAATTCTTTTGCCACTTAAAGACATTTAGAAAAAAGACTATTTTATTTTTCTCTCTAATAAACAAGTTTTGTTGGGTCTTAAATGATAAACTAAAATTGTTATACTGATTTAATTGAAGAAGATGGGGAATGCAAAAAGAACTGATTTTTCTCCAATAGAAGAGTCAGTCGAATTTATTTGCAGGCAGTTATGGTGAAACGGGAATCTTGATGAAGGCAAGTGAGAGACCGAAGAAGCGTCAACAAAATTTAATTGCTGGAGGAAGATGGAAGGGCTGGTAATGTCTCCAGTTAGGCCATCGGAACAAAAAACTTTACGGCAGAAGAGGGGGCTGAAAAAGGAACACCACCTAGTGTGCTTGTTGGTTAATGGTTACTTTCTCTCTCTCTCTCTCCAAGTAGAGTTAAGAGAGAGGTCCTTAGTTCGAGTCCTCGTGAAGAAGGTGTTCGACTCCTGCTGTAACTACTAACAATTAACCCCTAATATCTTATCGTCTGGCAAAAAAATTAAAAACAAAGAGGGAGCCGAAATGAATAACTGGTCTGTTGTTCAAAAAAGGGTCTGATTTTTCAATCCTCTTTAAATAAATCCGAAAAATGTGTAGATGATCAGAATCTTCAGAAAGATTAGGAATATAATGACTTTCTTGAGTAGGAATATGAATGTGATCTACTAGGAATTCAATTCCTAGGAGTATAATACTTGGAGTGTTTGAATTAATTCAGTAACCTTATGCATGAAACAATTATTTTAGAAATTTATCAAAGTCGACATTTTCGTTTTTAAATTATTTAGTCAGGAATCCAAGATTACAATCGCATAGGAGGGATTAGATCCAAATCCAGTCTGGAAATGTGATTCCTGATTGAATATGTTGTCATGAATCACATTCATATTCCTGTCTTTTTCCAAACATCGAAATCATGGAAGTATGACATCACATTCAAAATGTTGTCTCCTCCAAACGTCAGAACAACGAAAATATGGAATCGCATTTGCATTCCTCCTCAATATTTGGGCCATCTACTTATTGGGGCCAGTGAATTCGTGGGTTCGTATTTTTTATCTCTCCAAACCCTAGCCACCAACAACCCCCCGTCAAACCGTCTTCTCTCTCAATCTCGTGACTGAAGTTCGGGCGTCCATTGGGAACTTTTCAGCCAGATTGTTTTCCGGCGATGCTCCAGGGCTTCGGTTTCAGTGGTTGTGGATAAGTTGTTGTCAACTACCGTTCTCAGTCTATATCTTCTCAGATCTGTGACCTACGCCGTCTACCGCCTCCCAATGATTTGTTCCTATTTTGTGAAACAGATGTTGTGGTTACGAGTCTATCAAGGTGGTTGCAAAAGAGTGGCAGCAGATGTCTCAACAATACTTCTTTTATTTTGTTATTTTGTTTTAATAATGTCCTCTCTTTGGGGGTTTTGTCATCCTTCGGGGGGTTTTATCCTCCTTTGGGGGGTTTCTTCTCATTTTGTAAGGCGTCGCATCTATGTGCTTATACACTCTTTCAGTTGGGGCGTCCGATCTATGGACTCCCAACTTTCTTCCCCCATGGAGATATTTTGATGAATCCTTTGATTTGTCTTCCCTGTTGCTATTCTTTTGATCGTCCGTGTGGAGAGCAAGGAATGAATTAACTAGTTTCCCCGAAATTGAACCTGATTGGGAGACTGTGATTGATGCCATCAAATTGAAGATAGTGCTATGGGTGAAGTTGAAGAGTATATCTATCGCTATTCCGTCAAATTGAAGATAGTGTTATGGGTGAAGTTGAAGAGTACGGGCTTGTTTGATAAACTAAATTCAGCACTTAATACTGAATCAATTAAGTAATAAGTGATTCCGTAGGTTTGATAACCACATTTTACATTGCTTAACAAATTAAGCACCACTTAAAATATAAGCCAAAAAATTGAAAAAAATTAAGTAGCTTTAAGCTACTTAATTTTGGCTGAATTTTTATATACTTCCATTCAACCATCATATTACCACCACAACCACTCCTACCAACACCTCCACCACCACCACCACCTCCACTGCCACCACTCCTCCACCACCACCTCCACCACCAGCACCACCACTCCTCCTCCACCACATCACCACCACCAGCTCCACCACCACCACCACATCACCACCTCCAACTCCACCACTCCACCACCACCACTTCCTCCACTACCACCACCACATCACCACCAGCTCCACCACCACCACCACCACCACCACTACTCCACCACAACCACCACCACTACCATCACTACACCACCACCACCACCACCACCGTTCCTACCACCACCTCCACAACTCCACCACCATCATCACAACCATCACCACCACTGCCACTCCACCACCACTACAATCACTACACCACCACCACCACCACCACTACCATCACTACACCACCAGTCCTACTACCTCCACCACTCCACCACCATTACCAAAAGTATATTGTGACCGTTAGTAAATTAAGAGAGAATTGGAACAAAATTAATTCATCATTTTTTTAATTCAGTACTTAATATATTTATCAAACAGCTTTTCAGCTTAAAAATTTCAGCATTCAATTTCCAGTACTTAATTTTTCAGCTTTCAGTTTCAGTTTTCAGTTTTATCAAAAAGCCCCCACATCTATCGTTATTCCGTCAACAATATTATCCATAACCTGCAAAGCAACGAAGACGGGGACGAATTGTGCAGTTTTGTTAATAGGAAGCTATTACCAGGCCTCATTGATTGGGAAGCATTGTGGATGCTGCATGAGGGTCATGGACAGAAGATTTGTTGGGGCCAGCATTTTTTTTGTTTACGGACTGTGTTTTGATTTTACTTCAAATATTCTGGCAAGAAACTTTATTTGCGTGAGATGGGTGAAATTCACCTTTTAAGTTTGTACAAAACATGAAGTTCAAATTTTACAGTTAATTCTCTTGGGGACGCTTCATTTTGAGAAGATGAGAGACACCTGCTATAACATGTAGCCGACTGTTGGGGACGCCAGTCTTTGCTAGTGCCCTCCCCTGCTTGTCCAGTATCACAAAGCAAGGAACATATCTAATGTCATAATGGATGAGCTGCAATGAAATCAAATTATCATTTGTCAATTGCAGCATCGTACCAGTTAAGATTATGCACTGTGAAAATTGCAGCATCCAAAACAACAGAATTCAAAATACGACACATAAGGTTTATAGTCGAATGATCAAGTTCTCAGCAACTTCAACTTACGCAATTAAAAGAAATGGAAAAAATGGACGACATTAGAAGTCAATATGGATAACATATGGAAAAAACCCAGAGTGAGCAATCTATGATGCATTTATATTCAGAAACAAAGCAAAAGTGGAGTTAGGTTCCAGATAAGACCACCACAGACCAGAAAATACACTTGGCTGAAAATAGCTTATGCTTGAAAATACCCTTGAGCAATGACCATGGTTCACGAGGTCGTCTCAAATATTGCCGCACAATCTCAGAAAAACTCATTTTTCAAGACTAGAGAACATAGCTTTGAGGTACTCCATCAAACTCTTAATTGTTCAACCCCATATTTCAAAAGTGCATGTTAATCCCAATGGTTTGTTGGAAGGGTTCCTTATGCAGCAAAAGAAAGCTAATGCAAGCACTTAAGCCAAATACAGAGACTGGGTAACACCTCCATTGGTTTGGCTTCCGCCTACAGGAGGGTAAAATCGTGTAGGCCAAAAATCTTCCTAGTTAAGGCCCTAACATTGCTCTTCTCTCCCCCAAACAGAATAAAATCATATCCGCAGTTCAAATATTGCCCTCAACACATGCAGTACCCGGTGCAACTCTGCTGTACATCGACAAAATTCCTTCGAGTTCTTTGTAAATTTTAATTAGGAAATTACTGCACATGCAAGTGAAAAAAACTTGTTAAAAGCAACCTCCATGTTTCATTCTTCTTGTGTATGCAATGAGTTAATTGGAAAACCGTTGCATAACACAATTGCCAGATGTCATTCGTTTAATAAGAAATAAAAGGGAATGTTGAAAATTTGAGTGTCTAAAGTTGAAGCAACTACTTTTGAAGTAAGAGAAAGAAAGGCAAGGACTGGAGTGGGACTCAAAGCCGAAAAGAATAAAAGAAAAGTAGAAATGTGGTGGGTTTCAGAACGGACACAGTCATCTATTCTATTCGAAGAAGAAACTAAGTTTTCCTGTTTAGTTGTAGTTACCAACAAAATAGAAGAAACTCGGATGAAATTTGTTGTCCTGAATCACAGGAATACCAAAATAACATTTCCCCACGGATGACATTATAGCTCCTCAAAAGTATATCATCAGACCACACGAACTTTTCGAATGTGAATACAACAACTTGTGAGTTGTGAACAGTTACACAACTAACCAACAGAAGATTACTGCAAACTTAAGTAAAACAATATATATATATATATATAAAATATATTTGTGAAACTCTAACAAGGAACACTATATGAAGTTACACACACATGGTTTCAAATTTCAGTCTTCAAAACAATAAGATATACATGAATATGGGGGGGGGGGGGGGGGGGGGGGGGGGTGTGTTGGAAACACGAAACCTTGCAGCCTCAAACACTTAAAATGGGGTACTTCCTGGAATTAACTAAAATGGAGGAAACATAACCAAGAGGGAGTCTAGAGAGAGTACCTCAGGCAACCATTTATCATTCTCCGCATCGGCCATCACAATGTTAAGCCACTCAGAATTCCTATTCTGCATTTCCAACACAAACTTGAGCAAAGAATTGCATAGCCTGCATTTGGGCGAGTAAAACTCGATCACCGTAGCTTCTTTCCCGCTAGCCAGTGCAGAGGCCAGCGCACTCAGCTCGGCTTCCCCTCGTTCTTCGGGCGTCAATACCTTCTCCTTCCTTTCAAAACTGGTTTTGGGGCTCATTTTAGGTCTTCCATCTAGATCGAACGGGGTTCGGGTCGCTGAATTCGGGGATTTCGATATCGACTTCGTGATAATGAAAGCCGCGGATCCGATATTTTGGAGGGATTTGAACATCCAAGGAGTCTCGAGTTTGCAGGTGGTGTTGGAAAATTTAGGGTTTTGGTGGGCATCATCCCATGGCCATTTCAGGCAAAACAGAGGAGGTTTCGGAAAAGAACCCATTTTTCCTCCATTTTCATTTCCTTGAGTCATCTATTCTACTGCGTTCGATGTCGTCTACAGCTAAGATGCTGGGAAAACAAATAATGTCACGAATCAGACAAGAATTATGGTGTGTTCACATAAACCCTAAACCCTAGTATCAAGCAAATTGAGCGTTGCTCTAAAAGTGAAAAAAAAAAAAAAAGAGTTCAATTTTGGGGAAAAGATAATTGGAATCAGGAATCGACGAACCTGTTGTAGGCATCAAAGTCAGCAAACAACTCCAGATTCCACGACCGTAAAATCTGCAACTTCAATACACAATTCTAATCTGCGGTGGAGAGCTGGTAAAATCACTGGCTTCTCTGGAGGTTTCGATTATCACAGACTAGTGTTTAACCCATTCTATACACGGGTAAAACTAACACGTTATAGCATTGTGCCCGTTCAAACCTACTTTTATTAATTGTCTCGTGTATCGAATGGGCACAACGCTAGAACGGGTTAGTTTTGCTAGTGCATAGAACGGATTAAACGCTAGTTTTTACTATTTGGAAGATGAAGAAATGTTTAAGACCGATGGAGGGAGGGTTACTTTTGTTGTGTTGGAAGAAGAGGAGGTTTTTAGTATTTGGAAGATGAAGAAATGTTTAAGACAATGATGAAGGGAGGGGTACTTGTATTACAATAGAATTCAAATGTTTTTGACTTGGTACAAAAATGAATAAACTCACTTCTATTTAATATTTATACTACTATATGGATGATTCTAGTCTGAAGATATTTCTTACAAAATATTTCTACACAGAAAATTCTAGATTTATACATGTGCTCCAACAAATTTAGATATTTTGACAAAGAACTTCTAGTATCTAGAAGCTCGATATTAAGACTCCTCCAAAAATATCATTTATATTTGAGCTTATTTCTTGGGCTCGACTTGGGCTTCCAGAATATTTCAAAAAAATATCAATGTGAATTTTTTTGTGTTGCTAAGTTTCAGTTCACATGACACAATCTTAGATTGTTCTCACTTTATCTTCTTACCCAAGATTGTTCTCACTTTCTGCTCCTTGATGGCTGGTGCTTTATTTTTATGGTACTTTCTGCTATTGTATGAAGATAAAAAAAAAAAAAAAGGGGGGGGGGGAGGTCAGAATTAAGTTTCATCATTTGTGGTTTCTTCATTTCTCTCTCTCAAGCTAGAACCAAAATTAACAAAGGGATTTTACACTTTTCCCATCTGCCAGGGGAAGTCGAGTGTCTCTCACAATCTAATGGTCAGTTTTGTAGAAAAGTAATGACAACATCTTATCTAGTGAGGAAAATCGTTAACTATATTTATCTTCGTGGCATTCCAGACAATTACAGTCTTATAAAGGTACGGCCAGTTATGTTAAACTCAATCCCTTCTGTTAAACTATACGGGGATCCTAATTGAAGCATTCCATCGAACACGTGGAAGCCACTGAAGCATTATGTTTTTTAAGCCAAATTTTCCAATTACAGTTGGAGATTTTATCAAATACTTGGAAAGCAATTGAGGGAAGAATAAGAACCTAATTGAAGCATTCCATCGAACACGTGGAAGCCACTGAAGCATTATGTTTTTTAAGCCAAATTTTCCAATTACAGTTGGAAAGCAAAGAGGGTAAACAGATTTTTATTAAATGCAGTAAAGAGGGTAAACAGATTTTTATTAGGATCAAAGTAACGTCAAAAAATAAGGAAGATTATTAGGGCGAGAATGAATGGTTTACCTGTTTCAATCGTGGTCAGCGTCCTTGTGGTCGCTGGGGTTTTCGGAAATGGCGTTGACAACGGCTGGAGGGTGGTCGCTGGGTTGGGTGGTGGTGTGGCAACAGGAGCGAACAGGAGAGAGGAGTGGGAGAGAGAGAGAGGAAGGGGAGAGGGAGGGAGAGAGGGAGAGAGCGGGAGAGTAACTTTGGAGGAAGACAGGAAACACGGTGGAGAGAGGAAGCACGATGGAGAAAAATACAATGATGGTAATCGGTTTTTCAATCCAAGATCGTAACCTATTGAATTTGCGATCCAACGGCTGGAGGGATGCTTATGTTTGTATGAGTAGACAAAAATCTGCTCTGTTTTATAATATAGATTGTACCCAAAATTGTGTCTCAATTACGGAGGCCACCCTTTTTATGGCTGGATCAAGAAGGGCCGTAAACGAACCAAGCCAAACTTTGTCAAATTCGAGCTCGATTGGTTTATTAAACGAGTCAAAAATTCTAGCTTGAGCCTTAACAAGCCGAGTCTTCATCGAGCAGAGCTGAGTCATTTACTAAACAAGCCTCTTTAATTGAGCCAAGCCACCCTTAACCAACCGAGCTTTTGTTGAACGAATCAAGCAGAACCGAGCCTTAACGAACCTAGCCGAGCCGAGCCAAGTTCGCGAGATTTTTGGTTCGTTTATAGCCGTAGCTGAATGTTTGTTTTCTCCCTAACGAACATACTACTATGCAAGTCTTAAAAAGATGAACGATTCAAATTACTCAAATGAACGCATGATGAAGACGGTGGTGTAAATCATGGATTTTTTTACCAAAGGTGGAAAGAATTTAATCCCATTTTTAGTATTTCCACGCAAAAGATCAGCATAATCAAACATTGATAGGTGCATCAAAAATCAAATTTTGGTTTGTAAATAGACGGCCATGTACAATTTAACTTTAAAGAATCAGGCCATCCATTTTACTAACCGAAATTTAATTTTTTATATACCTATCGACATCCGACCAAATTGATTTTTTACGTTGATAAACTACTATGCAAGTCCTCCAAAATGAACGGATCACATTACCGCTATAAGAGCATAGTGGGGCCCACAAAAATGACGGTGGTTGAAACAGTAGTGGATTTTCTTCTAAGGTGGAAATAATAAATCCCTCCCTTAAAATTATTATCCAATTTTCCCTCCCTCATTCATATGTTCAAAGTTCTTAACCCCACAGGTACCACAAGATGTGGTGACATCATTCAGGACGTCCAGTGTCGGGTCTAAGCAAAAGCGAGCAAGGCGATTGCTTAGGGCTCCAAAAATATTTGGAAAAAGAGGGCCCCAAAATTATGTAGTATAGACCCTTCACTGTAGGTCTATAAAATGAAAAATCCATTCAAAATTGAACCCATCAAATAAGAAAGCCCAATGAAAAATCCTTTAAATCTTTGTAATCCTTTTCAAAAAATTTATAAAAAAATTGCTTATCAAAAAAAAAAAAAAAAAAAGAGAGCCCAATATATACAAGGGAGAATTTTTCATAAGTCCACTATAGCAATTTTGAAACCCACTAAGTCCACTTCTCAATTCTAAAACCTCCTAAGTCCACTAATCTATTAATAAAGATATAATAACCATGTTAGGACTAATATACCCCTTTTTTTAAAAAACTTGTTGCCCGGTTTTGCAACAATTTCAAAAACAACAACAATTTGAAATTCCTGAAATTTCTCCCCAATCCTAAAATCTCTCTCCCACGTTCAGTATAAATCCCATTCCCCCTCCCCCCCCTTCCCCCCTTCCCCCCCTCCCCCCCCTTTTCAGAAAACGATACTGTACGTGGAAACACCACAAGCGGCCCTTCCATTTCATCGTCGGGCTTCTGTTCAACATCGTTCGACATCGTTCCACATCGTTCTGCGCCATAGTTTAGACGGCATTCGTCGGCCTTCTCCGATAGTCGCCGTTCTTCGCCTAGTATCAGTCAGTCGCCTGTTCTTCGCCCATTCGGTTGCCAGTTGCAGTTCTTGGACCGTTCAAAGTCGGGTCCTAGTTGTTCGACATCGTTTACCAGGTATGTTTGTCTTAGTATATATGGTTATATGAATGGGTAGCAAAAGTTAGGGTTAGGTTTATTTAGGGTTCTGATCGGTCTATCATTGGTTAAATTAAGTTAGGATTTTGATTGATATGTGGTTATATCAATCGTTGATCTGTTAGGGTATGGTTGAATGGACCTTTGTAATTTATTTCCTGTAGATATGGTTATATATTTATTTGCTAGGTTGGTGTTTGGTAGAGATATTGGTAAAGTTAGGTTTTTGATTGTGTAACAGACATGGGCATGTCAAGTTAGGGTTTTATATACGAAAATTGGGTTATATGTTGCAAATATGAACTGTATGTTAATATCTGGGTGTTTGTGGATTATCATCCATTGGTAATTTTATGGATATATGGTTATATGCAGAAATCTGTTATACCTTAACATATTGTTTTATATGATGCAGTTTGTTACGCATGCGAAATGAAAACCTCTATGTTGATGTTAATATGGTTATATGGTGATATGATAATGTGAATGGTTATCTCTGATTATACGTATTATAAAATCCCAAATAAGATAACATGTAACATTTGCTGTGTGAATATTTATGGTTATATAGTGGATGGTTCTGATTGTACATGATTTGTAAACCCGATTGTACGTGATGGTTATATTCTAGTTTCGTTATATGTTGCGAATGTAAACTGTGTGAATAGATGTTCTGTGTGGCCTGATTTGTTAAAAGGGTTCATCGGTTAAGTATTGGTTAAGTTAATATAGGGTTTTGTTCGCGAGTATATGTGGTTATATCAATTTTTCATCAATTAGGTTTGGTATTTCATTACTGGTATATAAGGTTATATGCATACATTTGATTTTGACCATCCATGTTGGATCATAAAATGTTATATCAGTATCTTCAATCCTGTATGATTCCATGGGTTTAATCTCCCTTCTTTCATTGTATGTCCAGTAATGACGAAACATAAAGGAACAGGGAAAGAGTTGGCACCTGTGTCATACGCAATAGATGCCGAGCCATTAGCAATGATTGACCCCCCAAAAGAGATGAGGCAGAAGAAAACACCAAGGAAACGCACAGGAGACCCTGATGTCATAATTATTGAAGACAGTTCACATAAGTCTGAGGTGGTGAAGTCTTCCTCCCCCTCCCCCCGGAAAAAGGTGTCCCCAATGAAACAAAAAGGATCACAAGAATCAAAGAGGAAAAAGCAAGAGTCTGAAATGGTATATGAGAGAAAGAGGAAAAGGCCAAATATCGTAAATGAGGAAGTTATAGATCTAAACACCCCAACAAAAAGAGTCACACGGTCTGCTGAAGCTTTGAAGAAAATGGAAAGGGGTAACGATAGCGAAGAAAGAGAGGACAAAGGGTTTAAAGGAAAAAAAGGGAAGCAAGTATCCCGGAGTGGAAGTTTGAAAAGAAAAACAAAAGTGAACCAAAAGGTAAAGGGGGGTGAAGAAGAAGAAGATGAGTGGGATGAAGACGTGGAAGATGAAGAAGAAATTAAAAGGGAAAAAACAGGGCAGAAGAGAAAAGGAAACAAGGGCAAAAACGTCCAACCAAAACAAACAAAATTGGAACTCAGAAGGGCCATTCAGTACAGGTAACGACACGTCCAAATATGTGTTTGAATGTAAATGATATAACATTATATATGTCCTACTGACATGTGCAAGGATATATATGTTGTCATAACCTATAATATATACGGTTATATATGAATTTCTGTTTCATTTTAATCGTACTGCACCATTATATAAATGTTATATGTTATATATTAACATTGATATAATGTTATATACTATATACTGACTAGTTAAAGGTTATATGTGTTGTTATAGACTGTCATATATATGGTTATATATGATAGTCTGTATCATTTTCACTATATTTGCAACACCATACAAATGTTATATGTTCCATATTAACCTTAATATAATGTTATATTTAATCTAATGGCTATTGAAAGGTCAAATATGATGTTATAACTTGAAATATAAATGGTTGCATATGAAATTCGGTAACAATGTATGTATTTTATGCAGGTCAACTTTAAATACTGTCGTAAAACTGATAAGGAGTATTCCTACTGGACAATTCACACAACTTCAAGTTCAGGAGATCAAGAAGACACCATTTGCAGAACTTTTATTGGGTATTGTCGAAGCAAATTTGGATGAGGCCTACGTACGAAAGAGTGATACCGACGTTTTGAAGTTAGTAAAGCAATATGAGGGGACGAGTGGGAGGTTTAAATTGGGTGGCAAGACTGTGGAAATAACGGCGAAAGAGTTTACACTCATATTTGGAATACAATCCGGTCCGACAAGGATTGTACTAAATCCAACTCCAAGGGTCCCGAAATCAGACTTTGCTGATCGACTTTGCCCAGGTCCCAAAGGCCAACGGATATTGACAATTCCAGTACTAAGGGAATTCTTTACCAAGGTTGTTAAAGGCTCCACTTTGCAAGGTGCGAAAGACTTGGCACGTGTCCTATGCCTTTTGTTGATAGGGACATTGTTTATGGCAAATACACAAGCAAGAGTAAGTTGGGGTTACTTGGAGTTCATCGAAGATTTGGATAATAGCACCTCATATGATTGGGCAACATTCATCACCGAAGAGGTGATCCAAGAACTAAACAAAAGGGCTTCTTCGAAACCAACAAAAGTTGGAGGATGCGTATTGGGGCTTATGGTAACAATCACTTCCCTCTTGTTAAGTCTTATAGTTTTCCTAAATGTTTGGTATGTTTTAAACTAATTTGTGCCTTCATTCGAAAACAGTATTGGCTTTGTGAGCATGTGTCTATAATTAACCAAGGAGATCCACAAATCATACCAAGGTTCATAAAGTGGAGGCTTAGTGACCTAACCAAGGCATTACGCACAAACAACTTGGACTCTCTTGATCCGCAATCGGTAAATGTTATATATAGTTATATGTTTATGTTGATCAATTATAAAACAGTTTTGGTGCTAGATGTGATATATATAGATAATTGATTGTTTATTGTCATTTTTTAAAGGTATTCTCATCGGAGTTGGAGCCATACGGCGAGGAGGAAGAGTTGTATCGGTGTTCCCAATTTCCCAAACACAAGGATGATGTATTGGCTGGTCAGATGAAGAAAGCTGTTGAGAAGTCGAGCGACGAGGAGATGAATGATGAGCAAGATGAAGTTGTAACCCTCCAAGGTATAATCAGAAAGTTGACAGAAGAAAATTTGCAGAAGGACCGGACAATTTCAGATCTTAGGGAGGAAAACGAGGAGAAAAATCGCACAATTTCTGAACTCAGAATGTGGATTACAAATCATCCACAATCTCCAAAACCTGGTTTTGGATTCGAAGGCATTTCCGCACAGTTTGACAAAGACCACCTTGAACACGAAAACATTACTTTACAAACAGAAATTGGTGGCATGCTCATAGATAAAGACATTGCTGAAGAAAAACTGGAAGTTGCCGCAGATACCATTGATGATTTTCTGACACACACTGTAACACAATTATATCGGGTACGTATAATATATTAGGTTATATATTATAGGTTTTAATAATCCTATATGGGTAATAAGTGTACAGTTATGAATTGTGGTTTTGTTTGTTAAAACAGACAGGTGGAAATGTGGGTGAGGAAGAGTCCAAGGCTAAAAAAGTGGATGCCGGCAGAGAGGAACATGGAATGGAGAAAATTGAAGAAGCAGATGAAGAAGAAGAAGAAGAAGGAGGAGGAGGGTTTGAAATTGTCCAGGATGAGAGTGACCCAGATCACACAATGGTGGTGCCAGATGCAAAAGTGGACAGTACGACGGTTGAGGCATACACGAGTATACTAGGATGCGACACACCTACAAGGAAGCGAGGACAAACCAAAGTAAAGGTGAAATCATCATCACTGACTAGACGAGTGAAGAAAACTGAAAGCAGAGTGGAGAAGCGGTTAGACGATTATGTCTACGTTGATTTGAAAAAGGGGACAAAGAAAAAAACGAAACAAAAGTGGAATCCAAGTGAATCACCGTTGATTAACTTGCTCCCAAATAAAGATTCGAAGCATAACTTGCTCTCAAAATCAGATTCATTCAGAAGAACACAAAAACCATCCTCGTAAGCATAAGAAACAGAAAAACTCCCCACTGACAGATTCTTCCACCTACTACAAATGCTGCTTAATACATCCTTCAATCTATCACCCCCCGATAACCTCAATGGAAAAATCTGTACCCCATACTTACAAATAAACATGATTGTTGAATCCATGACAACTGCACACAAACCAAAAAAAAAAAAACAAATAACGTTATGAAATATCAAAAAGGGGACAAAGTTTCAAACAAATATGGTCATGGTAACTCTACAAAACCAAATATACTCTGTTATATAACTTTATGAAATATCAATAACGTTATATAAGTGCAATACCGTCATACAAAAACAATAACGCTATATACATAGTATAAGAAAGAGAGTATAGAACGTCATATAACATTATATAATTATAACAATGTTAGATACCAACTGGAGGATATTATAGAAAGTCATATAACGTTATATAATTATAACAATGTTAGATACGAACTGTTCCAGTTCAACATGCAAATCAAATGTACAGCAATAACTTCAACAACACCAACAAAGATATACAGATCAAAATACGAAGTAAGGGAGAGAGATGAGGGAGACGATATCAGGAGATCAATAAAGAGAGAGAGAGAGAGAGCGCGCGAGAGAGAGATACCCCAAAGGGAGGTTGGCGACACTGCTTGATGCAATAGAGAGAGACTACAGACGATAAACAGAGAAAATTTGTGAGCGATCAAACAATATTTGCGTTGCTGTTCTTCCTCTCTGTCGCTCTATTCTAGGGTGTAACTGTTCAATCCCGAAATCTCAGCGTGATTTCAAACATATAAATCTCAGCGTGATTTCAAACGTATAAGGGATAATGGGATGGGATAATGGGATAAACGGATTATATTTTCAGATTTTAATGGGGGGTAAATTTGTAAAGCATTAAAACTCTTTTATATTGAATTGGACTTTATACCTTATCAAATACATATTAGTGGACTTAGTGGGTTAGAAACTTGATCAGTGGACCTAGTGGGTTAGAAATATGCTATAGTGGACCCTGGGCCAATTTTTTATATATACAAAATAAGAAAGGATCCAAATTACTACCGGTAATCATTGAATTGTTACAATTTTTTGTCATGACGTATAATATCGCAATTTTATCTCGTTTACTATCGGTAATCATTGGTTTTGAACTTGATTAAATTTTAATTGTTGATCAAAAAATTTTAAAAAAACCTTAATTAAATTTCTCATTGCTTGTGGTATATATTAAAGACCCCATCTTTCTAAGTTGTTGTAGGTCCTAAAATGTCAAGGCAGGCACTAGTCTAGTCAGAAGGACATATGCTTTTTACGCTCATAATTAACATAAAATTTTTATAGAAAGAAAAGAAAAAGAGAGGAAAAAAGAGAGGCTATCTTTCTAAGCTAGACATCCGTTTTCAAAAAAACGACCTTAATTAAAATGTGCTAGTTAAAAAGAGGGTAAGAATATTTGGGAAATAACTCTATAATTTTTTTTGGAAAATAATTTTCACTCTTTTTTTAATATGGCACTCATTTTCTTGTCTTTTGGTTAAAAAAATGCACAGAAAAACTTTACTAAAAGACAAAAGTTAGAGTGCCTTAATCAAAAAATGGAGTGTGAAAATCATTTCTCTTTTTTTTTTTGGATAAATAAATAACTCTATAACTTGGTAAGTTGTTTATGTTCGGTATATATCTAGCCACCAAAAGCTTATTGGTGGCTATGGATCTTGGGTTGGTGCCTTGGTCTCGTTTGGTTTATCGTTTGATTTACTTATTTATTCAATGCAGCCAATAAATAAGTAATTTGTAAAATAAGCAAGGGAATAATAATAATTTGGAAAATAAGCAAACAACACCAACCAAAATCAAAACAAATAAATAAATGGTAGCCAAATACAAATATTTAATCTTATGATCCATTTTGGTTCTCTGTTTATTTTACCTCAATAAGGGACTCGGGGACCCTACAGTGAGCACAGTCACTATAGGGTTGCATTGTGTTTTTCAGTCATCTATCTCAGCAATCAACGGTCCGAATTTAAAACGAATTCTTCTAAAAAATAATTATTCTCTCCCATTAAAGTTTTTTTTTTAAAATTCCATGAAAGAGTTTTTTTCAATTCAAACCATCAAAAATACTTTTGAACAACTGAAATTGTTCACTGCAAAGTTGCAAACCCTGTAGGCCTACCAAACGAGACCAGAATAGGTGATATTGATGATCACTCACGACAGATACCAAAGATTTTTTCCTCTCTGATGAAACCTACTTTATGATCAGCCAACTGTCTGATGTTACAGGGACTGGATTCATTCATGTAGAGCAACTGTAGCAATGATTTAGGCTTCGTTCCAGAAATCTTCTTAAAAAATAAACAGCTTATTTCACATTTTTAAATTCAAAAATAAAATAAATGAAAAATAATATATATATATATATATATTTGTAATGGATGAACAACTCTACAGTCATGTCATTAAATAGACTCGATTGCACAATTCAAATTTTTAGGGAAGCTATTACGGTCAAACTAGACATAGCCCTTCTCTTACTTTAAGAGAAATAAATCGAATTCCCAAAATCTGAACATCCGTCCGAACAACTGGACCCCAATGACTGTGACAATCCTTAAGTGTGTATGGGTTTCCTCATTTTGGTGGCCGCCCAAAATTTGGGCGCACGTTGGACTCATGCGAAAAATTGCACAATTTATTTGTTACTAGTAATAATAAAGGTGCAGCTCTAAAGTGGGGAACGAAACCATTGAGCACTCGTTTTCAACCTGACAAAGACAAATTAGATTCCTTGTGTCTCTTACCTTTTTAATTTCTTTAGTTATTTCCCCGCTTTCAAAGAACGTCCGTGCCCCCCTTTCCGCTCACTGTAAACTACTTGCTCATTATTGTAACAAACAATATCATCTATTGTTGTTACAACCATCATTGAAACGTGTGTGGATAATATCGTCAAGGTTAGGTCTTTGATTAATCTCAGAAGCTCGATCTCACCATCCCATCGCAGAGAGTCTAACTAAAGTCATAGCAAAGTTACGAATGGACTAACTATAAATGAGTTGATAACACTTGAAAACTTCGAAAGAAATTAGCCCGTGAAACCTTTGGAGACAGCAAATCAACAAACCCATAAGTCTCATGTTTTAATCACTAAGCTTATCCCTTGTAATTTGAGGTTAGCCTTGATTGGTAAGTTGCAATTGGAGAAGTTTTTGAGTGCCGGACAGGTACCGCCACGTGATACTCGTTCGGCACCCAACGTATACACCCCAAAATTTCCTCATAATCATGTGACGAAAGAATTTGATGGAGTAACACCGAGGTATTACTAGTGTAACGTATAGTAGCCAAACTTAGAGTCCGTTCCATTAAGGTTCTTATTTTATATTTTACGAGATAGGTCAATCTCTCACAATACATCACCCCTTTAATTAAAAAAATAAGAACCTTATTGAGAAACTGATCATGAGACGAGTAGTATTTGCCAATGTTTTAAAATCCGGAACGGCCCGGCCGGTTCGACTGGTTGGACTGTCGACCGGCCCCTGCACCGGTCCGGTCTTACCTTGACACCGCTACGTTTACAAAACTGGCTTCATTAGATAAAACCGCTCAAAACCAGCGTTCAACTGTCAACTTGGAAAAACCGCTAGGGGTCACTCGAGCAGTAAAGAAACATTGATCTTTGAACTGCTGTGAAATGTACAGCTGTCGTGTTAAATACACTTCTGACACTTCTCCGATCAAATGATCTATCACTTTTAGGATTATGATTTTAGCACTTCAAAAATTGATGAAGAAACTTCAAAATTGAACTGTATTAATACACAAAACGAAGTCGTTTTGGAATCATTTCATCCATTTTTTAAGTGTTAAAATTAATTTTCTTACTTTTATATTATTAATAATATATCTTTGACATAATTATGACATCACGGTTGAATATTCGATTCCATTTTAGTTCGTTTATCGATCAAAATTTTCCAACATTGATGTTTGCAACAAGCCTATGGATAAACTGCATGGCCCTGAGAGGTGTAGCGCGCGTTTGCAACAATCAAATGAAATTTACTTTCTTTTTGTATGGTAAAACAATTTCATTGACGAGCAAAAAAGAAATAGACAATTTCCAGGCTCTTTTTTTTTTTTTTGGGCCAATTTATATGGAATTAATAAGCGATTAAATACACATTTAACAGCAGATTTAGCTAAATTCCCGGTAACGATCGTCTCAACAACTTGATTCTTAATAATCAAAAGAATACACTCGACAAGCAGACAAGCAAACGCGTCATCATAGTAAACGCGTGCGTCAACGGAACCCCGACGGATCCGGAAACGACGTCGTCACGTACTCCCTCACTTCCCTCGCAATCACCTCCCTCATCGCCTCCCAAAACTCCGCTGGCATTGTCTCCTCCCTCCTCTCCCCCACCGCCGCCCTGGATTCGACGGCCACGTTGCCGCTAGCGCCCCCAGCCCCTGGGGGCGCCAGGGACAGCATCGTCATCGGATCCACCTCGTCACCGCCACCCGCATTCCCTAACGCCGCCCCACTCGAACTCCCCCCGCCACCAAAACAATCTCCACCGCCGTCCATTCTCCTTTGCCTTCTTTTCAACGTGGAGTTCCAATGGTTCTTAACCGCGTTGTCGGTCCGGCCTGGCAACAGCCGGGCAATGGTGGCCCACCGGTTTCCGTACTGGGCGTGGGCCGCCAGTATCGCCTCGTCTTCGGCCTGCGAAAAGGGCCGGTGCTCGACGTTCGGGCTCAGCTGGTTACACCACCTGAGCCGGCACGACTTCCCCGACCGGCCCTTTATGTACTTGCTGATCAACGACCAGTTTCGGGCCCCGTACCGGTCCACGAGCCGGGTCAGGATCTTGTCCTCCTCGGAGCTCCACGGCCCTTTTATCTTGTCGCCTCTGTCATGAGTAGTTGAATCGGATGACGACGAATCGGACGAGGAAGAAGTGGCCGACGAACAGCTGGTGAGGTTGTTATTGATGTTGAAATTGAATGGTTCCATTTTTATTTTTTGCTGCTTTTTGAGTGAGGTTGAGAGCAAGTGTGGGTTTGGGAGTTCGTTCGGAGGCAGAGAGAGAGTATATATAGTTGTAGAGAGAGAGAGAGAGAGAGGGTGCATGCACTCGGCGCTGTGGAGAGGGGTTCGGGGAAACTGCCTGGTGTAAAGTTGGTAGGGGGACTAACTGGAACGGGTGCGTAAATGCGCACCCCCTTGATTATAAGCTATAGTTTGTCCTAAATTTAGGAAAATCCTTTTATTAGTACTATTTGTTGTTGTGGAATCGGTTGAAAATTCTAGATTAATCATTTTTTGACAAGGTGATTTTTAAGTGTAAGAAAAATTAAGTAAAAAAATATTGAAAGCAAAAATGTTCAGATATGTATTTTCGATATTTAAGAAATTCTAGTAATTTTAATCCATATTTTTACACTTGTTAATTTATCTCGGTAAAACACATAATTATTTTAAAAAATGTAATACAAGTGTACTACAATTAACCAATAAAACACTTAAAACACATCATTAAAGATCAACAATAGTAAACCTGGAGGAGTTTAGCCAAGAAAGCAATAGGTTTGTATCTTCTATGACGCCGCATACTCGGATCCTATAAGAACCAAATATTTCGACCTTTGGTTCATTGGAAAATTTGTTCGATCATTATTTTTAGAACTTTGGAATAGTTCGAAGTGCGTTCAAACTGGCTTGGACTTACGGCTATTAAAAAATAAATAGTAATGACTTTATAGAAAATAGAAAAATGCTAACTTCTGTCCATTAGGAGTAAGATAATGGGTAGAAGTGTATTGATATATGACAAAAGCATATATATATATATATATATTGTCATTCGTTAATCCTAATCTATTTTATTTTAGGGGACTTAGGGAGAGAGATGGATGCTTACATGAATCGAACTCTGTCAATGTGCATGAGGCTAAAAAGAGGTATCAACTGCACTCTACTCCACTCCTCTTGCAACAAAAAGCGTACGGATATCCATGAAATACGTATTATTATCCTCAGATTAGTGAGCAGAAATTAGCAAGACCGTAAAAAATAATCCAATACTGGATAGACTATATATTTTTATTATTTTCCGAACCCGAGTGGGGCGGATGGGGGTAGTGTTTTGTCGTGACTTGTGACGCGACGATTTTGAACAGTTTTTTTTTAAGGGTTGGAAATTGTGATCGATGTTGTTTAATTTTTAATTTAAATTAGGATAAGGGAAGCGTCTAAACGAGATTTGGTACGGGGGGGAAATTCATTGAACTTGGTTTTAATTTAGGACAGATTTAGAGCACGGTGCAGCAATTATGATATTGTCTGGCGGTGGGGGATTGAGATATGAACCACCCTGATTAATTTAGAATACGTTTTCTTAATTTTGTTTGGGGAGATATATCAGAGTGTTTGATCCAATTCGATTTGTTTTGTCTGTTAGTTGATGTTTATGAGTAATGGCGCTTCTAGACATAATGTGGTCAATTAGGTAAAATTATACTACTAGTGCTTAACAATCAACTGTCTCTGATTGAGAATCCAAAGGGATATTTGCCAGGTGGTTTAGGAAGACTTCGGGTTGGAGCTGTATTGTGAGGTGTTGTGCACCTCAAAGCTATCGGATCGTGCATTCGACGGCTTGGATCTCATCTCGGTTGATTGCCGAGATGAAATTCGAGCCGTCGGATGCACGATCCGACAGCTCAGAGGTGCACAACACGGTGCTGCGTATATTACTGCACAACACCATCTCCCAATTCGGTTTAGGACAAGACTTAAGGGCTTGTTATCCTTTAATGTCTCATATCGAAATATATTAGGTGTTGTCAATTCCTTCGGAAAAAAGCCCATACAGAGTTCTGCTCCTACTTTAAGGGGAGGGCCGGCTGGTGAACGATAGAATTGAATACTAAAGATTAATTAACTTGCGCATAAATTGACATTGACTCTTTAGTTATAAGAATCCTGTATTTGATTGAGAAACCGTTTGGTTTGACGTTTTAATAGCGGATGAGACGTCAGAATAAGCAGGTCTTAATCTTGGGAGAAAATTCTTGCAAAAATATCTTCTTCTTTAGCAATAACTCCATTCAGTAAAGCCTTCCGTCACTTATAAAAAAAGAAAAAGAAAACCCTTCCGTCATCTACAAGATTTTCATCCAAATATAAAGATTAAAAAAATACCAAATCAGGAAAACTCATTTATTTTGATAACCGAGTATCGCAAAACAAGTGTCTAAGTGTCCTAAAACGAGCACAAAGCTCTCTTCATGTTATTGCTGAGCAGATTGATCCAAGACCGGCGTAGAGAAGACAGGATGCCAAGCACTGAAACACCTCCGAATGGCAGAAGTCCAAATCGCAGGTAGCAACCACGCCAAAATTAGACGGGTAGTCAAGCAAGAAGGTGAAAAAAACGATCCCTTAGACTACTATCCAATAAGACCGTGGACGGACCCAAAGAGGGTCACGCGGAGCACATGCCCCCACTCGAACACGTGCCCTTACTCAAAATTAAAATATTTTTTTATATATATTATTGTATAAATTAGCATAATTATAAAAGTGTGCTAATGTATAACGGGGCAGTTTCAGCGACATCTAAAATAACACCCCAAAGTTTCTGATCAAATTTGTAATGATCTGAACCGCTCAATGTGTTTAAAAAGTGTTTTTAAGGGTACTCGCTATAAATCAACTCAAGATATGATCAAGAAGTGCTCAATCCAAACAGTTTTCATAAAATAATATATAGACATTTATGAAAATTTGTTTGGATCAAACACTTTCTGGTCATATTTTGAGATGATTTTTTGTGAGGGTACCTTAAAAACATGTTTTAAACATATTGAACGGTTCAGATTATAAAAATTTGATCGGGAACTATGAGATTGAGATATGTGCCCTTTTTAGATTTTTTTAAGGTATCCCTGCAACCATTCCGAATATATAAACATACACACTTTGCATATATATTGAAAATACATATATACAATTAGTTTTATGCTTGAATTTCATCATATGATACATTTATAGTACTTGTTACTTTACGAGTTGTTTGTTTATTAGAACCTATTTTTTCTTGATTCTTTTTATTTTTAACAGTTTGGGAGAAATATTTTAAAATAAAATCATTAACAAAACCAGCTCAATCATTCTAAAACTTGTCGATGATCATTTAAACATACTTTAAAATTTTGTTTGGGATTTTGTGCTTATTTTTATCTAATTTAACTTAAAGCATGCATTAGAAACTTTTGTAGTTAGTAATGTATGTTTTAATTTTATACGATCTTATTGTGGTCGACTAAAAAAAATAAACTTTCTCTATTATAATTAACAAGTGCTCCCACTAAGCTATATTTCTGTATCCGTTCTTGAATAAGCCCCCCAGACGACTTCGGACGATGAAACAGGGCACCATCAATTGAGGGTGTTAGCGATTCCTCAAACCAAAGCAAAGGAGAAGACTCTGAGGCAAGTCCTCTTTGCCACGACAGGCTCCAGGCGCAAAAACCGGAAAGGAAAATCGAAATGGATAAGAAAACGATCCCGCGACCACGACGGCCGGTGATTGAAACCCTACATAAAATCTTGCCTGTCGGTAGGGCTGGAAACGCACCCCTGGTGAGTAATTCACCAAGCAATGGGACAACTAATATGACAAATACACACCCATAAAATTAAAATAAATAAAGCTTTATGAACTGTTCGTAGTCACAAAAGTCTAGCTTCATGCTAAACCGTCCATTCCAATCGAGGAGAAAATCTATTTCACGGTTCCGCCGTGAATAGTTGTTTATAGCTCTTATCGTGGCCGTCTAAAAGTGTTTTGGATGGTCCAGATGTTAATAAAACTTTTTTGAGAAAAAATTAAAATCTTCCCCGGAAAAATTTTATTTAAATTTGAACTGTCCAAAACCAAATTTGATGGTTGAGATTACGCTGAAAATTGCTAAAATAAGTTTCTCTCCCAATGGAGTTTTCGAATGGGGACATCATGGTGTTGTCCTTAATTTAGGGTCCCCGAGGGTTTTTTTTTAGTCATTCAAAATACTCTTCTTTTCTGAATGTCACATTTTTGCTATGCAACTTTAACAAAACCATGAAGACAATAATGCCCGTCTTTTTAGTATTGGAAAAAGGCGATATAATTATCCATATACCCAAATTAAGGGACTCAGGGGGGCTGCTCTCCCCCTTGGGGGAGCAGCGTGCTGCTGCCCCCGTTTTTTCGGGCCCGTTCCGATCTCGCTCCGATGATCTGAATCGTTCACTTTGTAGAGCTCGTCAAGTAGAACGACTATGCAAAAAATCAGCTTAATTAGATATCATTAAGTACTTGATCGGAGCCTTTTTACTTTGAAAAGAATGGATCCGAAACACTGGATCAAATCCATTATTCCCAATGGACCAAGAGTTATATAGGCTCCGATCAGGCACTTAATGATATCCAGTTAAGCTGATTTTTTGCATAGTCGTTCTACTCGACGAGCTCTACAAAGTGAACGATTCGGATCATCGGAACGAGATCGGGACGGGCCCCAAAAACGGGGGCAGCAGCACGCTGCTCCCCCAAGGGGGAGAGCAGCCCCCCTGAGTCCCAAATTAAGGGCTTGTACCACTCTATGGGTGGTTTGCCTTACATAGCCAATTGGATTTATTTTGTCATCGTTATTTAAATTTTTTTTTGTATTTATTAGTTTTGCATCAAATTTTTTTAAACTATTGGTTCGTCTCGACGTGAGAAATCAGAATATTAATTTTTTATCCAAACTCAATTTTTTTCAAATAAAGACAAATTATTTTTAAAATATGTTTGTTTGGCTTATTTTTGTCTTTATTCACAAACTTTTGAGTTCGCTTCTTAATTTTTTACTTTCCTGAGTCCTTCCATGATTCCATCCAAACTAACCAATAATACACAAAAAAAAGTTGATACAAAACTAAAAAATGTGATTTTTTTTGTATAAAATAATAAAAATAAGCCAAATGACTTATTAAGCCATTGCAAGTAAATTGATTCGTACACCTAGTTATCAAAAAGAACTTGTATCATCCGACTATAGTAAAAGATTTTTCAAACAAAAAACGAGCCAATTCATTGGCATTCCTTGGAAAAAGTATATATTTCTAGTAAACTCAATTTGAAAATGTTACGACGACATTAGAATGTAATATTGTAAAATAGGGCCAATAACTACATTCCTTTACGCTCAGTAAAGAGGATGTGCTTGATTAAAACAACGCAACGATTTCCTAATCAACAAGGGAAACAACCCGACCTAAAATGTTATGAGTTAAACAATAATTGAGCCGACCAGTGAGAAAATATCTATCCGTCATCATGTTGTCGGTTCTGTTACTAGGCCTCCACCAAAATGGAAGTTTAATTGAAATCTAATCACCTAACTATCTGATCTCAAATTTCGAACTCGAGACTCGATTAATAACTCCATTCGATTAACCAGCAAAACCAACAAACCCTTGAAAAACAAAGTGAAGAAAATAGTACTACTAGCAAAAAATCTCTCTCTTTATCACTCTCGTTTAAAACATGACAGTAAAGATAGAGCTGTTAATCACCATATTAATCCAATAACCATATACTATTAACAAACGTTTTCAAATTTATATATTTGGGGCCCTAGCTCTTTTTTGACTACTTTTGCAGGAGTTACAGCTGGGAGTCCAAATCCAGGGCCCAGGGATGCTGCTGAGCGAGTGTTGAGCGGCCGATTCTGCCGTTTATCTTGGCATAGACGATTCAAATTGAATCTGAACGCATACAAATCATATATAAATCTAAATCCTCCATTGCTCGTTTAATATCTGAACTGTCCATTCCCTAGATGAGCAGCCGAGTCGGCAGCTCTGCACCGCTCTACGGCCCAAATCCATAGCCTAAAAGTCATTTGGATTAACGGTTGAGATTCAACAACGTCCAAAAGAGCCACTCAGATTAAAAAGCCGAAGAAAGTATATTAAAATAAACTGCTTCTTGAGGATGACCTCAACTCGTTTCAGGTAGGAAGGTCCCACGCACAGCCTGGAAGAATCTCACGTGTTACGAGTTTGAATCGGCTTTGACTTTTGGGCTCAAAATTCACGTAAAGGTGCAATACTATTCGGCGCGCGCTTGGAAGGTCGTGTGTCCCACGAGAAAGTATAGCCTCAACATTTATTCGAGAAATATTTGAAAAAGTCTATCTGTACAACTTTAAAATACAACTCGAGAAACAATTACATTTGGAATCGTTCGATACATGTTTACTTATAAACATCAAATAGGGTTCGGACGCAATACTACAGATTTGTGTTGGTTACTTTGCTTGAAATATTATTCATCCTCTCTCAAATTTTATCGAGATTAGGGTGGGTGTGAAATAAATCAATTTTCCATATAGGCATCCAACACTATTATTTTTAGTTATCTTTCTTCTAGTTTTTTGTTTGAAATTTTGATAGAGTGATTCGTATCCACAAGATGGATCAAAAAATTATGCAAATATGGCTTGAAATTTAAACAAAAAATATTTTAAGACAAGACGTACAGTTGTTTCAAACTTTTTTTTTTCTTTAGGTCATAATATTTTTTACTTTTTAAATTCATTTCATCAAGACAAATTCTTAATCCAAAATACTTCATGTGAATCTAATGAAAACCAGACAACACGAACAAAAATATCAAAAATTTAAAACTACACACCAATTATATACATACTTGCAATACGATCATGAGTGCATATAGATGGCAATATTAGTATATGTGAGCCGTAAAAACTCATGTAAAAAGTGTCTTGTGCAAGTAGATCTATATTTGTGTGTAGTTATAATAAGACTACAATGACTCCCGACTCTAACCCATTAGTTTGATTTGAACCGCTCATTTGTTGGACTCATCGAGTTGGTAATAGCATGCTCTCACTTTTTAAAAGCACATTGATCAGACACTGTTAACTATGTGAACGAATCACTTCTTCATCAAAATAAAATTATGAATGTGTTTTGAGAATAAAAAATTATTTCGTTTTATGTGTCTACCAATGTCTTATGGGTGTATCAATTTCCTTTTGACAGTTATTACCATCTCGACCGGCTAGCCAAACAAAGAAAAATAAAAGTATTTATTTCTTGAATTAAAAATAATGAGGTGATTGAGAAATCTATCAGTCTCGTAAAACGGAAAATAAATATAACCTTGACAGGTGGAACCTAATAAGCCAATAATGGATCCGGAACAAATCTCACAACATCTTGGAAGTGTGCATGCCTCAGTACACGTCGAAACCCCAATTCAACTGTACCCATTGTACTACTACTATCGATCGCCTGGGTTTATGTAATCCTCTAGTACTTGAATTCTTCTTTCTGCTTTTCGCTTTCCCTCCGCGTCTTACTCTTAATCTTATACAGTAACATTCTTAGTTACGCACACACGCATGTTACCAAGTTTAGGACCACCCTAAACAAAAGAATCATCAAGGAGGAGACCGGAGTGTCATTTCTTATTCGACTCCGTCATTTTTTTCCCCGACGGGAGCCCCAGCGTGCTCTTTTTTTTTCTAAACCAAGGAACAGTCCTACAATTGAATCACCATTGGACCTGACTGCGCAACCCAAATTTCAGGAGAAACTACCACAGTTTCACCGGTCACGACACCCCTTTTACTATCAGGGTACTCAACCGGTCCATTGGTTACAAACTGTGCGATGATTATACTCTTGTAGCCGCCCACGTGTCAAACTACTCAACGAGATTTGGATTCTTGTGGTGGACCCAGGGTCTGGATAAATGATCATTACGTTGATATCAGCAGTTTGGGTTAGTTTATTGTATGTGTATAAGGCTGTAAACGAACCAAACAGTTCGCGAGCTCGGTTCGGCTTGACTCATTTAGTAAATGAGTCGAGCTCGAGTTTTTAGCTCATTTACTAAACGAGCTGAGTGAAGCTTGGCTCGTTCAACAAAAGCTCAGCTTGTTAAGAGAGGCTCGACTAGATTAAAAAAGCTCGTTTAGTAAATGACTAGTTCGACTCATTAAGGACTTAGCTCGTTAAGGCTCAAGTTCAAATTTTTGGCTCATTTAGTAAACAAGCCGACCTCAAGCTCGCCGAAGCTCGATTCGGCTCGGCTCATTTACACTCCTATTTGTGCGGTCCTTTTTTCCTCTCTTTTTTTTGGGTCATAGTTTAGACATCAGCAGGATTAAGAGGTTGGGAGATTAGTAGGTTAGTTCACCGGAGATTCAAAGGCTGTCTGTATCCCAGAACTCCTCCCACACCCCTTGCGGAGCTCGAACTCCCGCCTCCATTGAGGAAGGCTCAAGATCACGCCAACTGAGCCAATCATAACATGACGGAGGCTCTGTGAAACCTGTTCACTGAGCGGTGCAATCACAGCCGTTCATTCGCGCAATCAATGATTGAGATTCATTTTCAATTTTGACCGGTCACAATTAATTTTTCTAATCCGAATCGTCCGAACACACTTTGCATATGCGCGATTGGGTTCATGTAAATCTTTCTTTACAAAAAGCTCCGAAAATAAATTTTTCGGAAATTCATTCGGATGTCGATACATATGTCATCGAAACTCCTAGCAGACAGCAGAGGCAGTAGCTAATTAGATGTACAGCTGGAATGCTGGATGACTACTGCACCGACTTGACTTTTTGTCTGGAAAACACGACGAAACTACGAGTCGGGTTCCGTTTTGCCTGCAGCTGTTCTGCCCTCGGACCGATGTTTGCTTTCTGATTTTTTAACATCCGAAAAAAACAAATTAAACAAAAGAAATCTCCCTATCCGATTTACTCCATGTTTATGTTCCCTCTCAAAAAAAGGAAATAAAATAAAGGCAAGATGTGAATGACGGGCATCTCAAATACAGTAAATTACGATAAAATCTTGAAAAGATTATCACCAACCACCCCCCTTGGAGTTACTTGGCCTACTCAGGGGAGATTTAGACGTTTGCTCCATTCTATGATTTTTGGGTACGAAACCTCTTAGGAGAACTGTGAGAATGACTTTTCTGCCAGTTGGGTTCTACGTGCCATCCTATGTCACGTGCTCGGCCATGTGCACCGAATGTCACCTACCTAAATTAATTACTCCCTCTGTCCCATAATATTTGTCCGGTTTGCAAAACGATGACGTAAAAATAATATAATAACACTGATAATCCCCAGCCATTCTCAGCATCTTCACTTTTCGCAAGAAAAATTCAATTCTTTTTCAACAATTCATTAGATATCGATGAGTACTTGTAATTTATAAATAAAAATAAAAACCTTCTATTAAAAAAGTAGATTAATTTTGAGTTCTCGTTTGACGATCAGACAAACATGCATTTTGAGACGGAGGTAGTACGAGTGACAGAGGGAGTAGTAAAGAATAATGTTGAAAAGAATGAGGGAGTAGGATTAAATTGCTATAAGGTGGGTCCCACGTTGTTCCCCTCCAACTAATTTGGCGTTGGTACTCGGCCGTATGTAATCACTACAGGTTACCGCGTAGAACGGGGTTTGTACTTTTGTTTATACGGTCAACCTGTTTCTGTTATGGTTGTTGAATGTTTTCTTTTTCTTTCCAAAATCAACGCGTGAGTGATCAGTGATGGACGGAAATTCTAAATAATCGCTCCGTTCTAAATTGAGAGTTCCGTTCGGGAATTTCAATTATTTAACGAGACATATGCAATGATTACATCTATAATATCTATCATTTTCACCATTATCTCTATATTCTACCTACTTTATAACACTTATATTCACCTGTGAGGGGACACTTTTGTAAAATCACCAAATTTTTCCTTTTATTTTTGGAAAAACACTATCATTTTGAAACAATTCAACATGAAATAATAGACTCTCAATTTAGAACGGAGAGAGTACTTTCGGGTTTTCTCATTGGAACCAAACTGGGGTCTTGGACTGGACTGAATCCCAATCCACTGTGAACATAGGTTGGGTGGGCTTGTAAACACGCATTTACCGCTAAAGTTATTGGGCCGTCCTTTCAAGCCCATATTTGCTTGATCCACGTTCCTCCTGCAAACACGCCTTTACCGCTAAACTTATTGGGCCGTCCTTTCAAGCCCATATTTGCTTGATCCACGTTCATCCAGCAACACACACACACACACACACACACACACACACACACAAAATTCAGCGGACATATTCGAAAGCAATAATTTTATGTACCCTGTAAAATTTCTCCGAAAGTGAAATTAACAATTGAGATTCATTTTGATGTGTGGGCCCGAAACATTCAAATGATTTTGAACTACTGATTTCTCTTTCGGGGACATTTTTGGAGAAATTTTTCGATCGGGATCTCCAGCATTGCTCTTTGGTGAAAAGGGAAAAAATCCGCTAGAGATGTCTCACTCATTAGGTCATTTATCCATCGCACGAATAAAATTCATTTATGAATTGTTAGGAAATGTGACAATTTGGGATTAAAATTCTTAAATAATAAGGACACTCACGCCAGTTCATCAAAGCTTATGAAAGGACCTAAGGAATGATTAATTTTTTTTTTGGGTAACGGAGGAACAATCCTACATTCAAGCCACTATTTGGATCTAACTGTGCAATCCAAATCTCCGGGAGAGCTAGCACGGCCACACCAGTCACGGCCCACCACTTACTTCAAGATACTCATCCGGTGGAAAATAGAATCCCAAACCTTGAGAAGTACTTCCCAAAGCCTGAACATCTGCCCGAATCATTGGGGCAATAAGCATCATTTTGATCTTCGGCTTTCTCAAAAAGTCACAGACCACATTTGAACTCAGTAGTCGGAAATTCCTGTTGCCCCGTTACGTGCTTAAGATTGACATCTCTTCTACTTCATAAGTCATTGAATTATACCATTTTGAGCCAACTAAATAATAGGCAAACATTTTTAAAATATCGTCATTTCGCGACATATATTCACTGGAGGTTAGCTTATTCACGGAGAAACTGTGAATAATTCGTTTGCAGAGCTTTCCGATCTTAGCCGTTCGTTTCGGCATTGGACGGTTCGAATTTTAAAAAAATTATTCGCTGGAAGAGTTTAATTCTTCGCGCAAATAGTTTTTTTTAAAACCGGACCGTTCAATACATTTTAGATGCACGCAATTTGACTCCGTAAACGTTTATTTACAGAAAGCTCCGTAATAAAGTTTTCCAAATATTCACTGATGTTAATGTTGTACCATGTAAGAGGGCAACTAAGGACTCCAATTACCTATTTCTAGAAAAATCTTTCTCCTTCCAGATATCCTAAGAGTAACTTTTCTACTCCAGATTAATGCAAGAACTCCGCACCTAACTTTGATGGGAAAACTCCTTTGTAAACAAACTAAAGCTAATATTAACACCTGATTTTTTATGCAATCACACATGAACACCTGACCTTAACAAAATATCACATAAACACCTGACGTATTAAAGAACTCATCAATTAAACTCCTACCGTCAATCTCCGTCCAAAAACTAACGGAAATCATGTTTCCCTCTCCAATTTTGCTACTCGCACTGACCTTTTTTCACATATTTTGCACAATTTTTTGTGGGATCCATTTTTGGGTCTCACACAAATTATCCGATCTGTTCATGAATTCTAAAATATTTTTTCAAGCGATCTTGCAAAATCAGCTCCATAAAATAAATGTAAGTGTATGATCCAATCGTATAGCTTTTCATTCATAATTCTGGATTAAAATTTTAAATAAAAAGTTGTTAGATCGGATTAAACACTTACATTTACCCTGTTGAGCTGATTTTTTTATAGGGTCACGCAAAAAATATTTTAATGAAATAATCGGATCATTTTTAGGGACTCAAAAGTGGGCCCCACAAAAAATCTATGTAATACAGTACTAGTTTGTGTGGGTACATTGAGTAGTATTAATTGCTCTTGCAAAAAATAAATTTAAAAAAAATAACTCAGCACTATGCGGGAAAGAAAAAAGGAAAATAATAAAGCAAAAGAAAAGATTTGTATTACAATTTTTTTTTTGGAAACCCGGCCAAAAGTGAACCGATCCGCTCATTAATCTTTTTTTTTTTTTGCATGACCCTATAAAAAATTAGCTCAACGGGGTAAATGTAAGTGTTAGATCAAATCTTACAACTTTTCATGCAGAATTTTAATCCAAAATTCTGAATAAAAAGTTGTACGATTGGATCATACACTTGCATTTATCTGATGGAGCTAATTTTTTGCAAGGGTTCTCGAAAAAGTATTTTTGACATAATCAATAGATCAGATAATATGTGTGGGACCCAAAATATAGGCCCCACAAAAAAATGTGCAGAATTTTTGAAAAAAGGTCAATGCGGGTAGCAAAATTGGAGAGAGAAACATGTTTTCCGTTTGTTTTAGGACGGAGATTGACAGTAGAGGTTTAATTGATGAATTCTTTAATACGTCAAGTGTTTATATGATATTTTGTTAAAATCAAGTGTCTATGTATAATTTGTGTGAAAGGTCAGATGCTAATATAAAATTTTTCCTTTTACATTTGTGGGTGAGGGAGTTCGTATGAGATCGCTTACGTGTGATTATCCGTGAGCTGGAGAGGTGTGATTGGTTGATGATTAGTCGAAGGAAGATGAGTGAGATCTCGTGGGGTAGAGGAATGTGAGCAAGAAGCACAGGAAGGACAGAGGCAGCGTGTCTCCTTTGTTTTCCGCGGGGTACTCAACCTTTTCCGGGCTCTGGCAAGTGAGGTCACACGTTTCCCTGAGGAAGAATGTTCTCCTCCCTCAAATTCAGTGCTCACTCACTTTTCCCCAGGAAAAGGTCCTCTGTCATCATTGGGAATGTCAGGGGTATTTATAGGGCTCCTGGGCCTATGTCAGGCCCAGAACGGCGCTCCTATTAGTCCCCGACACGTGTCCCTCCTGTACTTTTTGGCCTTAGGAAAGCTCGCCTTCCCGCGGATGATTTTCTGCGGGAGGGCTCGTTTTCCCGCGGCGTCACCTCCCATTCCAAGCCGCCAAACCACAAGAAACCCTCAAATTCCCGCTGAGCGAGGTCGCGACCCGCGGCGATCGTTATCTCCCCGCGGAGATCCGCCCGGACCCTGCCTCTGGGCCTCAGGTAGAGGTCCGCGGAGAGTTCTCGAGACGACAAGTTGATTATTATGACGTTTCCGGGGAGTGACGCGCGGGATCTCGATATAAACCAACAGATGGCACCGCGAAAAGGACCCGCGGAAGCGAGTTCCGCGGTGGTGAGTTCCGCGGTGGACTCCCCCGCGGGCGACTCCCGCGGTCCACCTCCTTCGATCTGCCACTCCACGCGTCACAGCTTCATTGGTTGGTCAGCGTAGTCAACTGCTGCCACGTGTTTGCCCGCAATTGGAGAGTCAAATAGTCGCTCTCTCTGGTCCCAATTTATTGACTTTGACCGCACCTACATATGCCCCCCGCGCGCGGTTGACGGGGTCGTCGCCCGCGCGCGAAGGACTCCCGTCTTCCGCGGTCGTACTCGAAGCGTCGCGCGGAGTAAGGAGGCTACTGAATGGGCGGCGTCGCTTCGCATGCTGATCGTGACTTCTGGTGTACGGTTGCAATAAATGCCTTCCCAATATGCTTACTATATAAGCCACTTTACCCGTCACTTCCTTTTCACCTACCGTTCAATCTCCAGTCAAAAGCTGTCGTTTTCTTTCTCTGTTCCTTTTTTTTCAAACGCTGTCCTTCTCCTTTCGCTGTCGTTCTCATAAAGAATCAATATGGCCGCACGTGGTGCAACTATTGAAGAACCCGTCCCTACCGCGGACCAATGGAGGAGGGCCCCCTATCTTCAATCTGTAGGGGACCCGTTTTGGACTCAGGCGGCCGCCTACACGGCGGAGGCCGTGGAGGAGCCCTCCATCACTGACCCCACCTTTTTTGTGGTCCCCGCCGGTGTGGATAGCGCGGAGCCTGTCAATCCTTCATCTGTTTCACGCTTCTGCTTGGAGCGTGGGGACTTCCCTTACTCGGAGTGCAGGTTTGGGGCCCAAACCTCGCCACCCTCCGATTGGGCTGAATGGGTCGACGAGGTGACGGGGAACGCCGCCTTGAAGCAGACTCTGATGGCCAGCGGTGTTTATGACGCCGTAGTCCTTTCGCGGAGTTTGAGCATCCCGAGGCAAGGGGCGGCTCTGAGGAATCTAAACCACGCATGCTCGCGGTGGAGCTTCGACACCCACTCATTCGTATGGGCGTGGGGTGAAAGTGGGCTCTCATTGGAGGACGTGGTGATCCTCACCCGCCTTCCCCTGCGGGGGGCCACGCTTCTTGACCTCGACAATCTTTCCTCCGCGGACCAGCATGATATCGCGGAGCTTAAGAGGTTGGGCAAGCGAGCCCAATCTGGCCCAATCTTCACGGCCCAGGGCGTTCGCAAGAGTGTTGCTGCCAACGCCAAAAAGACCTCCTTCGCGAGCTGGATCCGCTTCTTCTTCAAAGACCTCCAGCCCGTGAGGTCAGTAGCGGAGAGGACTCCGCGTGACTTCGTTGCTGGTCCCCACTACGAGGGGCGGCTCTACATGGCTGGCTTCTTCGCCTTTTTCTTATCCTACTTCGTCTTCCCAGATTACCCGGCGGACAGCCCCTCTCCCGCGGTCTTTCCGCTCGCGGTGTTGCTTGCCCGCGGCGAGCCAATCGCGCTTGCCCCTCTTTTCCTGGGGTCCCTTCACTGCCAGCTGGACCTGGTCCATGCTGACCACGTGCGGTCTCTGGGAAGGTGCGACCACCTTTCCATGGCCCACACCGGCTTCCTCCTGGCCTACTTTTTCGAGCATTTTCCCACCGTTGCTCCGGTCCCTCGAGGTTTTCTGGCGTCCGCTAGCAGGTCCCGCTCTGAACGATGGATTGGCACAAGCAGCGACGCTCTCTGGAGTGAGGCCTGTGACATTCCAGGGAACTTCGTCCCGCGTCCCTACGCCGTCGCCTCCCCCGGGATCGTTGGCCTGGGCCAATGCCTCCTGCCCACTCGCTCTTCCTTATCCAGTATGAGTGGGAACAACGCGATAGCCCGAGCGGTTATCAATTCTGCCCTCATTGCTCTGCCAGGGTGGGTGCCGTTCCTCAACGGCGAGGTGCACGGCGTGTCTGTCTACCGGCCAGACAGATTCGCGCGGCAGCTGAGCTTTGATCAAGGAGTGCCAGGGTACGCCCCACCGCCGTCTTCTTTCATCGACTCTCAGCGTCGCTTCACGCGGCCTCATACCTCCAGCATCTTGGCCGATCTTGGGAATCTTCCCATCCCAAGTAGGGACGATGTGGGACGCTACTCCCCGGAATTCCGCGTATTTTGGAGGAGGAACCTAGACACATTCCTCCTCTTTGTCAGCGGAGAAGCGGAAGTCCTCCCTGTGCCTGAGATCCGCAGTCGGGACACCTCCCTAAGGGCCATTACGGAGATAAGGGGGGCGGACTGGCGCGGTCCTCATAGCATGATGGTGGCCGCGGACGTCGCGCCTCTGAGCGTAGCGTTCCCGCTGGGCCTACCTCCCACCGCTCCAACAACGACAAGGCAGGCTCCGGCGCGGGCCTCCCGCGCCCGTGCTCACCCGCCTGCCGCGGAGGGAACTTCTCAGCCAATCTCTTCGAGCGTTCCCGCAACGGGAGGAGCACGCCCACGCAAGCGTCTTCGCACGGTACTCTTTCTTCTCATGCTATACTACAATTCATCAACAGCGCATGCATGCATCTTCACCACTATTCTCAGTACTTATCCTGTCTTCTTTTTTCCTTTCTCAGTAGCGGGAGCTGGACGCCAGCACTTTTGTGGCCTTCGAGCCAGAGGCGGCCGCGGGGTCGGAGGAACGTGCCGCGGAGGAACAGCCGCTGGGAGCCGCATCCGCCGCTCTCGCTAAGCGGCGTCGTCTGGAAGGTATGCCTCGTACTTGTTACCTTGCTACTCCCCGCCATTAACATCCCTCACTTGTACTCATTTTATCTTGTCTTCGCAGTGATCATTGAGTCCGACGATGATGAGGACGGGGATGGGGGTGCAGGCATGGGCGGTCGCGATGACGTTATCGCCGACATTGATGACGACGGCAGTCCTGATCAAGATGACATTCCTCTGAGCGTCCGCTTCCATGCCATGCAGACTCAAACCCTGGCCCTCGGAGGGGCTTCCGCGACAGACACCGGCGGGGCGAGGGAAGTAGAGCTGATCCAACCTCGCACGGAGCCGCTTCCCTACCCTCAGCTTGAGCCGGAGACTTCCGCGGTGGTTGGAGGTACGTTACCTGATGAACCTTCAATTATGGACCTCGGAGGGGACCCCAACACGGCTTCCACGGACTCGTCCTCCTCTTCCGCGGAGTCCGATAACGTGATCCCTTCTTCTGTTGACCGAGATCTTTCTCCACCTCGTGCAGCTGATTCTGAAGCCCGCGAGCCGCCGCCCCCAATGGGCTCCCGCGAGTCCATCGGCCAAACAGAGGCCACCGCCGGGCCTATCTCAACGACCGCGGCCCAGATTTTGAGGGAAGAGGAAGATGATGGCCTGGAGGCCCTGGTCCCTCGTATCGTGAGTCCCCGCGGCGTGCCTTCGCCACGAGTGACAGCATCTGCTGCCCCTTCTGGGTCACAGCAACATTCCTCCAGCGCACGCGTCCCCTCGTCGACCAGCTTCCTAGACCGCGTAGCAGCGGGCTCCCCCGGCATCTCCAACGCTCCTTTTCTGCAAGGACAAGGGTCTTCCGCGGGGGAGGGCGCCTCAACAAGCAGGACGGCTCCAGGCTCACCGGCCTGCTCGACGTCTCAGACCGCCTCCCCGCGTCCAAGCCTGGACCGCGCACTGGCCTCGCCGCGCCAGCCCCCGTCCTCAGGGGAAGACCGACAGCTGGAGGTAAACGAAGCATTTATTGGGGGGCCCACCTCCATTACTGACTCAGATCTGAATTCCTTATTTAAAGGCATGATTTTCATACAGACTGACGATATTCTGGGAGGCCAAGGGAGTGCTGCTCTTGGGGATTTTGCTGCTGAATTAGACATGGGCGAGCAGAATAGAGACGAAGTTGAGTCCAGGGAGCGTCCTCCTCCTCAGCACAGCCCGGTCGCGGCTCATGGGAAGGGGCCGGCGACCTTACAATCGGAAGCCCCGGTGCGCCTGTTCCCCGCGGGCTTCCCTGTGGACGAAGTCTACCATCCCCTTCTCAACGCCATAGCCCGCGCACACCCGGAGACCTTCGCCCCCTTCAGTCCGCGGTCGGCCCGGCTCGGGGGACTTCTCTTGAGGGACCTTCACGAGGTGCTTGCTCCCTGGGCACAACTGCGTCTGAGGGACTTCACCGCGGAGGCAGAGGCTGCCCTCCAGGAAGTTGCGCAGGACATGGCGGCCATGGGCTTCGACCTGGCCTGGCTGAGCAGGAGGAGTTCCGCGCTGAGGGCCGCGGGGGAGAGGATGGCCATCAGGCCCGAGATTCAACAGCTCTCCGCGCAACTGGCGGCCGCTAGGCAGAACGTCGCAGATTTGGAGGCCAGGTTCGCCCAGATCTCCAAGTATGACGCGGAGTTAGCCACCGCGGCCTTGAATCTTGAAGACCCGGACCCGGAGGAGCTTGTTTTTTCAGAATGGTTGGGCTGAGCTTCTTTCTACTCGCTTTTGCTTTCTTCTTTTTCTCTTCTCTTTTTTTTTTTTTTTTTGAACATTGTAATCGTTTCATTTCTACATTTAGTTTGCAATAAAAGACCGTCTCGTTTCACTCTTTTTTTTTTTTAAAAAAAAACAACACGCGGGCCATGTTTTGCCTTGCCGCGACCCCACATTTACTTTGTTTGTCAATCACTAAGCCCGGGATCGTCCGAGGGCCATGCTCTGACACCCCTTGCGATCCAACATCTTTTTTGTTTGCCGGTTGTTAAACTTATGATTGCACGCGGGTCACGCTCGGACCATCCACGAATCAACACACGCGGGTCATGTTCTGACCCCTCGCTGTTTGATGCTCGGGTCATGTTCTGACCCCTTGCTGCTTAATAAGGCGCGGGTCATGTTCTGACTCCGCGCGTCTTAATGCGTAAGCCATGTTCTGACTTCACGGGACTTAATCGAGTGCGGGTCATGTTCTGACCCTTCGCAATTTGGTGTCATCTCTGTTTAATGATTACTGATCTCGGAATACTCGTGTTGTGAAATAAACAATAACATCATAGAAGAAACTTCAAAAGCATACAAATTCGAAATATCCCAACAACTTTTCACTGACTAGCATTTACCAAGGCTTCCGTGATTATATTGCAAACAAAATTAACAAGGAAAAGGCCGCCACGTTACACTTGGCTAAATAAGAGAAAGAACAACCAAATGATAGAGAAAGTGATTGACAGTGACAATCACTTACAAGAAACAGAAGACAATTAAACCACACAGGTATGCTTCTTTTTTCCTCTCTATTTAGCTCGTCACGGATAAAACTTTTTCACATACTTCGCGTTAACTGCGCCTGTGCGGAACCCATCCTCTACGCGGGCCAGGTCGTAATGGCCAGCCGCGGACGCTTTGATTATCTCATAAGGCCCCTCCCATCTAGGCGTGAACTTTGGTGTCTTTAGGTCCCTCATCACCGCGGTAGTGGCTTTCCACACCAAGTCCCCCACATTGAATGTTCGCGGCACCACTCCCTTGTTGTAATAACGAGCGACGGACTCCCAGTATTTCTGATGAACCATGGCCGCAGCGGCTCTTCTTTCTTCCAAGGCCTCTAGGTCCGCCCTTCTTCCTTCCGTGGATTCTTCCATGGCGAGGATCATTCGCGCGGACGGGACTCTGAGCTCCGCAGGTAACACTGTTTCCGCTCCGTATACTAGACTGAAAGGGCTGGCGCGCGTGGACTTTCGCTTTGACGTGCGGTACGCCCATAAGGCTACGGGTAAGTGGTCCGCCCACGTCCCTCCGCGCTCGTCCAACAGTTTGCTTAAGATTCTTATTAGGGTTTTGTTCGTCGCCTCAGCCTGTCCGTTGCCTTGAGGGTAGTACGCACTGGAGGTATGATGGTCCACCATGTACTCGTCGAGGAGATTTCCCACGTGCTGGTTAATAAATGGAGTCCCGTTGTCCGATAGTATCACCTTAGGTATCCCGAACCTGCAGATGATGTTCTCTTTGATAAACAGTGCCACTGCCTCCCCGGTAGCCCTTTTCAGCGGAACTGCTTCAACCCACTTGGTATAGACTTCGGTAGCCGCAAGGATCCATCTATTCTTTCGTGACGCCGGCCTGATTGGTCCTATTAAATCCATTGCCCACGTATGGAAGGGGTATGGGGCGCGGATGGAGTGTAATTCCACCGAGGGGGCATGGACTAAATTACCGAACTTTTGACACGCTTGGCACCTCCGCACGTGTTGCCTGGCGTCGCTTTCCATGGTGGGCCAAAAATACCCCAAGTGAATCAGTTGCTCGTAGAGTTTTCTCCATCCTTGATGTTCCGTCCCGTGGGTGTTTTTTAAGACTACCTCCGCTTCCCCTTCATTTATACACCTCTGTGGTGTTCCATCCAGGGCTCTTCTGAACAGCATCCCTTTTTGCAAGAAGAAACGTCGGGCCCCGCGGATGACTTTCGCGGATTCTGCCCGCTCTGAGGGTAAGGCTCCTTCTCGTAAGTAATCCACGTATACCTGTCTCCAGTCATTTTCCTGGTTGTCACTGCTCACCATCAGGCATTCGGGTTTGGCCACGTACAAGGAGCACCGCGTACAATTCTTCGCAGTCAGCTCCGCGTCTCGTTTCATGCTGGGCCAGTAATAGCCCTGTCGCTGAATTCTCCGGTACAACGCTATCTCGTTATTCGCACAATTGTCGTCATGAATCCGATTTAAGATTCCCTGTGCCTCCGCCGCGTCCACGCACCGCGCTAACCAACCCTGAGGGGCGCGGTGATATAACTCCCCGCGCAAGACGAGAAAGTGCGAAAGCTCCGCGGTGGATAAGTGTCCCATACCATTGCTTAGCTGTATCTTAATAGCTCCGCGCCAATCCTCCGTTGGTTCAGAAAAATTCGAAATCGCGGAGGGCTCGAACCTCTTTATAATTTCTATACAAGTCTTCTCCTCCTCGAACTCCGTTCTTGCCCCCAGCGTTGCCAAGGCGTCGGGGAAACGATTTTCTGACCTAGGCTTGTGCACAATGTCGATGCTTTCGAAGGACTTGGTCAACTTTTGCACAGTAGTCCGATATGGGGCTAGTGTTGGCTCCTTCAGCGCGTACACCCCTTCCGTCTGTAATATCACCAATTTTGAATCTCCCGCTATTCTCAAGTGTTTGATTCCTCGCTCCCTTGCAGCTAGCAGACCCAAAATCAAGGCTTCGTACTCCGCCTCGTTATTGGAACAAGGGAAACTCAGCTTGTAAGCCAACTGGATCTTTTCTCCAGCCTCGTCATTTCGCAATACTATTCCCGCTCCTCCGCTCTCGTTACCCGCGGCCCCGTCGAAGCTAAGCGTCCAGTGGGAATTGTTCGCGCTGGTCGCGAAAGCTTCGAAATTCTCGCCTGGTAAAGCCTCTTCGAGTGGTTCGCATTGGCCGCTTGGAAATTGTGCGAGGAGGTCCGCGAGTGCTTGACACTTGATTGCTTTCGGCGAGGCACAGGAGATGTCGAATTCGGCGAGGGCCAATAGCCAGCGCGCTGTGCGGCCTGTGAGCGCGGGTCTAGACAAGAGGTATCTGATTGGGTCAGATTTGGTGATAATCTGTATGGGGAAGGAGAGGAAGTAATGTCTTAGCTTTTGTGCAGTAAAGACCAAGGCTAAGCAATGACGCTCGATGGCCGTATATCGCTCCTCCGCTCCCTGGACCTTTCTGCTGATGTAGTATACGGGACGCTCTACCCCATCGGCTTCTTGTACTAATAAGGCCCCGATGGACTTGGTAGTGGAAGTGAGGTATAGTATCAATGGTTTTCCATGAACTGGGGCCACCATCGTCTGAGGTGAAATCAGGACCGTCTTGATCCGCTGGAAGGCCTGTTGGTGTTCCGCCGTCCATTGAAATTGTGCGCCTCCCTTCAATAAGTCTGCGAAGGGTGCCGCAATCTCTGCTAGCGCGGGAATGAAGCGTCGTAAGTAAGATACCTTTCCCAAGAATCGTTTGAGTGCTTTCTGAGAATGTGGCGCGGGCATTTCCGCGATGGACCTGATCTTGGTCTCATCTGCGTCAATTCCCTGCCTGTGTACTAGGAAGCCCAAGAATTTCCCCGCGGTGACGCCAAATGCGCATTTGAGAGGGTTCATTTTGAGGTTGAATTTCCTGCAGCGGGCGAATACTGTGGCCAAATCCGCGAGGTGCTCCGCCTGCTCCTTAGACTTGACGACTAAATCGTCGACATAATCCTCGACGATTTTGTGCATTAAATCATGGAAGATCGCTGTCATCACGCGTTGATATGTTGCCCCCGCATTTTTCAGTCCAAAAGGCATCACAACATAGTGGAAATTACCTAGCGGGGTGCGGAAGGCTGTTTTTTCGGCATCTTCCGGGGCCATCCTGATCTGATTATACCCGCTGAATCCATCCATGAACGAGAACATTTGGTGACCTGAGGTGGCATCGACAAGAGTGTCGATGTGTGGGAGCGGGAATTCGTCCTTCGGACACGCCTTGTTTAGATCGCGGAAGTCCACACACACGCGGATTTGCCCGTTTTTCTTTTTAACCGGGACAATGTTGGCAAGCCATTCGGGGTATTGGATTGGGCAGATGAATCCCGCCTTCCGCAACTTCTCTATTTCCTCTTGAATTTGCTTTTCCAAATCGGGGTGGTATTTCCGCTGGGCCTGTTTGACGGGCTTGGAATTGGGGAAAACATCCAGGTGGTGAGCCACAAGCTGAGGATCTAAGCCCGGCATTTCTTCGTAGTACCATGCGAAGACATCGGAGTTCTCGCGCAATAAATTGATCAACTTGGTGCGGAAGTCCGCGCTCAGCTTTTTACTTATGAACACTGGTCTCTTTCTGCCTACCCCGTCACTGAGGTCAACTTCCTCCATGTCTTCCGGCTGTGGTTTGGGCCGGTCCTGCATGCATTCTGGGGCGGGCTCTGGCTTCTGGATGACGTCGTCCTCCTCGGTGCTATGTGTTTTCCCGGGGTCATCGGCCTTTTGGTTGACCGCTGCCCCGGAAGACCGTCATAAGTGATAGACGGTTTTGCCCCCTTCCTTTGTCTTGACAATTTTTCGGGGGGCTGTCGCCTCCAATATTGGCGGGCTTCCGCTGGGGCCCCCGCGCTGAGCATCACGTATGTCCTCCCATCGTGGGATCACAGCACCGCGTGGCCGTGTAGTTATGGCCTGCGGCATGTCGCCTAACCCCGAAAAGTATACAGCGTCCGAGAGATGGGCTTCGTGGGTGTCAAACGGGTTTTCCGAAGCGCGGACAGTAACCCTCTTGCCTGCCCAAATGCCCTTGAGACACTGATGGTAGCTGGATGGCACCACCGCGTACTTGTGCATCCAACTGCGCCCGAGGATGATGTGGTAGTTGGGATCCGCATCGATTAGATGGAATTTTGTGGCAGAGCGGATTGGTCCTACTTCCAAATTGACCACAACATATCCCAGTGATCGCCTTCTGTCACCCCAAAACCCGTGATGGTGATGGGAGAGTCCACTATTCGGTTATCTTGAATCCCTAGTCGGCGGAACGTTGGGATGGGCATGAGGTTAATGGAGGCCCCGCCATCGAGAAACGTCTCTTCAACTCGACCCCGTTGACACGGGAGGTCACATACAGGGGACGGTTGTGGGGATGGGGTGCCGCCCTGTCAGCGTCGGAGAAGGTAACCGAATTGGATTCGTCACGAATGGTCCGTGGTAAGGACCCCTCGACAGACATACATGCCTCTTGGTGAACCTCCGCGATGCTGATAATGGCTTTGGTTATCTCTAGTCTGGCGGCGGGAGTAAAGCCGAACCCGTCAAAGAACGTACGGAACTTCACGCTATTCTGCAAGGTTTTTGCTGAGCTGCTAGGATCTGGTGCGACCATGGGGGCTGCTACGTCTTCGCTTTCGTCAACAATCTCGTGGCAATACACCATATAAGCGGACCCGTCCGCTTCCTCATCGGAGTAAGAGTGATAATCTGAATCCCGTGCTTCCTCATACATGAACGGATAACATTCTGCCATGTTTACCGCGCCGTCGTTGTCGCCGTGAGCCGGGTAGGGCTCGACACGGATGTCGCGACGCCCTATCCGAAGCTCATTGGCGTTTTGCTTGCGCTTGAACAGTCGTTTGAGGGACCAACAGTCGCTGGTCGGGTGTCTGGTGTGTCTGTGATACATGCAGTACCGGGGGCTCTCGCGGTCTTCTCTTGTTGGCTCATACTCCACGGGAGGGAGCTCCAGTTCACCATCCGCTATCCATGCGTTTACCAAGGCACGGACTTCATCCATACTGCACGGATAGTCCGGCGCGGGCCCCGGCTCGCGCTCTCTTCGTTTTCTTGTCCCGAGAGCTTGCTGTCCCCGTGGTGTCTCCGCGGCAGCAACCGCGGCTACCGCGGGCTTATTCTTCCAACTATCCCGCTTTAGCGGCTTAACCACGTGGCGAATATTGTACGCGGATTCCAGCAGCGCGGAGAAAGTACCCAATCTCAAATTAACCAGGAGCATCTTGAATTCGTCCATCATTCCTCCGATGCAAATCTCAACGAGTTGGGCCTCTTTAACTGATTCAGTGCAGTCTACTGCACGGTCTTGAAATCGCCTGATGTAATCGACAACATCCTCTCCAGTTGCCTGTGTTTCCTTGGTTAGGCTGATCACTGTCACTTTCTCGCGTACTTGGAAGAACTTGGCGTAAAAACTATTCACCATTTCCTCCCAAGTGGCTACCGAGTAAGGCTCCAAATTGACGTACCATGTGTAAGCTCGCGACGTGAGAGACTTTGAAAATTCGCGGAGGCGGAGGTTGGAGTCCGATGCGTGGGCTCCGAGAGATTCAATGAAACGGACGACATGCTCCTGGGCGCTACCCTCCTTGCCGTCGAACTTTACAAACTTGGGGGGGGTATACCCTTCCGGATATGGTGAAGATAGTACAGCAAGAGGGTAGGGAGGGCGAATGTCTGGGCTCGGCAAAGAAGGTAGGACCGTGCTGGCCTTTTCCTTGTTGAGGAGGGCCTGTACATCTGCTAGAGTCATAAACTGTCCCGCAGTAGCGGTGTGGCTGGCTTGCGCGACAGCAGCCTCCTTCTGGCTTGTTTCGACAGTTTTCTGTTGTGTTAGCAAGGTTTGGACCTCTGCCAACGTGATGTAGGGGCCCATCGAGGGCGCACCGGCTCCGTCAATGGCAGGCTCTTTACCTCGGGTATCGGAAGAGTTTGCAGCGATTCCACCAACAAGGACCCCGCGTAGAGGGTGCGAGGAGGACAAGGGAAGTTGGGGCTGCAGGTGTTGTGCCGTCTGACTGGTACTTCCGCCGGCATGGTTCTGTGGTACATCGTCACCTTGACTAACTGTGGCTCGTGGTAGTGCTGCCGAAATGAGCTCCGTGAGACCTGTGAAGGCCGCCAGCAGTTGTTTCTGCGTTTCGAGAAATTGGCGCTGACCCTCTTGAAGGGCGCGTAGTGTTTGTGCAGACGCACCGGCATTGTTGGTTTCTCCTACGTCCTCGGGGGTTGGGACGGTATTTTCTGGTGTCGCCATTACTCTTCGGCGCGGCGGCTCGACGTATTCCTTGGACCGAGTACTAACCATAAACCAAAAAACACCTCCCCAGCAGAGTCGCCTAAATGTGGGTGGGGAGTTCGTATGAGATCGCTTACGTGTGATTATCCGTGAGCTGGAGAGGTGTGATTGGTTGATGATTAGTCGAAGGAAGATGAGTGAGATCTCGTGGGGTAGAGGAATGTGAGCAAGAAGCACAGGAAGGACAGAGGCAGCGTGTCTCCTTTGTTTTCCGCGGGGTACTCAACCTTTTCCGGGCTCTGGCAAGTGAGGTCACACGTTTCCCTGAGGAAGAATGTTCTCCTCCCTCAAATTCAGTGCTCACTCACTTTTCCCCAGGAAAAGGTCCTCTGTCATCATTGGGAATGTCAGGGGTATTTATAGGGCTCCTGGGCCTATGTCAGGCCCAGAACGGCGCTCCTATTAGTCCCCGACACGTGTCCCTCCTGTACTTTTTGGCCTTAGGAAAGCTCGCCTTCCCGCGGATGATTTTCCGCGGGAGGGCTCGTTTTCCCGCGGCGTCACCTCCCATTCCAAGCCGCCAAACCACAAGAAACCCCCAAATTCCCGCTGAGCGAGGTCGCGACCCGCGGCGATCGTTATCTCCCCGCGGAGATCCGCCCGGACCCTGCCTCTGGGCCTCAGGTAGAGGTCCGCGGAGAGTTCTCGAGACGACAAGTTGATTATTATGACGTTTCCGGGGAGTGACGCGCGGGATCTCGATATAAACCAACAGATGGCACCGCGAAAAGGACCCGCGGAAGCGAGTTCCGCGGTGGTGAGTTCCGCGGTGGACTCCCCCGCGGGCGACTCCCGCGGTCCACCTCCTTCGATCTGCCACTCCACGCGTCACAGCTTCATTGGTTGGTCAGCGTAGTCAACTGCTGCCACGTGTTTGCCCGCAATTGGAGAGTCAAATAGTCGCTCTCTCTGGTCCCAATTTATTGACTTTGACCGCGCCTACAACATTAATTTCAATCCTCTCGTCAAGATGGGTTAAACATTAATTACTGTAAGTAACTTTAGTCACAGATTAAAAGCAAAGTTACCTACCAAGAAATAAGCTAAATTTTATACATCGATCTCAACGAAGGACAACGATGGAGCCATGCACAATCTCACAGATCAGGCATGTTGGCAAACTATTGTCCACCAATATTTCTTTGAGCTGTGCTATGTGCACAGCAAGCTGTGCACAAAGACTTTCTGTATTTCTTTTTTCAACTTCAATGATCAGATCAAGCATGTTGGCAAAATAGTGTTTCATAATTTGTACTTTGTGATTCATATACGATGTAAATGATCTCTCAGCCGAGAGTGAGCCGCCGCGCACAATTTAGTCCACCGTTTTTTTTATTATTTTATTTTATTTTATCAGCTTCAATGATCGGATCATGACTATGTGCACATACCACCACGATGGTACTCCGAGAGTACTAAATAATTCTCCACCCGAGTACTCCAATCTCTTTATTTCAGTTTTTTTTTTTTTTACAAACAAAAACATAATTATATAAAAGATGTATCTAACTATAATGATATCAGAGAAAAGAAAAAAGAAGAAGAAGATCCTAATGCACTCTGAGAAAGAAAATGCTCAACTCAGGCCCAGCTCCACCATCAGGATTGATCATATACAACGACTCAGAATCCTTAGACCCCACCACCCTTTCGAACCTGGCCCTTATATAAGTCAACTCCCCGTCGGCCGCCGCGGCCGGCTTCTCCGACGGCGGCGCAGGCAGAACTCCGGCGCCCATCGACACCCCTCTCAACAGCTTTATAACGTGCATCTCCTCCTCCCCCATTTCCATCCTCCTAATCGAGTACCCAACTTTCCTCCCATTGCAAAACACCCCCCAAACAAACTCCTCCAGTAGTTTCTTCTTTTGGGTCTTGGTGTCGCTCTCCAGCGCGATTCTGACGACATCGGAAGCCATTTCTTTGTGGAATACGGTGGTTGGTAGGGGGAGTTCGATGACGAAGATGGGGAGCCGGTGGGGGTCTTCCTGGATGGTGAGGATTATCTTGCCTTTCCGGTACCCGAATAGGGTTCCGGTGGTGGCGTTGTCGGTTAGGAGGGGTTTCCGGTGGTGGCCGGTGGCTAAGAGGGTGATCATCTTGCAGCCTGTTGTTAGCATTGGGAAGAGCTTGAACATGCGGAGAAGGCCGCCGCCGGTGGAAGAATGCTTTTTGAGTCTCTTGCGGTGGTGGTTATCGGTGGCGGCGGTGGCAGTTGTGGTGGTGGTGGTGGTGGTGGTGTGGTGGAGGAGGGAGAGGAGAGATGGGTTGTCCATGTGGCGGTATGGAGTTGAGTGCACGGTTGGCATATTGGGAGGTTTTTGGGTTTGGGTTGCTTAATGTTTTGTGGGAGTTGAGAGGTTTGTGGTTGGAGAAGAGTGAGAGAGAGCAAATGAGAAATATATATAGAAAGGTTTATGAAAAGGTAAAAGCTTTTGGCTTTTTTTGGAATATTTAAAAAAAATTGAGTAAAAGTCAATTTTTTTTTTATTTTTTATCGTCGAGACAAATCAATAAGACATAAAATTTTGACGTAAAATCAATATATACCAAAAAATTTGAATTAAAACAACGAAAAAAGATAAAGTCTACAACTTATAGATTAGCAGAACGGGGCCCTAGTTCTGGATCCGGGGATCCTGCATGGTGGACTTTATACGATGCTCTGCAGAGAAGATTTGGACTGTTCATCTCAACAATCAATGGTTCAGATATTTGCTATCTTTGACTAGTAATAGTTAACTTTAACTGATAAAAAATAATAACAATATCTGAATCATTGATTACCGAAATGGACAGTCTAAATCTACCCTGCAAGGTGCACAACTAGGCAGCGCCCCGCAAGATTTCCAATTCCCTTAATTCTAGACAATCTAGTTATAGTTACGACTTAGTACTAAACAATCCAACACGTGGATCTCTCATGTACTAAACAATCCAACACGTGGATCTCTCATAAGAAATGGTAAAGCCGTTGCAGCCCTGCGACTCAGTTATATTTACGAGATTCTACACAATCCAGTAAAAAAAATTTAACAGTGAACAAAGGGCACGTAAATTAACCTGAACACCTGAATTAATCGGAAAAAAAACTTTGGAAGGGATAACAGTGAACAAAGTGCCAAGTTAGACTTTTCTATTCCCATTCCAGAGTAAAGAAAACAGTCAACAATTAATACGGAGTAGAAAAAAGTTGCTCCTGCACTTTACTACCCAAAAAACAGTAATGGGCAGGGATATAACCAATTCCTTTTCCCCGTACGGTTAAAAGGAGACTATCCACACTAAAAATGGAGAATTCAAACATCAGAAATAGAAAATTTACGAGAAATTACTTACGGAGTACTTCCTTGCGACCCGACTTAAAAATCAGATCCTGTTTAATTGTGTGAAAAACAAACTCATTAACTAACCAACCAGACTAACTCTGGCAGCTGTATAGCCTGTATTATTATACCGATGAAAGCTGTGCATTAGAATCCAATTTTCTAGAAATTTCCTACCTCTGAACTTCTTTCCTCCTGTGTACAAAAGATGTGGGCTTAGGTTTTGTGGGAAGTTTTGGATCTGATTTTTGACCTATATAGGAATTTCTTCAGGCCCCGTCCCGGTTTTTTAAAAAAGGAACATTTAGAAAAAAAAGATAATTTCAAGCTCAAAAATCATGTATTTACGCAAATAATTTTTCTACCAATATGAATCTTGTTTGATAGATCTCATTGAGATCTTTTAAAAGGTGCAAAAAAAATTAAAAAATTATTTTTCATTTTCATTATATTTGAACTTGAAATTACCTTCTGTTTGAAAGAAAATGTTTAAAAAGAAAGCAAAACGGCACCAGTCCAGTATTCAGATCTGGGCATCTTCACTATAAAATGAGTAATTATTCAGTGGTCTCTTGGAATCCAAAACTAGACCCCATAAAAATATGTGATGGATAATGTTATTGGGGCACCGCCACCACCAAATAATTCTTCGAAATGAAACAGACCCAAAGTGTCAACACAGAAAATTCTTGCGCACTTCCTAGAGTAGTGAATACACAACGTGAAAGACATAGAAGCTCAAGATGACATCTCCATGTTAAAGGGGATCAATTTTTTATTGAACGGTTCAATAAAAATTGCTCAAATAAAGTCATTCCCGGTGTTTTTTTTTTTTTCCAATTTCTCGTAGGTACCATTAAAATCACTTTCTGAATACATTGAGCGGCTTGGATCATCGTGATTCGATTGGGAAAGAAGAGGTGCAGACCAGAATCAAGTGACCTGATCCGGATATATACGGGGCGGTTCCGGGGACACTTATAAAAACCCTTAAAAAAACCCTCCAAATCTTAATCTCATAGTTCCCGATCAAATTTTTATGATCCGAGCCGCTCAATGTTTTCAGAACGTGATTTTAAGAGTGCCCGCAAGAAACTGACAAAAAAACTAACCGGGAAGGGCTTGATTTGAGCAGTTTTTTATTGAACCGTTCAATAAAGTTCAATAAAAAACTGTTTGGATGAAACCTTTCCCGGTCATTTTTTTTGTTGATTTCTCGCGGACACCCTTAAAATCATGTTCTGATTACATTGAGCGGCTCGGATCATCAAAATTTGATCGGGAACTTGGGGGGGTTTTTTTAAGGGTTTTTATAAGTGTCCCTGGAACCGCCCCGATATACGGATATATATATATATATATATATATAGTTTTCCAATTTCATCTATGATTCATTAGTGTAAAATTTTTCTTAAATACCCCTAGACGACTACCGGAACGGGCTAACTTGCACGAATCTCGAACTAGTCCATATGCAGCTAATTATCCCACCGTTCTTTTCATACTTACACTTGGGCTGGGGTGACTCCGAGAGTTGTGGACCAGGAACAATCGACCTTAGGAGGCAACAAACCTTTAAGTTTTAGGCCTAGATCAACCCCTTGGGATTATGATTACTGGAACTTAATAGTATACGTTACATTTTAATAAACTTGAATCTACTCCATGTAATTCATCTATGAAGGTAAATTTTTTGAATATAGTTCATTGATTATTGAATGGATCTATCATTTCATTATGATAAGTTGGTACAATCGTTGAACTAACAGTATGTTGATGCTGTCCTCCCTTGGAATCTTTTAAAGTGGAGAAGGGGAAGGGACCCCTCCAAGTTTGGTTAAAGAGTGAAGGGAAAAGAGGATAGCTAGCTAACTGTACTCCTTTATCTCCAAAATTCAATTGACAACGCTAAAAGGGCTGCGCAAGGCTTTAATTGGGACTCTTGCAATGCAGGCGGTGGGATTGGTCCCTGAGAGTCAGTTGAGGTGCACGTAAATTGACCCGAACATTTAGATGTGACCAAGTTTAGTGATCAAAAGGAGGGGGATTGAAAGTGATAGGATAAAGGTGATCGGACCACAAGTTGTGGGGGAGGGGAAGAAGAAAAATACCCTCTTCAAAAGGAAGAAAAAAGACTCTTTTTAATGGTGGTTTGGCATGTGCTTCTCTGATCACTACATGGGTTATCACCATCTAGCTTTATGCTTTATTAATTTCGGGAAAATGTGTGTGTCATGAATGAACTGTTCAACAAAATTAAAACTAATACAGATGTGTTCGGAGTTGCTCAATACGGTGAACGTAGGGGACCCATCTAACTTATTTGAGGGCCAAATTAAGCGAGATATAAATAGGGGCCCCTTTATACATTTGTACGAAAAACTAAATAAACGTTAAAAATATAAATATACATAAAATTTCATATCTTATTCATTGTAACAAGTGAAGTAAGTACATTTTCATTCACGTCTCTGTTGGATCTATGGTAACTTTTTTTCTTTTTCCTGTATCATCTAGGCCTGCAAATGAGCCGAGCTGTTCGTGACTACTCAAGGCTTGACTCGGTAAATACTCATTTGACTTTGGTTGGTCTACCTTAGGTAGATGCCGGTATAGGTTGTATATGTTCTTCTTCTATATATCCGTTGACTTCTTATATTTGCAGACTTTTATAAATGACTATTAACCCAAAATTAGTAGATAGAACCCTATATATTATCTTTAAACTTTATTTTATTTGATGATTCAAGTATGTTTGAACTTGAAACCAAATAGCAAAGCAAAAAATTAAAAGAATTTTTGGTTCCTTTAAAAATTCTTCAACCAAGAACCAACTGTGCTATTTATCCCCCAATCTGATTTACGTGAAATTCATGTAAATCAGATTGAGTGTAGAGATATCTTTTCCCGATTCTATGAACGGAGTATTGTGTTTGTTTTTGTCCAATCCCACCTCCCAAACGCATCCCTGTCATTGAGGTGCAACTGAACTCATCTTTCCCATAAGACACGTTCTCTTGTTTTCCAATGTGGGAGATCACTTTTCTTGAGAGGGCGGCTCTCCTCTCCCCCTTTCTTTTCATTCTCACTTGCTTCCTGTTTTTTTGGACCATTGTGTCGTTGAGTAGGGCATGTTTGGCAACAAATATCTGCCTTTTCAATTAGGTCATTAGCTTTTCTTAGCTCACGAACTCACCTATCGATTAGTCGAGACAATTCAGGCATATATCAGATAAGAAATCAGATATTTTCATTCTTAGTTACTACAAAATTGGGTCCAGCATATATATTGTGAGGTAACCCCGAGAAGTTGGCAAAATGGGCATGAGAAAGCAATAAGTATTTAATCATAAGATTGCATGTTTGAATCACACATAGGCCAATTATCCCAAAACCTTGGGGCCACTAGCAGTGGTGGACCCAGAAATTTAACATAGTGGGAGCACTAATTTTCTTTGTAACCGTACTATATGAATTACCGTTAAACACATTCACAATAAAATAATTTTAGCATTCATGATAAAGTAATATTTTTAAAGTATATATGTGTTTTAATAACTAGCTACTTGGGCAAACTTGCGCACTTCGACTATATATGTTAAACCAAAATTATCACATCTTCATCATCTGTTTTCTTATTATTAACTCTACAAGTACAAGTTTCAGAGACCAAAAGTGTACAAATGCAATGTGTGGGTCCATATTGAGTACTACACAAATTATCGGACACGTTGAGAGAGTAGGGGGAAACCTTTGTTTTGGCTATGGGAGGATAGATATCTATTTTTTCGTTTTTCTTTCAAGGTGCGCACTATTTTCTAGTGCCAGGATTTTGAAATAAAAAAAAATATAAAACTTAAGGGAGTGGGGGGACTCGAACACACACACTTGTTCAAAAAAGTCAACACTTTACCACTACACCAAACATTGCTTACTTCCATATATTTGACCTATAGTATATATATATACACACACACACACAAAATCAAAAAAAACAATAATTTAAAAGGGCATGGGTGACCCCACGTGCCCCAAGGTGGGTCTGTCTCTGACCATTGGGGATTTTGCTTGATCATTATCTTCAAGGCCCTGAAATTAGTCGAGATACGTGTAAGTTGGCCAAGATATCCAATTAAATGGCACAAACTCTCACACTTGTTAAAATGATAGATATAGCATCCACGTCACCATGGTAGCATGACCTTTAACAGAATTACATGGGGAGAATATAGGTCCAATTTAGGTGTACCATAATGCTTGGACCAGTTATACTGCGGTGTTATGTGCACCATATTCACGCGTACAAGAGACATTAATGTTGGTCCATCATCTAATTATGCATCTATAAAGTTTTTTTTTTTTTTTATAACGTAAAGTGTCCCGGGCCAGCTTGCGCTCACCACAGTCTAATTTCAACAGCCCCTTCCGTAGCTTTTTATCCACACTTAAGCGAGGAGGTGAGGTTGCCCAAAAAATTGCTAACAAGGAGAATCGATTGAACTTCTAACTTTAGGTGGGAGCAAACTCCTAAGTCTCACATCAACACTACTGTGTCAACCCCCTGGGTACGTTTCTATAAAGTATACTTTCTTAGGTCTTTAGCATTAAATTGGCATCATATGCGTCGGCAACCATATTTTGTTCCTTCCTAAATAAGACCAGATATATATAGCCTAAACAACGCAAGAAAGGAAATTAGAAGAGAAATTATTATGATGTTAACAATATTTGAATGAGTGAATGTTCCTTTTGGTTGGATTCTCGCCAACCTTTTCCTTTCTTTGGTAGCGGGTGGTATATGATTTTTCTAGGCTTAGATGTCAACATAGTTGGAATGTAACTTTGTTTCATTGATTAATAAAATTTTCTTCGCTGATTTAAAAAAAAAAAACCTCATGTGGAGCCAGTCCTTACAGATCAATAAAGCTCTGACTTTAATTCGGACCTCAAAAGTGATCGGTGTGATTGATTCCCTAGGATTGATCGATGTGCACTAAGCTTGGCCAGAAGACCCGAGTTATCAAAACAAATATTCTACTCTACGAAAATGACCTAATGATTGAATTAGACGATCTATCGAGCACATGAAAGAGATTTGACAAAAAAGCTACATAGATTGATGGAAACATACACCATGCCTATGAAAGTTGAGTTTGCAATTGGTGCAACGTAAAGTTAGTTAGCAGACATGATTATAGACGACTTTATGCATTTCCCAAACCCTAAAAGTGTTCGTAGGGATTTGATGTTTGAGACCCAAGTTTTTTGGGTCGGGCTCCCCGGCCCCATAGCCCAGCCTCTGTCTGTAGGTTCCATCGTGAAAGTTGGAACTATATCGATGATCCGTTCTGGATGATTCATACTGCATATTGATCGCACACATCCTATATATAGGTTCTATCTTGAACCTATATCGTTGATTCATACTGTTGATCGTGTACACTCTATAGAATAATAATAGCTTGATCTGGCATCAATGAGTACGTTATTCTCCAAGGGAAAATAAGAAAAATTCCATGCGGATAGTACTATATACTAGCTTGATTTGACATGACAAGCATATTTTTCTTTGAGGAATGTGTGAGATCAATAATTCAGATCATCGATGCGAGATTGAGATAGGAGCAAAAGATATGGTAGGGTGTGGAAGACGGGGGCTTGGAGGCTCGTCCCTAGATTTTTTACTTTAATGAGATCGTAATGGATGATCAGAAGCAACCCCGATCTATTACGTATGTCATTTCTTATTTCAGACAGTCTATAAATAAAATACCACTATCCTATAAAAGTACAGGAGACAAATCCTGAGAAAATTACCATCTTTCATATTTTACTGTGGGAAGCCTAATTCTGATACGTACATCTATAATATTGTTATTAATTATGACAAATCTCCATCTGCTTTAATCACATTTATTTGTTTGGCCATGGTCTAGTACCCTTAGGCAAACTGACCTAATAAAGTTATAAATGTGAACTAAAATGTTTCTTCAATCCAGTTTGTGTTGATGCTTTTTTGCCAATAATTGTACATGTGATGGGTCCGATTTCCATGTGAGATCAGCTTTAGTTTCAGTTTCTATGGATATATTTCCTCTACGTCTATGGTTTGATTGCAACCAAAACAAAGTTGTTTTTGGTGAGAATGGGAGAGGGGCTTCCTTTTTGTGGGTTGTCCTCAAAAAGGGTGAAGACCCACAACCAAAATCTGATTTGTTTGTTCCCTACACAATTGATCACGATCCGATTTTTAAGGGTAGGCCACAAGATATATAGTAATTTCTCAAGAATTCCGTAGTCCTAACGTGCAGGACATGCTTTTGATCTGACAGAGGAGGAGATTAAGTGCTAATAAATTGACTTGAACACCTCTTACCGTCGGAAAAAAAAAGAGACTCCCTTCTGTGGACTCGTTTAAATTGGAATACTGGTATTGGGCAATAAGGCAACAACCAACAAGTAATGTTACAAACACAATAATTTTTCGTATCGGTGCACAATATGTCAAAGTTGGTATCGTCTCATTGAGATCCAATTGAGAATATCAATCTACTCAATTATCAACTGAAAACAGTGTCCCTTCGAGATGTGGCGCTTTTTTGGGTACACAAATGAAGATACAGATAGACTACTCCCCTAATTGGTTAGAAAGTGTTGCTCATAAAATCACGTAATCAATTATACGAGACCAACTACACCTATGTCTAAGACCGATGCTAAGGCCTACCAAGTATGTTAAGCCAGATGCTACGAAGACTTGAATCCATCAATCCAATGAACTACTTGGTTATCAAGATGTTGTGAACAATATTTTATTGGGTTTTTATACTCTCTCAGAATCAAAATCAGCGAACAGTTTGTCCTTCATTTTGTTGGGCCCTTGCATGAAGCAATGATCCAAGCACCTTGATCATTTCTAACACGGCAATTGGGCTAGACGGCTATAGAAAGAAAATCGATATCACATGTTATGGGCTTGGCGTAAATGTTATGGGATGTAGAGCGATGCACAACAGTCAGCGGCCGATTCGGTCATTTATCTCGGTAATCGACATCTCGAATTCGGTTTCAATATGTGTGCGCTCATATTTAATCTAAACTGCCTATGCCGAGATGAATGGTCATATTGGCCGCTTTGCAGCCGCTCTACAGGGAGCTGCTGCTAAGCAGCATCCCCGGATCCGGCTTAAATCAGAATATAAATAATTATAAGTATATAGTATTTTTTTTTTAAATACGAAAAATGTTAAAAAATGACCTCTTTTTTTTTATTCGTAACAACGCCAAAAAAAAATAAAAAAAGACCATTTCAATGTCTCTTTCTTCGTCTTCTTTAAAAATTTGGAAAATTTTAAAATGGCACTTGAACTTTCACTCCAATGTCACCGAAACACTTGAATTTCACTTTATTTTAATTAAACACCTGGACTTTCAAAGTCCCCAAATTGAGGCACCTGCTGTTAGCCTCCATCCATTTCTCTCACAAATCGGCTGATGTGGCTCATTTCTGGGGTTAAAGAGCCCCACTAGATATGTTAGAAAGTGAACTCAATGCACACAATCACAACCCATGCCAATCCTACTTCACTTTTGGATTGTGATTGTGTGCATTAAATTCACTTTCTAAAATCTCTAGTGGGACCCTTTAACGTCAGAAATGAGTCACATCAACCGTTTTGTGAAGGAAATGGATGGAGGCTAACGGTAGGTACCTCAATTTGGGGATTTTGAAAGTTTAGGTGTTTAATTGAAATAAAGTGAAATTCAAGTGTTTCGGTGAAATTGGAGTGAAAGTTCGGGTGCCATTTTGAAATTTTCTCAAATTTTTATGTATACTTATGTAACAGAAAGCCTACTCACACAGATTTTTTGTGCATATATTGTACACAGATCACTATGTGGGGGTCCACTAAGGGTTCCATACAAATGATCCGAGCCGTTCATTAAATTTAAAATATTTTTTCAAGTTCCCCTTTAGAAATCAACTCAATCCGATACTTATAGGTGCTCGATCCATACATCTAAATTTTCATTCAGATTTTAGATGTACAAAAGTTTAGCTGTATGGATCGAGCACCTATAGGTATCGGATTGAGTTGATTTCTAATGGAAAATATTTTCAATTTAATGAACGGCTCGGATCATTTGTGTGGGACCCTTAGTGGGCCCCACACAGTGATCTTTGCACAATATGTGCACAAAAAATCCGTGTGAATAGTCGGACTCCTTTTGTAATTTGTAAAAGTTTTTCTGTTTTAAGAGAAACTTAAACACCGATTGCAATAGGTCTTGGTTTCTCAGATAATGTTTGCACGTGAAATTGGAATTCGAATTTTTCCAGAATTTGCGTACAAAGTCCGCATGATGTGTAGAATTTTCTCATCTCAATAATAAATCACCCCAGCTTTCCCGCCATTCCTCATCGTCTTCTCTCTCAAGACTATGGCTGATTCAACAATCCCCAACCCCGATCCATGGTTCTCTCTCTCTCTCTCTCTCTCTCTCTCTTGCTTGTAAACCAATGCATACCCACGAAACACAATTGACTATGGTAGAATTTTATGAACAGGGTTTCTTGTGAATCGCATTGGGATACTGGTGCTGGTATGGGCTCGGCGCCTTGTACTGATTATGCTGAGATAGTGGTTGTCCGTCACGGAGAAACGGATTGGAATGTAGAGGGGAGAATTCAGGTTTCTTTTCTTTTCTTTTCCTTTTTTCTTAAGTGAGGTCAGCTTTATCGTACTTTAATTAATTTTGTTCATTAATTTCACTATCCACCTAGGGGATTCGATTCTAATTAAGACCATAGCAAAAGTCCCGTATGTATTGACTTTAAAGGAGTCGATTGCAAGCTGTTTCGAACTTGGACTTCAAAAGTGAATGAACCCCTAAGTCTGTATTGATCACTAGGTTATGATTGTTTCTTTTATTCTTGAAAACGTGGCTGTTTCGACTAAAGTTTCTTAACCGCTCTACTAATACTTTTTGCATTTTTAGAAAAAGGGTAAGTTTTGTCTTGTCAATGCTGTAATTTAAAATTTTTGACGCAAAACTAATAACGGTGAAAAAAACTTGAACGGTGAAAAAAAAGTGAGATAAACTTAAACGAGGACAAAACATGCATTTTTCTAATGGTCCCATCTCCGCAGCCCCGGACGTCCCTCTCGCTCTGCTCTCTCGCTCGCTCTGTAAATCGGTTAGACCTAACTCTGTAAATCTGTAAATTAGGTTTGATTCTTAAATTGGGTGTTCGTAAATTGGGGGTTTCATTCGTGTGTTTCGTTGTCTCAGACCCAACTCCGGCGTGGGAGATGGGTGTTTGTTTGAGTTTTGCTTCCCGGATAAGTTTTGGCTGGGATATGCCGAAGCCGGATATGTATATCCGGCCAAATCCCATATCCCCTCCTATATCCTTCAAACAAACAGGCAATACCCCGAGTTCTATCAACTCCTTTGGAGCCGGTCCATACGGATTTTGTTCACTTTAATTGGAGCCCCGCTAGTAGACAGTGGAATGTGCCTTAAGATTAGTCGAGATGCGTGTAAGTTAGTAGACACCTAACTTATAAAAAAATACCTAACTTTTTGATGCTGAATCGGCAATGGAAGGGGGGGAAAAACGGATTTGGAATGGAGAATTCTTTCCCTATTCGAGTTATCCATTGTTCCTGAATTTCTTGAAACGAAGAATTTGAGAATAACAGGGCATAGTTGTATTTTTTTCTGCTTCGTGTTGCCTCGACATTCCCATGTTTCTTCCACAATGTGGTTAACATTACAGACTTGGTATAAGAAAAGGTTGCCTAGAGAATTTAACCCATTTTGCCCTTAATCGACATACTAACTGAATGAGGATGACAACCGAAAATTTTCTTGTTGTTTTGCCTTTGAGAACATGTAACTTGATAAGAGGTTGGATATGATACTATCGACTTCTTTACGGAACATTCATTGACATGATTTGAAATCAAGGTGAAAGGGAAAAGGAAAGGACGACAAAGGACACAAAAGGGAAAATAAAGAGAGTGTCGAATTAGTCATGCCCTCCCTGATTGGGGCACATGCATTTTCACATTCAACCTCAAATCTTTTTAAAGAATCTTTTTAATTGAAAAAATAGATTAGTTGCAAACTAACTGAACAGTCGTTCATTCCCTTGTAACCCTATTACGATCTATGTTACATGGCCTCAGGTGCGAGTATCGGGTGTGGGTGCAAGTCCAAGCGTTGGACTTTCATAAACTTAAATCTTGAGATACGTGGATATGTGTCCCCAACTTGAGTACTGGTACGGGTACGGGGACACGTCCTGAACTCTTGTTTGTATTATATATTGCATAATTTTTTCAGATTATGTAATAAACTATATTTATAAATGTATTTAAACAAGAAAGGGTTAAGAAAATTATGTTTTTGCTATTTCCTTATTTCCTGTCTATGTGAAATACTCGAAATATCGCTTTTCTAGCTAATTTGATATTCATTTTCTGTAAGTATCTTAATAGTTAAAGGATCCAAGTGTCTAAAAGGATACGGGTGTCGGATACATCGACACGGGTACTTCAGCCAAAATGAAGGATCCATGTAACATAGATTACAATAATATTATTGCTTTGAGAGTAGCTTGCTTTCTGAAAACAATGAAATGGTTGCCAAACATGTCAATACTTTTCTTTTCATAGGCGACCACAAATATTATTAATTAAGTCCTTTCCCAATTTATCTCAATACTTTCTTCAAATCCCACCTGGTAAGTCGTGGCACTTTGTTATCCTAACTTCCTCATTCTCGCAACGAGTAACATATGTGGTTTGCTTTGAAAATGTAAGTTTTGCATTATCTGCATGTTTCATTCTGTTGCCTATCACTGATTAAAACAGTCCACTGTTAGATTTAGAAGCTTAAAAAGGGTATCCTGAGCAATTGAAATAATCGTCGACTCTCGAGGCATATTAAGATGCTAATCCCTTCTTCCCATGAAGCCACTAAGTCTTTGTATTCTAAGTGGATCGATGATCTGAGCACATTTTTATCTCACATGGCTCATTGCTGTTCTAACTCTTCACCATCAAGGATGTCCTGGCATCCCCTTCGAAAAAGAAAATAAGAAAATAAAAATGACAACTTTTTTGATCTCCAAGTTGATTGCTCATCTGATGCGCAAAGGTTTCTTCTGGACTTGGAAAATGGTGATTCAACCATGTACTGTGTGAATGAAAAAATAACTTTGTCATCAGTCTTTACTCTTTTGTAACATGTTATGTTTGAAATTTGTTAATCTATGGATGATTCTTAATAACACGTGATATAAAGAAATCTTGGTGTTCTAGAGGTTATTAATTCTTTGTGCTTTTGGTGGCCATGTCTATAACTTGCTGTGTTCTCTATATTGTTTCTTTCTATCGTATTTATTCCTACTTTTCGACCTATGCCTAATAATCAGGGACATGTTGATGTGGAACTGAATGAAGTAGGGAGACAACAAGCAGCTGCTGTAAGTTGACACTTGACATTGGCACTGTTGAGAGTTTTCATTTCATCATAATAATGCATGCCTTTTAAACTGGTTGCCTTTCTTGTAGGTGGCTGATCGACTCTCAAAAGAGACTGCAATTTCTGCAGTGTACTCGTCTGATTTAAAGCGAGCTCTTGAGACTGCCCATATAATAGCGAACAAATGTGGTGTGTCTGAGGTATGATTCAAGAATTGAGACAAAAAAATTAAAACCTTATGTTTACTATAGACAGCCAAGAAATTATGTCCTTGACTCCATTTTGCTTGTTCTTGTTTTTCTTTCTTGTAAGACATCGAATCTGGCTATTGATTTCTGCTTTCCTCCTCCATTTCTGGATCTTTACCTATTAAATTTTTGCACGTCAAATCATATAAGTCGGCAAGTTCTGGTCCTTCTTGATCAACCTCCACATTTTTATCTCCAAACCTCGTGGTTTTAACAAGAGATTTCTTTAGATAACGTATCTGCAGACTGATGGCCAATTTTGTATTCGCTTTTTTCTTGGAATGTTTGAGGTCATACAAGATGCAAACCTAAGGGAACGACATCTTGGAGATCTTCAAGGTTTTGTATTACATGAAGCAGCCAATCATAAGCCAAATGCATATCAAGCAACTTTATCTGCCAGGACTGATGAAGAAATCCCCGTGAGCACTTAAAGTTTAAAATTTTGGTTGCTATTGGATATTTGAAATCAAAGTTCCACACGAGTTTTTTTTTTTTTTTTTCCATTTCCATAACTGTATATAAACCTTGTGCGAGAATCAAATTACCAATGTTCTAAAAATTGCTAAGCGCTAATCGGGCGGTCGGCCACCTTCGAGCTTCAAGGCTAAGTAATCGGCGATTAATCAGCGCAAAGCAATTAGTCGAATCTAGTCGGATAGGCCCCGCTAAGCAACAACTGTACCACAGAATAAGTTCAGATATATGGCAGATAGATTACCTAAGGAATTTTGGAAGCAACATAGATGAGGGAGCTAATAGAATTTTGGGTAAATTTCACTGACCTCCCCTAAGGTTTGTGACAAATATAGAAACCTCCCCTAAGGTTTCTGAAATGACATTAACCTCCCTTGCTTTTTCTGACAATATGCAAGAATCCCCCCTTTATTAACGGACCATCAAAGTACTTAACGGAAATGGCTGAGATCATCAATTTGACTACATCTAATACCAACATTGCCCTCAGCAATTGCACTGAAGATAAAGACGTTAATCATGAACCCATCCACCTACGAGCCATTACACTTTTTTTTTTTTTTTTTACACAAATTGATAATCTCTCAATTCCCTTTTAATTAAGAGAAAACATGGGATTTCAGGATAAAAAAAATAAAATACTTTTGTCCATAATTCTTACAAATTTTTTGCACCAAGTTATAAAGAATTGAAATATTTCGTTTGGTGCAAAGAAACTATTTTTTTTTTTTTTACACAAAAGTGCTTTACATTTTGATCCAAAAATTGTATATACTATCGTAAGGAACACTTAAAAACAGACGGAGGAAGTACATGCCAAGGAATGTATAAAAAAAGAGTGAATATCCGTGAGTGAGTTCACGCTAGTGTCTAAACGATAATTTTGGTATTTTAGTCCAGAAAGACCCACTATTCAAGGCAACTCATTTCCCTAAATTAACTTTGTTGTGTAAATGGTATTTTTAGTAGAAATAAGTGGTATTTGGCATCTACCTGAATACAAAAGTTAAAAGTGTAAAGTCACCCGGCCTCATGCTTATGGATTTGCTTGTGGATTAACTATATGTACTACATGTATATGTATGTACGTATGCTTTCACGGTAATTCAAAGCAAGCAAAACACCACCAAGACATACAATCAAGTACTCGGAATAAAATTCTAAAGACAAAAATAAATTTGTTAAAAAACACTACTTGGGTTTCAACACCCACTATAAGCAAATGTATGAAAATGATCAAATTATCAGATTTTTTTGGGGTAATGTAGGGTGTCTTGGACCTGTTTGTGCGCTTCTTGGACTAATCCCTACAACCCCTCGCTTGCGTGATCTTGGACTAATCCCTACAACCCCTTCCACAACCGTTTTACACGTTTACGCGTGGAGGTGAGGTGAATGTAAGGAATCACGGATTCAACTTATAGAGAAACAGAAAGATTATGCAGTTTCACCAACCCAAAAGCTATAGGGAAATAGCACAAATCAGGCCCACAAACAAAAATCCCCAAGCAATATTTATTCATGGTTTCGGCTTTGTAAAAAGCAAGCTTGGACCCATCTTCGATTTTCCGAATCACCCCGACTCACCGAAAGCCCCAAGCTCAACGGTTGTTGGGATACTTCATACTTACTGCAATAGGGTTCAATCCTCCATTTTTTAAAGGGCTTGAATATAGAGGTTTAGATTTCAAATTGTAAAGATGGGTATGGTGATTTTTTTTTTTTACAAAGAATGAAAAAAAGGATCGGTAGGTTAAGTATGGGGAGGTGAGGTCCATCACAATGTAAAGATATTTAGTTTAAGAAACGTAAGTATAAATGTGAACTCCAGGGGCAAAGAAGTAAAAAATCAACCTGCTGTTAACACTGTGACCCAACAGGTCTGACAGGGGAGGTTAGTGTTATTTCAGAAATCTCAGGGGAGGTCTTTGTATTTGTCAGGAACCTCAGGGGAGGTCAGTGAAATTTACCCTAGAATTTTTCATGGAAGAATATAGGTTTCCTATGGCTTGCTTATTATAGGGTGCCTATAAGTATAATATGACCTGTTTTGAAAAGAAAGGGATTGACGAAGGAGTATATTGATGTGGTAAAGGACATTTATGATGGAATCTGAGCCTGGACTACAATTAGATCACCTGCAGACGACACATGGGAGTTCCCATAGGGACAAAAAAGGTCTTCAGAAAACAACTCTTAGGCCATGGAAAAACTGTTCGACAACATCAGAATAACAGATTAAGAATGAGTTTAGCTGAGAGGAAGGCGCTTAGACACCTTGATTCATGTGTGGTAGGATTAGGGAAGATAGAATTGAATCCATACCGTTCGTGAAATGGTACGAGTAGCAATTTTGAGAGTAAGTTGATTGAAATGCTACAGAGAGTGAAGACCTAAATTAACATGGGACACTGTAGTAAAAATAATATGAACTATTAAATTCAACTAAGTATATAACCCTTGACAGATTGATTGGGAGTTAGGGACACAAGGGTTGGTAGGGTTTGGTGGGCATGTAGGGCATGTAAGAACAATATCTTGCTTCAAGGTGTATTTAGGATGGTACTTATTACATATTCCATCTTCTTTTGTGGTATTCTGTCATTTCTGGAATTCCCCTCTTCTTTACTTTAATTTACATTTTCTTGTGCTAATGTAGTTCGAATAAAAAGCCATTTGTGCTGATGATATGCCGGATCATGCTCTTTTAGTTTCTGTAAAACCCTTGACCATTTACGATTTTAATAGTTTAATCGACTATATTACAGCCCCAGCTTTTGTGACTTTCAGGGTGGTGGAGAAAGTCTTGATCAACTCTTTCACCGCTGCACTTCTTCATTGCAGAGTATTGGTATGAAGCATATAGGTATATTCGTTATCTCTGTCGCTTGGCCTCTTTTCCCAGTTTATAACTTAGTTGTTCAGAATGTATACTGGTTCTGGTAGCTAGCAATAAGTTAAGTCTTTATTCATCTCCAGAAATGCTCCTTGGTGTTGAATAGCCATTTAATACCTTCGAAATATCACTCAACTTGACATATCTGTTGTAGACCACCTTATATACTATCCGCCATCACAATTCTTTATTTCCCCATTTTGAGTAACTTCAAGTACTTTAACCCCTAGTCGTGCTCACCTTCGATATTCTCTGGAGTGCAAGTCATTTGATCCTTTAATTGGGCTCCCCTGCAAGTGGGCGTTGGATTGGGCCCCCAAGATTAGTCGAGGTGCGCGTCAGCTGGCCCGGACACCTGAGTTATCAAAAATAGTTGAAGAAGTCATTTGATCATTTAAAATGGAGTAGCAAGTCTCCTCATTTTAATTGCAACATTCATTTTGCGAGGTCAAGTCCTTTATTTTCTCTGTCAATGTTATGTAGAAGATGCCTATTCGTACACACAGTGGATGGAATGGTGCCTTTTAAGGTGGATGGAATGGTGCTTTAGCCTAAGGCATTCAATTTCTTTTTTGCCAACTTCTTTGTACATTCTACTGCAGGTAAGAGAGTGGTAGTGGTTACTCATGGTGGAGTCGTCCGTGCACTTTACAAGCGAGCTGCTCCAACAGAACGGCTGCAGACGAAGATCCTGAATGCATCTGTAAATATACTTCACTTATCCAGCAAGGAAGACTGGACCATAAAGACATGGGGCGACGTTAACCATCTCAATAATACCGCATTTTTGAAGACTGATTTTGGAGGTGACAACACATCTTCTGCTCAAATAAATCCAGAATGCTCTTCTTGCTCCTCTGGTTGATTACCCTGTAGCAGAACATTAATCAGACTACAATCAAATAGTATGTAAATCACCACCCAAAGTCTATTTCAGTAATGAATCTAATTTCAAAGTGCACTGATTCGAACTGCTCATGGAATTATGAAGTTCACTTATGGATCTTAGATTTTATACAAGGACACCTTCATTCTCTTGCGGGTTGTTGATTCTGCTCAGGGTTGGCGCTTCTGGTTTTGTCGATGGAATGTTATTGAAAGGTTTATCTGAATGCTACATGCCATAATCCTTAAGTAACTTCAAAATCTTGCAGCTTGGCTTCAGGCAAATCAAATCCTGCTATTTATAGTCTGTAAAACTCTCAAAACATGCTTGCAACTGTTCCTCCTCTTGTAAAACCAACGTATTGGCAAAGTACTATATCTTGGTTTTGATATATGCATTTTCAAGCAACTGAAGCAATTTTCAGTCTCTGAAGCAGTAAGTTTTTGCTGCAAGAGAACAATTCTTTCGTTAGACGCAGTTTCCTTTAGCAGATTCAATATCCAAATGCAGAACTGTTAGTGAATTGTTTCGTAAAACTTGTACTTTACATTGACGCGATTCCTCATAAGAATGAAAGCAGCGACGTGTTCCAAAACTTGCAAATTTTGTTAATTAACGTTTCCGCTGTATCCCTGCCGACTCTCCCTTTTCACATTTACCCCGCCTTAGTAACTATGGGCACTAGGCACAGGAAGTAATTATTCAGTGGTTTTGCAGCATTCGTTAGTGATCTTGCAGGCAATGGCATTGCCACACGAATAATCATTGTTAACCCGAAAGGATTGACTTGGTGGTTGAGATTGGAACTAAAGGCTGCTTCCAAGTTTGAAACTTCACCAGTGTTATTTATTCTTATAGGGCGAATTAATAATTGAGTTTTTTTTTTAAAAAAAATTAACCCACATGACAAGGGAAAAACCCTGATTTTAGGCACAAGTAATAGATTGCAAGCAACAAACATATTATCCCTGGGTAAGTACTTGAATCAGATCAATGCTTTGCTCATAACTGTTTCATGAGCAAATTACACAGAGACGAAGTGGGTACAAACACAAAGTAGGTTAGGATCAAAGAGAGAAGAGGATTGTAGAGAACACATGGTATATTATGAAAACACTGACTTGTATTCCTAACTTGGATATTACACTGGGTAGAAGTCTCTTTTTATAGGCGTAAGGAGACTGTTTACATCACTGATAAACAGTATTACATATAATTGAAAGTTACTATTCAGTTACTATTCACACATAATTGGTTCTGCCACAACATAGACTTTCCTACTACCTATTACAAATTAAAATCCTTACAACTTTACACCTCACCTAATTATAGTACACAACACAGTATACATAAATTATTTAGAACAAATTAATTTCGTCGTACTTCACTGGCGCGATGAAGAGCTTCAGCTTCGACATAAATGCGCCTGATTGTGTGTGCCAAAAGCAAATATCTATGCCCATTGAGCCGAGGAGCGGTCCCAAGGGGTGACGAGCCCATCACAACTCTAAATATTCTTGTGCATTGTACTAATTTTTAAGTTAATTATGAAAAATTTAATGGGATTAGCCCCTACAAGTCCTTTGAGTGAAATTTTTTCTTTAAATTTCAATAAGTGGGGTAAAAATTTCAATTTATCAATCATTTTTTAAAGTCATATGTATAAAATTAAACGGTGGTTGTGCAAGTGCATATAATATAGGTCGTCGCTTTTTCAGGTCCCACGAGTAGCAATATATACTTGTAAAATGTATTTTGACTATTGATATGAAAATACACGTGATTCAAGCTCGTGCTTGACACAAATTGTGCGCCCGTGGTCCACCCATGCCAATAATATAGTACTATGGAGTGGCCTATTTAATAAATACTCAACCGAGTTCCCTTATTTTGATCATCGATATGAAAATACACGTGATTTAGACTCGTGCTAGACACAAATTGTGTGTCTGCGGTCCGCCCACACCGATAATATATTACTATGGAGTGGCCTATTTAATAAATACTCAACCCAGTTGACTTTTTTGATTGTCGATATGAAAATATACATTATTCAGGCTCGTGCCTAATACAAATCGTACGTCTTCTGTCCGCCCACGCGGATAATATAGGAGTACTATGGAGTGGCCTATTTAATAAATGCTCAACCCAGTTTATTTATTTAATTATCAATATGAAATTACACGTGATTCAAGCCCGTATTTAACACAAATCGTGTATCTGTGGTCTGCCCAGACCGATAATATATGGAGCGGCCTATTTAATACGGTAAATACTCGACCCAGTTGACTCACTGAATGGCCCTCGCGGCTGCAGCCACTCTCACTCGCCGCTACCCCATTAATTCCCTATCCTCTTCTTCATTTTCTCGGCCCTTTTTAAATACTCGATTCATCACAGACAAACCCCACAGTCGAAAACAGAGGCCGGCAACAATGGCTTCCGCCTTGTCAACGGATGAGAAAATCACCGCACCATACGGTTCTTGGAAGTCTCCGATCACAGCCAACTTCGTCTCCGGCGCCGAGAAGCGCATCGGCGCCACCGCCGTCGACGACCACGGCCGCCTCTTCTGGCTCGAGTCTCGCCCCCTCGAATCAGGGTACGAGTTTACCTACGTGCGTAAATATGTATAGTATAAAACTAATACGGAATTATCTTGTGTGTGATTAATTCAGCAAGGGCCGATAAACGAAAAAGCGTACATGAGTTCGAGCTCGTGGTAGTCGTTTGAAAGCTCGTCCAATATCGGTTTGCTAAATGAACCAACCTAGCTTGAACATTTTTTGAAATTCGTTAGGCTTTCAAACCAAGCTTGAACAAGCTACTAATCGGCTTTGCTTGGCTTGTGGTGTATACAAATTCAAGCTACTCAAGATAGGATTGTATTCGGCCTGATAAAAGCTTGTTTCTCGTTTGAGATTGGCTCGTCTTGTAAGCTCGTCTTGTAAACAAGCTTTAAGCTAAGCTTGAACATGTTTTGAAGCTCGTAAAGTTTTCAAATCAAGATTTTCACAATTATTTGGCTCGTTTATCACCCCTATCCACGAGTTGAGTCCACTGCCATTATATTCGTGAACATTCACGAGTTAATTCACATAGACCAACGAGTAGAATCTCACAGGCAGTATGATTCAATTGGCAGATAACCACAGGAGTTCGGTGCAAAATCCCAGACACAGTCACACGTGCGCATATGCTCGTGCCTTTATGTTATGTTGAGTAATTTTGTAGCAGTTGATTCAGATGCTGGTGTTTTCTTCAAATGCAGGCGAAGTGTTCTTGTTAAAGCCCCTGAAAAACCTGGAGATGAACCTATTGACATTACGCCCAAGGAGTTTTCGGTGCGAACAGTGGCTCAAGAATACGGAGGTGGTGCATTCAGGGTTGTAGGGGATTCTGTCATTTTCTCGAATTACAAAGATCAGAGACTGTACAAGCAGTCAATTCAATCCCGAGGTCATCCCCTTACTGTTTGCATTGTTCTTGCTTAGAGTGCATTTTACATGAACATTAGCTTATAGAACATGGTTTTAAATTTTAAGCTACTTCTCAAGACCGTCATATTCATTTAGCTCTATTTTCGCCAGCACTCGGACTCTGTATATGGCTTTTGTGAAACCTGGATTGGCCGGTCGTCAAGTCTGAGACTTATGGTTTGTTTGGCACTTGAGGAAATGAAGAGAAGAGAAGAGAAAGTTAAGAAGGTTTTCCCTTCCCTTGCCTAGTTTAAGAAGAAAGAGGGAAGAAAATAACAAAACAAAGTATTAAGTACAGAGAAATTTTCCATACTCTCTTGACGGACCATTAGGTTTTTGCTCCTAGTTCTCAAGTTCGAAATCTCCTAGCTATTATCAACTCTTGTGGTGCCACCCCATATGGAGCTTCGCTCCGACTTTAGTCAGGCCCGAGTAAGCTGGTCCAGACACCTGAGTTATGTACATACATGCATGTGGAAGCGATGCCAAACTTAGGAATATGGGCTTAGGTTGTCTGACACCATGGGCAAAATACTTACTCCTACTATTGTACTAAAAATTACTAGTATTGATTAGTTAATAATTGACACCATTAAAAATATAGATGACCCCAATCATAGAAAGTGTAGTGGTAGCCAAGTGGTAGGCACCATGTACTCCCATGCACTCTGTAGAAGTTCAAACGACTCACTAACTACAACTAAAAATGCTTACTTTGCCGAGCAACAAAAGATGACAATCAGTTTTTTAACAGGGGATAATCTTCCTTGCATAACCTGTCCAAACTTTTCCCAGTGGACAACTTTTCATTATCCACTCTCTCTCCATTCATTGAAAGCAAGGGTTTGCGGTTTGAAATCAGGGGAAGAAGAAGTAACTAAAATTTTGCCTTTTATTCTGGTACTGATATAGAGTTTCATTTTACTAAAGCGAGGATTACAGTTTTGGACATGGGAGATCTAAAAATATATCCACATTTTTACATCTATTTAGTATATACACGTGCATTTGGAATTTCTTAATGGTGTCAATGATCCCATCTATATCCACATTTATACATCTATATGACGCCATCGGCCATCAGTGATTAATCCTGCAGTCACCACTGTATGTATGTGAGGCTTTTACTATTGTTATATGAGGCACAGTCAATTCAATTAGACCAATTTTTTATATTCTTGGAACTTAAGAGCTTATATGAACTGACAGATTCGTCTCCATTGCCGCTTACTCCGGACTATGGTGCACCATCAGTGTGCTATGCGGATGGAGTGTTTGATTCACATTTTAACCGTTATGTTACTGTAATGGAAGGTAGATTGCCTTATACTCTGCAGCCTCCAAGGGTCCAAATGATTTTGTTTGCTTTTCCTGTCAAGCATTTAGGCATTACTATTTTGCATTTGTTGCACAGATCGTCGTGAAGACCATCTGAATGCGACAACAACTATTGCATCGCTCAACATCAATGAGCATAATATCCAAGGTTAGGAGCAGTTGCTTTGAAATTTATTACTGTTTAATTTCCCTGCATGCATGGACGACTAAGCTCTATGGGTATGCATACTATTTCTGGTCCTCCAATTCTCTGTCATTCTCAAAAACCCATTTTATATCATTTTCCAACAAAGATTAATGGTTATTTTGTTCCCGTATTTTTGTCATATCACATACAGAACCAAAAGTTTTAGTGAGTGGAAACGACTTCTATGCCTTCCCACGTCTGGACCCAAAAGGAGCAAGGATGGCATGGATTGAATGGGGACACCCTAACATGCCATGGGATAAATCAGAACTTTGGGTTGGCTATTTTTCAGAGAATGGGTAACGTGGCTCTTTCTGTTCTTTATGTTCATTTCCAGTGTCCGTTTAACTTTGGTGATATTAATTGTGTTAGAAGTTAAGTCTTCACTACTTTATGCTTGGTATAATGGTATGTTTTCTGAATTTATTTGGATGCATGTGAAGGTGCTATTTAACGTAAGTTTTGTTAGTCTCAATAAGAAAAAGTGGTATAGCCATGTCTTTTTTTGGTTTGCCTTTTTCTATCATACTCTGAGACATAAACCAAACTGGAAACAATTGATATTTGCTGATTGAATAAAGGATCGACAAAACATAGGCCAACACACAACAAGAAAGCCGTGTTTTCAATGACTTGATTCTGGGTCATGAGAAAAAGCTGCTTAGTCCCAAATAGGAAAGTTTGCTAATCGTGATCGGTAACATCTCTCTCTCGTCTCAATATATATACGTATATACATATAAATATGTACTATGTATGTATAACATATTTATCTAAAAAAGAGGACAGTACAATAAAGCCAGCTCACAAGGACTCAATAAGTGCGACTTACACACCCTAAAACAAAACCAGCCCACAGAAGCATATGACAGCGCCCTTCTCATCAACACAAAGGACAGCTCACTTGCTGGTCACAAGACTCACAACAGAACCTGCGATTAAATGGTGCTCAAAAGTCAAAATCCTGCCAGAGCAAAAATCAAAACCCAGCTTCTACTGAAAATCAAAAACTCAGCTTCTCTCTAGAAAACAAAAACTCAGCTATAGCAGAATGCCTTCAAATGTAGGTCCACATTAAGTCTGCCGGCGACCTAACCAGATTAGAAACACCAGCTAGTAGCCATCCTATACCTCCCTCAAGCAAACCTATACCTCCCTCAAGACAACTCCATGATGGTACCAGGTATGGCACTCGGCTTCCAAAAGCCACCAAATACTATTGAACGAGAGATGAACGGACTGAGAAAACTGGAAAAGGTTGCCATTGTTTTCCCTTTTGCTCCCTGGCCAAGATGGGTCAGCTGGAGTAAAGAAACACGCACCTCGAACTGTCAACTATCCTCACTGGTACATTGATAGTCAACGCGACCATGTTACATATAACTAGTTTTGCGGACCATGTTGCATTATTGAATCTCTAAAGCTAATGCTTCTTATCCACTCATACTTGCTTTTTTTGTACTCTTTAGGTACTGTATTATTCTACTACTATAAGGACATTACTGAACTTGCTCTAGACTTTATTTCTTCAAGTAGGCACATCATTGAATAATCCCTTTTGTTAGGCAGAAGATTTTAAGTTTTCCTTAGATCTAGACTATTTGTTTTGTGTAACCCTCCTTCAATAACTATTGTCAATTCTCATAATGCTATGCAGAGATATCTGCAAACGTGTGTGTGTTGCTGGTGGTGATCCTGCGATTGTGGAGTCTCCAACCGAGCCCAATTGGTCATCTGATGGTAATCCTTTTCTTTTTTGTACTTCTAAATTTTGATTGTCAATCCTGCATAGGTCGAACGTGTCCATATCTCGTTGATATTTCTGCTTTGTCTTCTCAATGCTTCTCATCCTTTTTTGCTTGATTTGACTTGAAAGTCAAGTGGACATATCTAGTTTATCAGCATCTTGGGTTAGCGTAGCTTTCGAAGGCCCTTGGTTGTAGTGTAGCTATTCTGATGGCATATTTGACGAAGGAGTTGTTGACTCATTTGATCTGACTTTTTTGGTTTGAGAGCTTTTTGTTATTCATAAAATTGGGGAAGTGAAGATCATTCATAGTAAAGCATTATGAAACTTGTTAGTACCATTTTTTCTTCTATACTTAGTTAAAGGAGCGGTCTATCAAGAAGTGTATAAAATAGCAAAGCAACATTTTGTCAATTGGTGGAAAACCTTAACATAAGAGAAGAGAACTTGGTGAAATGTCATGCCTATAGTATATTGTCTGCTTGGCTGCTGTAAACAGTTTCCAGTTAAAATCTTCAAGACTTAAAGTTCTGCAAGTTTCTAATTCTTGATATCTCTTTTTAGTTACACAGAAGAATCTGTCCAGTTCCGATTGTTTGTATCTTTTGTTCGTGTTCAGTTCCTATTGTTTGTATCAATATTGAAATTGCAATTTCAAAGTTTAGATGTTTTTCTTATGAAGAGGGAAGTGAAATGTTTGAGTTTCATCTTTGATGAAAGATGAAACTTCAAAGATGAAACTCAACTTGCGTATTTGTTTCTAAAAATAGCGATGAGATCAATGGTCCTTGGTTTCAGTCCTAGAATCTGGAGTCTCTTACAGTGTTCTGCAGAATATTAATATATCCTAGGAGTCTAGGACAAAGGTCGAACACTCACTTTTTTGTGAGGATTTGGCTCCAGCTCCTCAAGGGTTTTCTTATGACCATCATGTTCTCTTTGCTCATGATGATTTCAAAGTATATTAATGCAACAGTTATTGTGACCTATTTTCAAGTTCTTCTGCTGGAACTACTTAAATGGGCTTTAATATCTAAAGGGCTTCAAACAATTACATCCATTGATTTACTATGTTTGTTGCTGCAGGGGAACTATTCTTCATCACCGATAGGGGAAGTGGGTTTTGGAATATTTACAAATGGGTAAACTTCAGAGTTTGACATCTTAGATTTGTTCGTTGAGATTCGATGTGTCCAAGTTTATGTAGTCTAATTTTGCCTATCAAGTTTAGTCATCTTTCTCTATTTATGTCTAGGTATTAACTTGTTCAGCTGTGATCTTGTTTAGTTCTTTATTCGTAAAAATTTACTATTAGTGTAGCATATTATTTTGTGTTGGGATTTGTCCCAAATTGATTAATTATCTCCTCCAAAACTAGTATATGAGTCTGGGCGGCCTCTCCACTCTTAGCCAATCGGTTTGGAGTTGGATGCTTTAACAGTTTGAAAATCTTGTGTCTTGGAGGATTGAAGAAACTTTTTTTTCCCTTTCTGTGGGAAAGGTTCGTGCCGCTTTACATGGAAGACTCATTTGTAGAGACAAACATTCATGTTTGATGATATAATTTTGAGCAAATTACCCAAACCTTCATGTATAATTTATTTTAGTGCGCTCACTACTCCGGCAAGTTATTCTAACCTGAGAAGTTGTTGGCAAGCACATGTAATGGATAAAAAAATATTCCCCTTTCTTCTTGGTAATGTATAAACCAATAACTGTGTTGCTTAAATGAGTCAACTTCCTTTCTGCTTGTTTATAGTGAAATTGTTTGTGATGTTGTATAAGCCCTATGGCACTTCTATAAATACTGGTAGAAACTATAATGCAAAACTCCTGTATAAGCATGTAAAGATTTCTCATAGAAGAGAAGTAACCTTTAAAGTGTTAATGGAGCCGATGGTTCTGCTTGCTCTCATAAAAACGAGAGAAATTATTTTACTGGCACGATTTCAATTCATCATGGTTGGGTCAAACATATTCTTTTTTGCTTTTCTTTAGATGAGGTCATATGCATTTTATTGTTTAATCTTCGCTCTTTGGACGCAGGTTGAGTCTAATAACAAGGTGTTGCCAGTTTATTCCATGAACGCTGAGTTTTCAAGACCATTATGGGTTTTTGGCATAAGTTCGTATCAATTACTTCAGAGTCGTGAACAAAAAAATTTAATTGCTTGCACGTACAGGTGATCTGAGAGATGTTCCATCATATTGTGTCTTATGCGTAATTTCTTCCTTCATTGCTATTTTAGCAGTGGTCCTGTCATTAGCTTAATAACCTAATGAGGTTGTGGTGATGCATTGCAGGAAGAATGGAAGATCTTCTTTTGGAGTTCTAGATGATGTTCGTGGCACATTATCTCTTCTTGATATTCCTTTTACAGACATAAACAATATTGTAATGTCACCGAACTCTATCCTCACTGGTTTTGTTTGATATTAAAAAATTCTCTGGTTGGTAAGATCTGATGTATTATGTAATTATATACTTATGCAGACTTCGGGGCTTCATGGCCTGTACATTGAGGGAGCATCAGCCGTCCATCCTTTATCAATAGCTAAGGTGCTGCCCTCCTTAGAATGTGTAATCCTCAACAATTTGTTTCAAACGTGAATAAGGTTTTCTGTGGTACATGTTTCCCTAAGATTTTTTCTGTGGTACATGTTTCCCTAATTTCTATGAGTTATTCAGGTGACTTTAGATGATACTAAATCAAAAGTCATAGATTTCAAGATCATTTTGTCGTCTTCACCTGATAGTTCGAAGTACAAATCACACTATAGCTTGCCAGAATTGATTGAGTTTCCAACTGAAGTTCCTGGTCAAAATGCTTTTGCATACTTTTATCCGCCAACCAACCCCTGTTATCAAGCTAGTCCGAAAGAAAAACCTCCGCTACTGTTGAAGAGCCATGGTACGACTTTATGGTTTTCTTATGTTTAGATGTTTAATGCCTTAATGCTTTATACATCCAGTTCAACGTATTTTGTTGATGCATCCACCATAGCTGCAGTTTCAACACCTATAAGTGCCCTGTTCACTTCATCCGGTCAGAAAAAGAAGAAAAAAAAAACTGATTTGCGCAACGAGCCAAATGACTTTTGTGCATATAGGTTTTACATTGTGCAGCAGTGGTATTGACATTAGATTAGTATCTACGTGTCCTAGGGTCATGAACATGATGAGTTTTGAAGTGGTGGCAAATGAACTCTACATCCAGTGCTTCTTATCATCTGTGTCCTTAGTGAGTGTGTAAGATGTCAAAGTTTAGCCAAGGTTTACGGCAGGAAGCCAATAATATCTGCTGATATTTTGTGTTGCTTTCAACAAACTGTGTTTCAACTTCCATTTCAGAATTTCAAGGATCTGATCATATAGTCAATGCATTGAAAGTTAGCAAGGTAGACTTGGGGAGAGTTGTTGGATTAGGAAAGTTACTAGGTAGATCTGAAAGGCAATTTTAAAATCAAAAAGTGTCTAGGTTAGGCGAGCCTTGATGCAGGATGCCAACTCACAGCCAAAAATTTGCATTCCAGCAAATCCTAACTTCATTGAAAGATATGAACGCTGCTACAGGTACAGCAGGGGGTGCACAGCAGCTGCGCACAGACCAGTTTTGCGCCCGTCTCGGGTCCCGCAAAGATGATCAGAGCCGCTCATTTTGTTCAAAATACTTCGTTTAGGGTCCCTATAAAAAATCACCTCAATCCAATATCGGGAAGAGTGTTTACGAACCATCCAACTTTGCTTCAACTTTGCGGGACCCGAGACGGGCGCAAAACCGGTCTGTGCGCGGCTGCTGTGCACCCCCTGCTGTACCTGTAGCTTTTTCGGAAAGATATCAAGGATTTCATAAGAAAAATGAATGCACATCCCAGAAAGTCTGTGGACACAGCAAATATGTGCACAGATTGCTATGTGGGGCCTACTATAGGTCCCACACGTGATCCGAGCCGTTCATTATGTTTAAAACATGTTTTCAAGGGCCCCGCAAAAATCAGCGCAATTCGATACCTATAAGTACTTGATCTAATCGTCTAACTATTCATTCTCTAAAAACCTGAATAAAAAGTTAGATGATTAGATCAAGCACTTAGAGGTATCGGATTGAGCTAATTTTTTGCGGAAGCCCTTGAAAAAATGCTTTAAACATAATTAACGGATCGGATTATTTGTATAGGACCCTTAATGGGCCCCACATAGCAATCTGTGCACAGATTTGCTGTGTTAGTAGCAAGGTTCCACATCCCAGGTACTAGCATAACAGAGTTATCAAGGAGGGTTTTTTCTTTGATGTATACTGCATATAGATGTCAGTGGCCAGTTCTTTGGCTTCCTGGTGATGTAGTCCCTCGCAAACAAGTAGTAGCTTCCTTTTACTCCATCTTTCTTTGTTACCATTCATTGTTGCTAGTCTATGTTTGATTCTTCCTGGTTGGGATCTTAAGTGCCCATGACAAGCAGACCGGTGCAGCATTTCATCTTCAACAAGGAGCAATCTTAAGGAAAGAATACTCCTTGTATGAAAACCTCTAAGCCTAGCTAACACTTACCGTGCCCCGTGTTTAAAAGCATGTTACACATGCACTGTGTTGCTGTAAAATGCTGGGAAGTCTCAGGAAAAAAAATGTGGTTGATTAACTTCTGTTAGATTACTTCTATGAGGCATTGCAAATTGCCAACAATTCAGGCGGTGGAAATGCTTATTTGCTTGCTATTATTGGAAATGAAGCTTTAACTTTGAAACTAGTGACTATGATGTATCTGCGTACAAATATCCATGAACATTTTATAGCATGGTGCATGAAATATTGCAGGAGGGCCTACCGCTGAGACCCGTGGAGTCCTTAATCTTGCTTACCAGTATTGGACTAGTCGAGGTTGGGCAGTAGTAGATGTCAATTATGGTGGAAGCACTGGTAAGTCCTCAACTTCGTCCATTCTTTTCATATGAGTTTCGTATATAGGATCTGAATTGCCTAGCTATGTATTGACGAGGATTGGAACTTGTTTGATCGTCTTGCTTCTACCAGATCACCGATAGCCTTTATTTTTTTGTCATTTTGTATCTCGAACATGTTGACTGTTTTCCATTTATAACATATTTAAATTCTTTGCGTACCTCTCATATCTTCTGCCTGTGGCCATCTGGATTTATTTGTGAAGGTTATGGAAGAGAATATCGTGAAAGGCTTTTGGGTAGCTGGGGAATTGTTGATGTCAATGACTGTTGCAGTTGTGCAAAGTTCTTGGTAATTGTTTCCTATTTCCTCAAAGTCTCTCGCTTTTTATGGATGGGTTGGGCAAACATTCCTCAGTTTGTGGTAATATGCGTGTTTAGTATTTCAGGTCAGTGAAGGAAAGGTCGATGGAGAAAGATTGTGCATTGCTGGGGGCTCTGCTGGTGGATACACAACATTAGCTGCTCTCGCTTTCAGAGAAACATTTAAGGCTGGTGCTTCCTTGTATGGTGTGAGTGCTTGATTCTGTCATCAAATTTATAAATCTTGTTAGAAACTAGTTTTCTTTGCGCAATTTTCAGCTATTCATACCTTATTGCTCAATGAACAGATAGGTGACTTGAAATCCTTGGTAGCAGAAACTCACAAATTCGAATCTCGCTATATGTACAACCTTGTTGGTAAATATCAAAACACATTTTGTGAGCATTTTACTTGTTGATCCACTTGGTTTTTTATTTTTTTGTTAAGGCCATCAAGTGACACATTTCAGGAAATGAAGAAGATTTCTTTCAGAGGTCACCCATCAATTTTGTGGATAAATTTTCTTGCCCCATACTACTGCTACAAGGGTTAGAAGATAAGGTAATCACAGCCCCATTATTCCCGATTTTCTGTGTGTTTGTCTGTAATTAATCATATTTATGACTACCAAATTAATAGATGAAATCACATTAATATTGCTGTCTACAATGTTGGAATGACAGATCACAGGTCCTTCAAATTGTTTTTTCCCATTTAGTACAACTATAGAAACCCTTAAACATTTTATCTGTAGATTGATAGTTCTCAAGTTTCATCACATCGTGGGAAGTTAGTTACTTGCTAGAGTAGATAGAGCTATAGACACAATCAAAGTGCTAATTTGAGCACTAGCCAAAAATGACTTCAGATTTCCTAATTTTTTTCAGATTTATTTACTTGATCCATGTTCCCTAACATTAGTAGAATATGATGATGCCTTCGCTCGTTCCTTTCTATTTGAGTGATTCACAATTCCCTTGATAGGAAGTGAATCCATTTTAAGAATCCATTCTTCCTACTTTAGTAGGGGCATGCTGTTTTTGATCAGTTAGATGGAAAAACACTATGAGATTAGTAAATGGTTTAGAAATTTCGGATGCTGAGAATCCCGGGCATCAAATTTTATCCCATCATTCAACTTGCTCTGCACATTGTATTATGTCCAATCCAATGCAGAAAATTAGGCAGCAGTGGTTGGTGTGTATAAATGACTAGATCCTGATTTCATTTGCAAGGGTATGATTTCCTGGTGAGACAATTTTTATCTTCTAACTCAAATGTGCCACAAATACCTGACCTATATGCAATATCAATTTGACATTTGACGTTGGTAAAGATTCCTCAAATTCCACGCTCTCACCGTCCACCTCTGCCATTAGTTTAACAGAATCATCCTAGTTGGATCTGACATGTCTAATTTTAATGGCAAGCGTCACATAACCCGTCATAATGACTTCCAGATATTGTGAAAATCTGTCCAATGGTTGCAGGTTGTACCCCCTGATCAAGCACGTAAAATTTACGCCGCGTTGAAGGAAAAGGGTTTGCCCGTTGCTCTTGTTGAGTTTGAAGGAGAGCAGCATGGTTTTCGCAAGGTACACAATACTCCCCGATTTAACCACAACACGTGTCTACTTGATGAAAATGATCGCCCTAATAAGTTGAATCCACAGGCTGAAACCATAAAGTTCGCGCTGGAGCAGCAAATGGTTTTCTTCGCGCGTCTAGTGGGACACTTCGAGGTTGCGGATGACATTACTCCGATCAAGATTGAGAACTTCGATTGAGGATCCGAAACTGTGTTTTATATCTGAATTGGTGTACTGAGCGTTGGATACGGCATCATGTTTGCAGGATTAGGATCCAAATGAAACTCGATGCACATTCATTAAGGAGGAGATACTGACACTGGTATTTACATACATCATTGCTTACGTACAAACTTCTATAAGTAATAGTACGTCTTCAACAGTACTTACTATTCACACAAGGACTTACTACAATAGTTTTCTCACACGTATTATAAATGAACTTTACTTTTACACATCACTACATATGAACGGTACCACCCAATAATTTCCACTTATGAATAGTATTAACCAATAATTTGCAATAGTATCTTACCTTGTTCAAGGTCTATGCAAAATTCCACATTTCTTGTTAGGTTACCAAGAATGCTGGTGTTTCCTGTTTCCTGTTTCCTGTTTCCTGATTGTCTGTTGTCCACAAAGGGGATTGGACGGTGCAGTCCCCTCTCATGGATCTACCATGGGCCCCATCTCCATGATCCCAGTTGTCTTGCGTAGATCATCCTCACACTGGACGAGGGAAATACAGCTAAGGTGGGATGGTGCAGCGCTCAATCTCACTGTCCAAAAAGTATTTTCTGATGGTCTGAGTTTTAAAAAACTCTTATTCCCTAGAAGAGTTCTTTTAAAATTCGGACCATTGATTGTCAAGACGGACAGTCCGGATGAAGCGCTGCACCGTGCAGTGCGCTTGGGGCGCTAGAGGGTGGGGAGAAACCATACGGAAGTGATATCATAGGTGATTTCATTACATTCGTCTTTGATAAAATTGACAAGTATGTTTGAAAATTTCACCGTCTATTTTTTTTTTGGTAATTATTAATGCCCCTATGCTGAAATCACATGATTGAATATTGCTAATCTGTTTTTCTCTTTTGGTTTCCTTTTACAAAAAATGGAGTTAAATGTGTAATATAAGAAAGTATATGGAGTTAAATATTATTTTGACAAAAACATAAAAATATCATAAACGTACTATATCAAAATTCTCTTTGGAATCTAATGTCATTTCTTACTCAGTTTTGGGAGAAGTGGGGATATATTATTTTTAAATATTGAAAAAATCAACTAATCTCTAAGCGCAAGGTGACTTTTCGCTTTTTTTTTTAAACATTTTTTTAAAAAGAAGGTAATTTCAAGCTCAAATATAATGAAAATGAAAAATAAATTTTTTTTTGCACTGTTTAAAAGATTTCAATGAGATCTATCAAACAAAATTCATATTGGTAGAAAAATTATTTGCGTAAACACATAAATTTTAAACTTAAAATTACATTCATTTTCTAAAAGTTTATTTTTCTATGAAACTGGAATGGGGATTAGTATCCGACAAATCCGCGCAGGCATCTAGACGTCTCTCTTCCGCTCGACTAACGTCTAGCGAAAAAAACATCTTTGTTTGGTTGGTAGTTTAGTTTAGTTTTGGTAGTGGGTGGAGAGAGAAATAGGGTAATGATTGGAGAAAAGAGTAATGATTGAAGAGAGAAATGAAATTAATAATTGGAGATATAGGGTAATAATTTGAAATTAAAATTAAAACTAAACTAGCAACCGAACACAGTTGCTTCTAGAGGCCCTTCTTTTGCCATTGAATGGAATTTTAATAGATTTAAGCTTCATTATCGTTAGCTACATATCAAGTTATTGTTAGATATCTTCATTTATCATAGTCTTTTACATTATCTATCTGCGACAATCCATTTGACAATCTTAATTATCTCATGTGATTTCTCGGAAAAAAAAATATTTCACGTGCCGCGACATTTTTATTCATTTTTGCTCAGCCGTGTTCTGCGACACTGAAATACAGTACCAATTACTCTACATTTTAATGGGTTTGGTCAACAAAACCCCAAGTTGACATGTGAAAACACAATTTTGGATTTTGGAGTATAAAGAAATGGCCTCTGCTCATCCAGAACAACTTTCATTTTATTTTATTTTATTTTTTCCAAATCAAAGCTCATCTAGAAGGTGACAATAAAATACTATTCTACTAGTATTATTTTAATTGCGGCCCTTAAATTTCTTTCCAACATGTCGTATTTTGTCTTAGACGTCCCTTTTGGCTAGTCAATGGTTCAACAAGCGACACATTTGTCATGGCGTAAACCCAACCCACATCTTTGACATTTGTCCTTTTTGTTTTGTAATGCAACGTGTCTCGGATCAACTTGGACGCACCTCAAACTAATCCCTGCAGCCTCTCCATAGCCGTTTTACACTCTTATGCGTAAAGGTGAAGTGGCTTCAAGAATTATTGATAAGAAGAATCAAACTTGAGACTTGACTAATCCCTTCGGTTATCATTTTTGACTTTGTTTTTAAAAAGAAAAGGTATATTCGTTCATGCAGACAGATTAATTTGTTTTACCATTCTCATGCACATGTGAGTTAAGAAACATCGAGGATTTTTCCTGATCATATCCACTCAGCTTCCTAAAAAAAACCTGGACCATCTATCAACTGTGTTCGTTTATAATTTTTTCCAGATCCACTTCGATGATGATTGAAAGCATTCTATATCGTCCAGTTCATAAGTTATGTCAACAATCATGTCAATCGGATTTCAATAGATATAATTCCGAATACATGCATCTTGCAAAAAAACAAAAAAATCATTCCCACGTTTGGATAAACCAGATTTACAGATTATCTTGATGTTAACACTCGTGTTGATTGACAGGGAAACAAGAAGATTTTGAACATCATTGATGATCTTGACATGGGTTGAAACATAAACTGCTCCTCTGATTTTCCGGATTCCTCTCACGTAATGTTTGGCCAATGAGCTCTTAGCTCAGTTGGCATCATCCACCGCCTTTTTTAGTGGAGGGCTTGTATTCGAGTTTCATGAGGAGCGGTTGTTCGGATTCAAGGCTATGGATAGCCTCTGAATCCTGTGTGAATTAACTTACTTGCCAAACAGCATTTCTATTCGACAATTCAAACCCCTTTTTATAACCAATTAAAATTTCTATAGCTCTTATACTGTTGTACATGGATCAAATTCCTGTGTGCAGTTACATAGTAATTCTGCTTGTAAAAAGAAACAGCAAAAGAACATAGTAATTCCCAAAACTTCTCCTAACTTCCCCTTACTTCCCACAACTAATCTGACCTTGAGACTACCTTTACAAACAAATTGAATTCCAAACACATAGCCATAATTGTTGCGCCCGGGATGCCTCTTTAGATTTGATTACATAATACCACATCTTACGAACGTTTTAAAAACATATTTGCATGTTTGATGTTGAAGGCTAGAAAAGACTTAATTGAAAGCCTTCCGTTAGTTCCCGTCGAGACGGTGAAAAAGCGGCAGACAATCATAATCACTTCCTCGAAAACCCAAACCCATTAGCAAGCGCATGAACGGCAGGATTAAACGCCAGCTTCCCCACAATCCCCTGCTTATACGGCAAAAACGTCTTCTTCTTCAAGTCCTCCGAAACTGCTCTGTTCACCGTGTAATGCAACTCGTGAGCCGAAACATTCCCCTTCGCCCCCTTCCTCCTCAGACTCGACCCTTCGATTGCCCGGAAACTAGAAAAACCCCTCACCTCCTCGTGCTTCTTGAACAGAGTCGTGTACTTTCGCCCTTCCGACGCGCTCCTGAAAAGGAAAAAATCCTTCAGCCTCCACTTCCTGCTTCCGATTTTCGAAAACAGAGAGAAATTAGAAGTTTGCTTTGATGTGTTCTTTGTTTCTTGTTCTTCCCACGGGTACTTAGAAACCCTATCGGGAGACTGTGACCTGGCTCCTCTCCGGACCGAATTCGACGATGAGAGAGTTGGGTTTCTCTCTCTTCCTCTGTTCTGCTCTGTTCTCTTACCGGCGTTTTCGTTTGATGAGTTTCTCTCTCTACCTCCTCCTTGCTCTGTTCTCAAGTCGGCATTTTTATTTGGCTCGCCAAACCTGCTCGGAGGGTTTGAAGACCGGATTTTTCCGCTTTCGAACAGTTCTTCAGCCGGGCGGGTAGTTCCCTCTGATTCTAAACGGAAATCAAAGGCAAATTCATCGTTGAAATCGCGGTAAAATTCGGAGATTCGGGTGGGGCTGCTGGGAGCGGTTAAGGAGTAGTGGCCGAATCCTTTTGGGGTTGAGGGGGAGGTTGAGAACGGGGAAGTGTTGAAGTTGAAATCGTTGGTGGGTATTACCACCTCCATGGCTATGGCTAACGCACCCCCTGTGTTTGGTTTTTGGTTTGAGTGATGAGTGAATGAGATGGTTATAAAGGGAGGCGGGGGTAGGAAGGAGGAGAGAAGGATCTGGGAGGGAGAGAGAGAGGAGAGAGAGAAGTCTCTTGCCGCCTTTGATTACTTTTTTGCCTTGGTTGTCACGTTCTGTTTTGTGTAGAACTGTTTTGGTTTTGAATACTGTGGCCTGTGGCCTGTGGCCTGTGGGGTATATGTAGGAACTTTGGGAGGAATTTTCTGTCATTCCATGTGCGTATTACATCACAGGCAGTGCGAACCCTGGAGTATTATGCTAGGAAATTTGGGCTCTGTTTCAAAATACCTTTTTGAAAAATAAATATTTATTTTAAATTTTTAAATTTAAAAATAATGTAAATAAAATTTTTATTTTATTTTATTTGCATCGTATAAAAGATTTTATCGAGATTTTTCAAATAAGATCCATATGCATATTTTTAGATTTTATTAAATTCATTATTTTTTAGCTTGAAATTATCTGCTTAAAAAATAAGTACTTAAAAGTTGTTCTGGAACGGGGCCTTAGTAATATAGTACTCCATCCGTCTTGATTTATTTATGGCTTTTATAATTTATATATATCCCAAATTGACTGTTCAATTTTCAAAATTAATGGATCAGATTATGTAAATTTTCAAATCAATGAATCAGATTTTGTTTCCTTAATGAGTTGAAAATCCGAGATTAGACAAACAAATCGGGACAGATGAAATAATAAATATGTGAGAACGTAAATTGTACTAAAATTAAACATAATACTGTAAAATAGAAGCTAAAAGTTGCTTTCAATCAAATCAAAAAAGTGATATGTTTGTCGCAAATAATTGGTTTTTAAAAGAGGACAGAGCAGGGTAATATGTTTGTCGTAAATGAGTACTTAGACTTCATTCCGGAAAGCAAAATAAGTATTTATTTTTTAAGAAGACAATTTCAAGTTTAAAAATTATGTGTTTACGCAAATTATTTTTCTATCAATATGGATCTTGTTTGATAAATTTCATTGAGATCTTTAATACGGTGCAAAAAAAATTAAAAAATTATTTTTCATTTACATTATTTTTGAATTTGAAAATGTAAAATAAATGTTTATTTTTTAAGAAGGTGTTCTAGAACGGGGCCTTAACTCTTGTTATAAATGACATCAATGATACCAATAATTGAGTAGTTTAGAAAGAGGAGAGTCATATAATTGAAGGAAACATATAGGAAAAGGATGTTGTCACTTCAAAAATTGATGCAAACTCTCCAAAATCAGTATAATTTCAAAGCCATTTTCTCTTATTTTTTGGAGTGCATTTATCAATTTTTAGAGTGCTAATATCATTTTTCAACATATATTGTGAAACTATTGTGAAAAAAATATTTTCAAATTTCTTATATTAAAATATGTCAAATTCACAGCATTTCTCTCCCGTATATGTGATGCAGCTACGACATACCCTATGTGGTGAACACATAACTTGAAATCTGTGGCAGTAAAATATATCAATTTTCAGTTACCACGATTTATGCCTAAATTTTTAAATCTCCTCATAATTAATTTGATGTCCATTCTGAGCATTGAAATGTATTTTTGATCCATCACTTATGTAAACATACTGCGGATCAAAAAACATATATGTAAAATATGGAGTATCAAATAATTTATAACTTTAATAACCATTTTAGCTTGTTTTAAATAGAGTTATATTCACATTTTAGAGGTGCTAATTAATTATATTTTCAAATGAATAGATACAGTTCCATGATAGTTTTTATTTTTTATTTCGATTCCATGAGAGATTGTTGGAGAAATATATAGGTAGTTAATATTCCTAATTATTATTATTTTTACTATGCCTTTAATTGTGTTTAGAGTTTGATTATGTTTTGAGTTTTGGTTAATTATGGAAGATATGAGCTTCTTTTATTTGTGTAAATGAAATTGGAACATGTGATAGCCTGTAGGCACGCTTGCACCCAATATTTTTTTCATTTTGGCCAGATAAAACAAAACGAGTTCCTCTACGTTCTTCCAATCTTGTATCTATCACCATGGCTTTGCTAACCAAGCGGTCTCTCCCTCGCCGCCACATTTGACTTTTTTTCTTTCCCTCCCGCCAGGGTGTCACAATTAATCTTAATACAATTAATCTTAATACGGCGGCGAAAGGAGAAGGCCATGATATTAGTTCTCAATCTCTACTTCTGTTTTCTCTCGTGTCTGTGAGAGTTGTATCTCTCTTTTTTGTGCGAGTTTTTAGTTTTCTCTTTGAATGAATATTACGTCTACAGATCGGGTTCTTTCAGATGATGTTGCAGTTTCGGGAGTTCATTAGTGCTTTCATACTTGGTTGGAGTTCAACTGATCGTCTAAGTATTTGTTGTCTTTTTTTCTTAGCTAGCACTTTATATCTTTTTGAGACTGCCAGAAAATATGAAATTTCAGCAGAATATGCGTTAGGCGATACATGGTTTAGGTGAAAGACATCAACAGCCTTGTTCTTTTTTCGTTTTGTATTGTTAGACGATTAATTTGTTTGGTTTTGTCCAAGACATTTGTAATGAATTTTGTATTGTAAGTGCTGTTAGGCGTATCAATACAGCTTCTCACTTTTGTACAAAAAAAAAAAAGTATCTGTCACCAACGGAGACTGAGAGTAAATAGAATAACTTTAGCAATCATTTTAGTTTGTTTTAAATAGAGTTATATTCACATTTTAGAGGTACTAGTTAATTATAGTTACAAATGAATAGATACAAGAGTGTTTTTTCTTTTTTTTGATTCGCTTCCATGAGAGATTGTTGGGAAAAAAATATAGGTAGTTAAGATTCCTAACTATTTTTATTTTATTTTGTCATGCAATTGGTTGGAGACATTGAAATTACTCATATTTTATTAATTGGAAAGTAGAGTAAGGAATATTTAAATTTCTATGATATAGTTGAAAATATTTGATCAAATCTTCAAATGTATAAACTATAAACAAAGTAGCATGAAAAATAAAAATAAAATTATTGACTAAAAATAGATAAAAGTCCTTATTAGATAGAGCTTACTTATCTTTTGTTAACACTTTTGTTTTGTTTTGTTGATCATGTTTTGTTTCTTAAATTATCATAGAAATTAAAACTTCATTAAGGATTGACGCTTGTCTTCATGTGAAGCCTTCTCACTAATCACTCTTTTGCTTGGTAGTATAGATCTTTGTACTGTTTCTATAAGTCCCCGTTCAATTGTACGAAAATAATAAAATGAATAAAAAAAATCATATCGCCAAAAACTTGGTTGGTGTTTGGTTATCAAGAAAATTGTTGGATACTTATAATTTCAATTTTCTCAATTATTGCAAAATTCTTTCTCAAGCAAACACACATAAGGAGAATAAATATTTTTTTTTTCCCTTTACTTCACGTCGTGTTATTTTTCTGGATAAAACGTTGGACTTATAATTTCAACTTTCTCAATTATTGCAAAATTCTTTCTCAAGCAAACACACATAGGAGAATAAATTTTTTTTTCCCCTTTACTTCACGTCGTGTTATTTTTCTTGATAAAACGTTCCTACGCAACATGGCCGAGATTGATCAGAGCTTAATGGAAGTAGCGACATTTTAGGGGTAATGGATGGCGTCTCGTTTTGCCTTTGATAACTAGCGGTGTTATCCCACCGCAACCCTCAATTTCACTATTCATTTCGGCAATCAATAGTTTGAATTTTAAAAAAACTCTTCAATTTTCTGGAAGTGTCTTTTAAAATTCGGACCGTCTAAAAGTGTCCAAAATACTTTTGAAAGATAAGATTGAGAGCGATGGAAAGAGCAATGAAACGGAGCGGTGGGGTAGATAGATGGTTTGATTTGTCTTGAAGCTTTTTTCTACCAGAGAGAAAGTTCTTCTCTTGATCCGCGGCTTAATTGGAGTAGATCAATTGCCAAATTTGGGAACCACACGTAACTCATGCAAAATATTTTGTGGGTCCCTCGTGTACATTGTAGATTTGGGATGCGATTGTATACGTCATGAATATGTGCAGATATCTTGAAAATATTACGGGTGCGTTTGATAATCTTTCCAGTTTTCTTTTTTTTTTTTTTAAGAAAATAAAAGTGAAAACAGATTTATATTTTCATAAAAACAAAAATAAGAAACATGTTTGGTAATATTTTTATTTCTCAAAAAAAAAAAAAACACATTTTTGTAGTTTTCATAATTTTCTAAAACTTTTTAACAAAAAAGTAAAAACTTGGTACCAAACAAGTTTTCTTTTTTTTCAAAAAAGTAAAAACAAAAACAAAAAATTGAAAACAAAAAGGTTACCAAACGCCCCATACGAGAGCGAATTCATAAAGATATACGTGTAATACTAGGATCATCCCATTTAGCTCAGTTGGGTAGGAATCTTGCACCTCACTAAGAGGTTAGGAGTTCGAGTCTCCTCACCTGCATGTAGGTGTCCTTCCCTTAGAGGGCTTTTCCTTTCTTTCTTTGTTTCTATCCTATAATAGACTTATTTCTTATATTGGTTGAGTTGTTTGACTTAGTTATCTTGTGGACTCTCACAATCAATGATATAGTGTCTCGAATTTGTGCTCTATAACTCATATCTGATGTAAAATGATCTTTTCTATCGAACATTCTTATACATTGGCTCATCAACGTTTTGTTTTCACTAATGCAAGGTTTTTCGAGTCAACTTGCGCTCACTTCAGATTAATTGTTACAGCTCATCCCACAATCGTTTTACATGCTTACACGTGAGATGATATGGCTCAAGGAATTGTTGACTTGAAAATTGCAAACATGTTGAGGATTAATAGTCCGTAATGTGTGTGCTGAACATTGCAAATACTCCCAACATCCTGATTTAGTTATCCCTAGTTCTATTCTAACCGGGTAAAAAATTGGTTATATTTGAATCCGTAATGAATTTCATATCGAATATGTATCTTGTTTGATAAATTTCGATTAGTTCTATAATATAATGTTTTTGAAATCATGTAAAACATTAAAAATTGAAAGATATAATCGATTGAAAAATGGCACAAACTCTAAAAAAAGACTATTAAATCCAGACGGAGGGAGTAACTACGTCCTCATGTTTTCCTAGGCACACACCATAACTATGAATTTGAGATACTAGAATAATGGCACAAGGTTTGTCTGCAGTCCACGTTTGGACTGCAAAGGTGCGGTTGGAGTCTTCGCAATCGTCGGATGGTGTTTTTAACGGTTGAGATTTAAAAAAAAAACTTTTTTGGGAAAATATTTCTTAAAATTTGAACCGTTAAATGCAAAGATAAACGGCTGTGCTACAACTGCACGGACTTTCTGTAGTTGAATTGCAAAGAAGCCGGGTTTATAATAATGCAGAAAACCTATACGTACCAAGCAAATCCCCATCGAAATCATACCGACGGCCGCGCCGGGCCGTCTCCGGCCACCGGACGGCCGATCAGTCATCCAAAAATTCTATAAAAAAAAAAAAAAACCAATAGGGCCCACGTGAGAATCAATGGCATCTAATGTGTGTAGGGTGTTTGGATCAAGCACCCTGTATACACGAAAAATAGGTTGCTTGATCCAAGCACATATATACACGAAAATAGGGTGTTTGATCCAAGCACCCTACACATATCGGATGCCATTGATTCTCGCATGGGCCCCATTGGTTTTTTTTTTATAGAATTTTTGGACGGCTCAGATCAGCCGTCCGGTTCCCGGAGCGGCCCAGCACGACCATTGGTACGATTTCGGTGGGAATTTGGTCGGTACGTATAGCAGGGCTCCATAATAATGTTTGTGGTTGTCACTCCATTAGATGAATTTTCCCTCGACATATAATCGAGTGAGTACTGCCGACTCTGTCATGCATAATAGTAGTACATTATTTTTGAGATCTAACAAGAGGTCAATCATCCATAGCTGTTTGGTGTCTAGAAAGTCAAGCAAGTCCCCATCATCTACCCAACCAGGCTTTATAGTCGGGCGGGACTAGAAATGCTGCGTAGCAGCTCCTTGTTGAGCTCGTGCAAAGCTGCCGATCTAGCGCTGTTTATTTCGGCACGGATGATTTAAAATCTGAATGCATACAAATCGCATACAGATATTCTAAAATTGTTCATTACTCAATTAAGATCTGAGTCATCAATTGCTGAGATGAGCGGCCGAATCAGCTACTTTGCACCGCTATACTGAGTGATGCTTCTCATTCCAGTTGGGCGTCCCAACCGCAAATCATTAGGATAACCTCAATATTACACAATTGATTCAATAAGCTAGCCATTCCTGCCACAGTCCCACAGTTTTCAGATTCAATCATTCAAATACTCTGGTCCCTTTAAACTCATTCCTTTCTATCTTCCCCAATAGATTCTTGGACATCATTTTTCCACGTCTCAGAGTTGGTTGCATTTCTCAAGTTAGGGTTTGTTGCAATTATAAGGTACATTTCATAAAGGGGGATTGCACTTATAGTGCTTATGTTCTATCCAGAAAGGGACGCGTTGATCCAACTCTTTTGAGCTTCGCAATAGCTCTTTATCATTTGAATTACTACGAGAAAATTCCGGTTATAATGATTTATGATTAGCACGATCCGATTAAAAAAAATACATTCTCATTGCATTTTTTTTAAGCAAATAATTCTACTTGAAAATTCTTCTATATTGACGTGCAAAAATTGACCTAAAGTATATTAGTGACAAAAAAATAGTTGTCACAAAGATGTCATTAAAAAAAAAAAAGTGAATTTTTATAAATGTGTCACTAATGCTTCTTAGTTTTAGTGACAAATATAAAGTTGCCACTATAATTTTAGTTATAAGGCAACACAAAAAAGGTGCCAAAAAAAAGAAAGACTTAAAAAAAAGGTATAATAAAAAATATAAAGACTTTGAATGGTGGGCACAAGTAATGAACTGTGACCTTCCACAGTGGAACTTTAATGCATGCTGCTGACTGACAAACCGGCTCCATCATTTGTACTACACCTTCGCCGGAATATAAGTAGGTATCAAAAAATGGACATGAAATTTTTTTTTTTTTTTGGTTGCCTAAGCTCAAGATTTTGCAGGGCTTTGCCTAAGCTCCAGAGTTTGCAGGGCTTGCCCCTCGGTCGCCTGCCTAGTACATATTACCTAGGTTTTATACACTACAGTTTTGACATTAGAACACTCCTCATAAAAATGGGTACATTTTCTTCTATTTTTCGATAACTTACTTATCCGAGCCAATTTATGCACATGATCACTACTTTTCGAGGTCATTCCATCACCAACTTACAAGGGTTCAAATTAAAGTCAGAACAAGACTCTATCTGGACTGACTCAAAGGAGTTGATAGTATCCAAGAGGTTTCAAACTTAAAATCTTAAGAGAGAGAAAACTCCTAAATCTTGAGTCTCAGCTACTAGGCCAACCGGATACAATATGGAGTACCTTATTTGGATTAGGAGGAAGAAGAAGAGAAAAATAAAATGTCAATTGAAAACCAGTGAAGTTGCTTTCTATAGAAAATTACTCCAATAAAGTTCAATTTTAACGGTTGTAACACGTGGTCAATATTTTGTGTCGACTTTTTATTAAGAACTTCTAGAATAGGCATGATGTAATGTAACTTCAATTTTAAAATGTTTTCCAAAAAGAACAAAAAATCAATCTCACAAAAATTCGTTCGCAGTGTTTGGCGCAGCTTTTGGAGACCTTTGGGTCTAATACACATTCATAAGGGTGTTGTCGCTGTTTACATCGTCTAATTTCGGTAATGGAAGGTTCAAATTTCATCTTGATAATGAACAGATAAAATTTAAGCCGTCCATTGTCGAAATGGACGGTTCGGATGGGACAGATTAATTGGTGGTAATAATTAGTTTTATTCTTTGCAATTTTTTTCAAACATTAGTAAAATCTTTTTTGCTGATAAAAAAAATCTATGTAATATGGAGTAGCGATTTTTGAATTCTCTATATTTTGGATCATTGGATTTGTACATATTTTTTGTATAGTTAGATTTATGGATAGTAAGACTAGAAATATACTTGAAAAAAATGAATATTTGGAAGAAGATTAATATTTTCTAATCTTATTCTAATTCTTATGCTCACACTTTTTACACATGTACAATTGCTATGTGGGTTTATTTACTCCTAGCAACTGTATATTAATATCTCTGTGATTTTTCAAAAAGAAAGGAGAGAAGAATACCAAAACTTTCCAAATCCTGCGCTAAATGTGTTCAGAACGTGTTCAATGTATTCAAAACGTGATTTTGAGAGTACCTGTGAGAAATCAGCAAAAAACAAATGACTAGAAAGGCTTTATCCGAGCAATTTTTGTTTATTTTTTATCGAACGGTTCAAATAAAAATTGCTCGGATGAAGCTCTTTCCGGTCATTTTTTTTGCTAATTTTTCGCGAGTACGTACTCTTAAAATCACGTTCTGAATACATTGAGCGGCTCGGATCATCGAAATTCGAACGGAAAATGGGAGAAATGGAGAGGTTCTTATTTTAACTAAAATAAGGACATCTTCATTTGAAAATGATTGTGTGTGTATGTGTGTGTGTATGTATGTGTATATATGTATATATATTTATATATATATATATATATATGAGCATTCCGAAAACACAAAAAATGATATTTCATCTCAACTATTGAAACCAATGGCTAAGATTAGAAGGTCACTATGAATTACTATTGGCCGCAAAGAATTACTCATGGCCGAGAATTACTTTTAGCGCATTGAATTGCACTTGGTTGCATTAAATTGTATTTGACTGCATTGAATTACACTTGGCCGCATCGAATTACTTTTGGCCGCATCGAATTGCACTTGGCCGTATTGAATTGCACTTGGCCGTATCAAATTGTACTTGGCCGCTACGATTTACTCTTGGCCGCTACGAATTGCACTTGGCCGCATCGAATTGCTCTTGGCCGCATCGAATTGCACTTGGCCGCATCGAATTACTTTATGGTCTTACAATTGTTTGCGGCAAAGTGCAATTCTATGCGGCCAAGAGCAATATTTTGTGGCCAAGATTAATTCGTAGCTGCCAGGAGTAATTTGATGAGGCTAAGAGTAATTCTTCGTGACTAGAAGTAATTCTTTACGGTCATGAGTAAATCTTTGTGGCCAATCATAATTCTTTGCATCGGATTCTTTTTCTTTTTAACTAATAGGTAAGAAAACAAAATTGTTGTTTAATACAACTTGAGCTGTTGGTTTAGATGATTTGAAGTTTCATAATTTGTCTGGGATTGAAGATTGCAAGTTTTTTGTTGGAGCCTTTTGGGTAGCCAAAGTTTCAAACTCTACTCCTTACTTGGTTATATTTAATCTTGAAACTATTTTTCTTTTCTATTTTTCTAAGTCAGTTAAAAAAAATAAGTGCGATAGGGGTGTCACTTTTGAGTGAGTGGACATTCAAAAAATTGAATTCGAGTTGGAATCCAGTATGATTATACATTCTTAATATTTCTGATGCTGTCGCTAATCATGCAACTAATAGAATTAAAATAGATTTCGTAATATTTGTTGTGTTAGACTATTTTATGAACTTAGTTAGACGGACAATGTTCGAAACTTATTCTTAAGATGAAAATTTTTGAGAAGTAGATTTTGTTGGGAGAGGAATTTCTAATTCACTGTTATTTATAATGCTCCTCTAGCATAAGGTGGGACCATATGCATATCCGGAACTCACCTCATGTGAGATGACATTAAAAAGAACCGTTGTATCCAAAAAAAACTTTAAAAAAATGGGATTTAATACTTCATTTAAACTATGTTTTAAAAACATTGCGCCGTGCACGGGCAATTACAAGTTAGTTTTGTAATGTGGGGTAGAATATCCATAATCTTAGGGATATCTGACAGAAAAACATCAAAAAATGAAAGAGAAGGCAAGATCTTTATATATGCCGGAGGAAAATTCATCTTCTTCAAGCTAGAGATCAAGGCCCTTGGTTATTTATACCCCTAATGGTTATTTTCTTTTTTCGATGGGATCCTCTAGAAGACTAGAACATAATCCCCCTTCTATAAAAGGGGCTTACACAAAAATAACATTTCAGGAGATGACTTCTCTAGAACAAGTACACTGTATATGTTTCTCGATCCTTCATGGATCCGGATTCTTTCCTGTGAGGATTGTGTTAGGATTTTCATGGAATCCGAAATGTTCATCTCACAATCAATGGTCGGAATATGTTTGTTATCTTTGACGTGTAACAGTTAACTTAATAGAAACAAAGAAAGCAATGGCTTGAGATTTAATCGATCTTGGCAAATATAGTCATTAAAAAACCACTACCCAATAGGAAAAATTCATGCTGCCAAGCAGATGACATGAAATAACAAGGTATGTGTATGTGATTTAATGTGAAATTTGGAAACTGAGTGTATATTGTGATTTGGTAAAACAAAAAGCAGTCCTTTTCCCTCCTTGTTCGGCCGAGAGAGAAAGAGGAAAGGAGTTGCTCCGAAGGAAGGAGGAGGGGGAGAGGAGGCCGCACCACCACGACGGGGCTTACTTTATTGCTGCCACCCTCCCTTTTCTTTGTTGAACCACGCCCCCGTCGCAAAATCTGAGACCTTAGAAGGAAAAAAGTGATGTTTTGGTGGAACTCCAACTGACCAGAAACAACCTTGCGGCCATGCACTCCAATGTTGCGTACATGCACACGTACCGTGCGTCCAAGCACACGAACCTTGCGGCCATGTACAATAACTTCGCAGCCACACGACCACATATTCTAACAATGCGTCCATGTACACGAACCTTGCAGCTACGCGCCCGAATATTGTGGTCACATACTCGAACATTGTGGTCTTTTTTTAGAGTGTAAAGCAACTGTTTAGGTTTGTAGTCTTGGTTACATGAGGGAAAGTGATCATAGCACTTACCATTTTAAAAATGCTTGCACAACAGTCAACATCATCTCCCATCAATTAATTTTAGTTGTGCAAACGAGCCAAGCATTAGGGTGTTCGACCTTGGCTGTTTTTAAGATTAAGTGAGCTCGAGTTCAGCTCGAGCTTGAATCAATCCCAAATGTTTTAACTTGAACTCGATTAAAACATTTAAGAATTTTAGCTTAGTTCGTTTACCAAACCATCTTCCATAAAGGAGCCAAGCTTGTCTACACGAGCTCATCTTAAATCCGTTTAATTTAACTAACTGGGCCAAGCAGAGCCTTCAACTGCTCGTGTACAGCTCGGTTCGTTTGTAACCTTAATTTGCACAAGGTATCGCCATGTTGTTTGTTTCTTCAGTGAAAGGTTTAGGTGGGGGACGAAATCAATTTGGTTTGGTCCTGTTTTGGGCAATTTGACGGGCCAAACCAGTTGTTCAAGATTGAGAAAAGGGAAACCGAAACCGAACAAATTCTTCTTAAGTGGTATGGGCTAGTTCGGGTTGCCAGTTTCCAGCCCGGAATCTCAATAGAGCTTAGCCATCTAGGCCAAGACTAGGCCTTTTGGTGTTGGGCCAGAAGCCCACAGGCTGTGGTACAAAATAAAAGAAAGTCCTCAATTGGAAATCAATCGAAAAAGTATCACAAAGCATCATAATTCTTCACCGGTAGAACTGCAACCACGACCACAAATGACGGATCTTCGACGACCACGACATGCTAACCAGAACCACAACCATTAACATCGACCCACCGGCGTCCAAGAGTTGGCGACAATTCAGGAGGAGCGATGGAGGAAGGATCGCCGATGAAGGGAAGCTGAGAGAAAATAAAAGAGGAGTTAACTCAAAAAAACCTCGCAGTTTCGAGATCAAGAGAGAAAACCCTAACTGAAAATGAAGAGTCAATGAAAGGAAAAAAATCATCGTTGCGGAGGAAGAAAAACATAACTAGCAAAGGTAAAGCCCTCCCCTTCCGCCGCCGCATAAGGGTGGTGAAAACCCTAAGGCGAGGGAGGAGAAATTGATTTGTTTAGAGCACCCAAAAATTCAACTCAATTAAATACTGTATTGAAAAGTACTCAATCAAAAAAATATCCAATTTTACTCTATCCATTTCTAAACCCAAGAATTAGACTTTTTAATCCAAAATACTTATCGATACTCGATTGAATCGAAACCCTGAACATACCTCACTGACTATGGGTAAAGTTACCCTCGCCCGAGTGAATAAAATTGATCTCCTTGTACAGCCGATGTGATGCAGATTTTGCTTGAGAATGGGACAAAGTAGAATTCCTCCAACCTGTCCGGTGGCCCAGATTCGCGCAAATCTGTGCATGGTACCAATATTACTATTCAACTAGCTAGGCACATGTCAGAAGAACCCTCAGACAAAAGAAAAATTGTATCTTTGTTATTCTTGTTGAAACAACTTTTCATTTTCATGGCCCATGCCTTCTGGATTTGATAAAGACTATAGGGGAATTACAAGGATAAATAAATAAATAAATAAAAAGCCAGTGGGAAAACTTGTTTTAGGACTTTCTCGCAAGATCTTTTTGGTTGTTTTCTCTCTATTGTTACGACATTGGGATATGGTTTTAAAATATCTATCTAATAAACATCAGCATGGATGCACAGCCAGCTAGCTACTAACAGGAAAGATAGTAATGGGCTGTCACTGTTCACCCCCAAGACTTTATGCCAACATAACTAATACATTTCACCTTTCATTTTCAATATGGTTGGACATCTTTTGTTTTAATTTGCAAATAGGCTAGTCCAATATATAACTCGGTGTCCGAGTAAACTTTCGATCGCCTGAAATAATTCGAAGCCTTGAAGTGATCGTCCAGATCAACCTCTAGCGGCCTCCAGAGTTTATTGACAGTGATAGAAGTTCAACTTGTAAACTCAGGAAATAAACTCCTTACTTGCTGCCAAACTATCTACAATGTAGTGAACTCTGAATATGCTAATTTACATTGTAGTGCCCAGCGGTTACCTCCTCGTACTCCCACAAGGGAAGTCAGGGTTCGAGCCTCGACAGAGGCATTTGGGGTTTAAGGCTATGGACAACTTCTAACCCTTGTGAACTAACTAACTAACTCCCCCGCTAACCCTCACTGATGTATACAATATTGGAAAACAAAAAACCCTCTGCATATGCTAAGTTAGCCACAAGTTGACTGAGCATCACTCCACTTGGACCACTTCCAAGTCTTTTCTTCAATTTTGCATTTTTTATTTTTTTGGATTGGTAGTTCTACGGTCTACATCAATTACACAGGCAACACAAAAAATGAGAAGGCAAATGGGAAAACAAGAAGAGTAAAAAGACTTCCAAGAATTTGCCCATGTCATTCCAAAATCTCAATCCTCAAAAGCAAAAGCAAAGAATAAATCTGAGAGAAGAAAACCTAACCCCAACAAGTCAAATTACTCACAAAAGACAACAATAACAACATACTATACCATTTCCCATTTCTATAGCTGTGTACAAATCCCAAACCTCAAAAAAAAAAAAAAAAAAATCCTCAAAACTGGGTACAGAAGATATCAAATAAATCACAAATATATTTACACATGTAAGAGGTATCTGAAAGTAAATTCATACGGCATAACGCGAACAATCTGCGAAAGAGGCTCATCTTTTCCTCGCTCAAGACACTTCATTGCTTCTTTTCCAAGTTCACTCGGTAGCTGAAGGCATATCCAATCAAGCAATGAGTCCAAGTCCTTTGCAAAATCAAGTAGATACCAATCCAAGAGTTTTGGGATCCCTAACAACTTCCTTCTTGTTGAAATGCCAACAGCTGCCTGTAAATACTCCCTTTTCGCAACTTCCAATTCATTTTCTACCTGAGATGCTGTGTACACTCTCACCTTCATTCAGCAAAGTTCATGAGTCAATAACAACATACATGATCTTACAAATGTTACTTGTGACTTGGTTCGGAAACGTGTTTGGCGATTGGCGACCACGTGTGCCTCAAAGAGTTACAAAGTTCCTTTCTGGCGAAAAACTTGGACAGTTTTTTTTCCCGAAGGAAAGCAGCACATATTTTGGGAATGTCCACAGAATTAACGACATTCGAAAATGATATTACTATTCTAAACACCGAAAGTGGTGATACCCATAAATGAATAAGTTGAATTTATTTTTTGGTTAGTGATTAACTTTAAACATTATGATTTACTTTCATTCAGAGAAATTTCACCAATCAATAATCGCATGAACATAGACTTACAAGCACTTAAAGTGTTGATGTCTGCAGTTCTAGTTATGTACTGGAATTTAAATTAAGCCCAAAAAAAAAAAAAAATTTATGAGGAAATGAGCAAATAATTTTTTTGAGAATATTGACAGGATTAGAATAATCACTCAGAACTGTGTTCAGGAATAAGGTAGACAAATATTGATCCTATCTACCATGTGAATCAACTTACAGCAGGGGAGGACCAGCTTCCACAAGAGAGTGCAAATGTTACCAATGGTTCAGATAGTTCCAATGCAAAGGCACCACGTGTCGTCATCTCATCGTTTCTGGTGACTTTTCCCAAGGACTGGTGGCCAATCATCAATAAGGGTGTAAGGCCAGCAAATTTCCAATTGAAGTTGAAAAAGAAGTTTGCAAATTGAAAGGGACTTTACTTACATATTTAGAGTGGTAAGGCAGTCTCAAGATGAAATGCTCGATGGTGATTGCATTTAGCAAGTGCCCCCCAACATTTATTGTTGCCTGATGATAAGAGGTAGATATCTTCTGTCAATAAATTTTATCTCTATACTGTAATGAAAGAATAAACTAACAGAATCCAGAAACACAATGAAAGCTATGTTTGGCACTTGTACTTGCGGAGGGAATTGGATGAGGGAAAAGAGAGAAAAAGTACAATGAACAGCTAAACGAATGGCTTTAATTTTCATTTCCCTTCACACATCTCTCATAAAATTGCTTGTTAATGGGATATGGGTGAAAGGACTGATCATGTATAAGTTACCTTCTTCATCAATTCGACAACCATTTCAGGACTGTCTGGTATTCCATTCTCGAGAAATGCCTGAACCATTGAAGTAAATAGTAAATAGTAAATAGTAAATGGTAATTTCTTTTTAACAAATTCATAAAGGATGGCTTGAATGAAACTATTCAAAAAAGTTGTATGGACAAGTTAAGTGATATATTTGAAAATTGGGATCGTGACGCAATACAGAAAATTGGTCAAACAATTAGCTTCTGGCATTGTATGTCAACAGAAAGGTCTAACACATACATTCATCATGCATGAATTGTACATGTTAATCCAGAAAGCAAGCTTCTCCTGATGAGTGAGACCCTTTAAGTTGATGGAGGCAAGTTTCTCCAAGAGAAGTCTGCGAATTAAACAGATAACACAGTTACAACTCCAAGCAAATCTACGAAGAAAGAGCGTGAAGCCAATGAAAAATTGGTATACCAATGTAATTCCAAACCCCAGGACTTACTTCAGTCTACGTACAAGAAACACAGAATTTGTTTTCCGGTTTGAATTAATCAATGCAGCTTCAACTGCAAATAAATGCTTATATGGACCAACATCTCTCTTGCCAAATTCTGAACAGATACCATAGGGGTCCTTAAACACTCTCGCATCAAAGCTTTCACATGAAGTCAATGCCGACAAAGAGGGCAATGTGTCTGTTGTGGCTCTAGTCTTTGACGAGCTCATTCTTAAGAAGATGCTTGATAAGCACTTCAAAATTGTTTCAGAAATTATGTTTGGACATTCCTCTCCATATAATCTTTCATCGCAAATAACTGGAGTCGTTGCTTGTGCATTTTCATGGTTCTTAGCTCTGCATTCTAGCTGGACATAGAGGAAGCCTTAGTTTATTGCACAAAATGTGGACTTAACTCCCTACTTTATGAAGGTTGGTCTATTAGAATTATACCTCTAACTTTTTAGGATCTAAGTGCATCTCCGGTTGGCTATACTCGGTGGAATGTCTCTTTACTGGAGTGTGGACTGTTTGTACTTTCAAACTTGGTGATCGTTTGTGCTTTGTAGGATTTGTACACGGCTGATTCTCTTTCCCTCTTCCATCATCTGAAAATAAAGTAGAACATATTCAATTTTGTCCCATTTTTCTTCCTAACTAGCAGTGCAATCAAAACGTTTTGCAATGAAGATGGATGACAAAAGAAGTCATTTCGCCAATTGAAAGTGTTACCAGGAAGAGAAGGTAAATGCCTCAACGTAGGTGTTACTGAACTGCTTTCGGTTTGAACTGAAATTTTGGATTGGTTCTGTTTTGAGTTCTTAACTGGGTATGGCTCATATAAATCAGCTGAACTTTCCATATTCCGCTTTGAAGAAGAAATGTAGACAGCTTCCTGATAAAGGCCTTGTCTGAAATGCACAACTTGTTCTTCAAGCCTTGAAACCTCCTCTTCCAAAACAGCGACTTCCGCAAGAAGCTCCAGTGTCTAAAAAATCAAAATGCAGGATTACTCAGCAATTTATACCAGTGTACAAAATGTATAGTCCAAATTCATTCGAGTGGGAGACGGAACCATAACATCACCAATAATAAGTCTACACACCCTTAATTATCCAGAAACAAATGGTATACAGAGATAGGAGTAATGTGGAGCATACCCAATATTGAATCCGGTTGGTACACTTCAGTTTCTAGACCAGTTTACGTTTATGTGGTTTAAATCCAGGTATGTGGAACAAATCTTTGGTGGGGTTGTCTCAAAGTTCAATAAGATTACATTAATGACATTTCCCTCAATCAAAATCCTACAACCATGAATCTCATGACAATATCCAATGTTCAAAAAGTCGCTAGGCACTAGTAGGGCGGTCAGCCACCTTCGAGCGATTAATTCTTTGTTCTAGAACACTGACAATATCCCTGTTATGCCATACGCTCTATCCAAATTATACTATTACAAGCTGAAAAACACTGTCAAACGCCATGAATGTTAACAAAGAGAGAGAAGTACTAACACAAGGAGGGAGATAAGGGGGAAGACGAGGTAGAGCGCCCAAAGGTCTTGTGAAAGCCCTCTCCAATGCTTTATGGACATTCTCTTCGTGTCTAAGCTTCTTCTTTAGCTTATCAACCTGAAAGTACGTGAAAATCAGTTCAGAATTAATCAGTATAAGCGAGTTTTGTTATCGAAATTAATGAACAAATGACTTATGTCATTAGAGTGGATACATCTTGTTGTAACGCCATTTTTCTCTCTCTAATTGAGCCCCTTCGACTTGTGCTCGCTTTCGCAGCATCCATTAGTATGCTCCCCTGTATTCCCAACTTCTCCTTTAAGCAATCAGAAAAAGAATAATCATTCAGAGAGAGAGAGAAGGCAAGAAAAGAAAATCTGCAACCCATTGTGGGCAGGAATTAAAGGAGATTACTTTTTTTAAAAGCATCAGTGGGATAGATCAGAAACGCACGTTGATGAGGGGAAAAAAGAAAAAAGAAAAGGAAAAAGGAAATATATTCCCTTCCTCAAGGCAATCAAAAAAAATTCCTATAAAAAAAAGAGAAGAAAATATTGCAGTTTTCCCCAAAAAAAAAAACCGGGCTGGGAAATTTAAGTGTATCCTACTAAAATCGTCGAAAACCCATAAGGAATTTTTCAAAAATTAGGCCTAAATTCTAAAATTTTGTTGGAGAATTCAGCTTTGCGTTCGGGCCGACAGTATCCTCTGAGTAGAACATAACAGCTTCTATAGTCGAAACAGGTTTTCTTTTCTTCTTTCTTTATTTTTGAGAAACGGGAATTTCATTGCGAAAGCTGAAACCAGCTGGAATATAATAGTCATAATACAGACTACAGAGTATAGGAGGAATATCATACGGGGAGGAGAAAGGAATCTCTTAAACTTTAAAAGGTACGACCAGTTAAGCACTAATTCAATCCTCTTTATCAATCCTCTTTATCGTTCCAATTTTATCGGATGCCTCGAAGGGACAGTTAAGCACTAATCCTCATTCTGCAGAACGGGTGATGGTACTGTGCGGGCACCGTTCTATGCACCATCCGAGCTTCGACAATCCATCGGTCTAAATCTCAACTCCACCATGAAGCATCCAAGCCGTTGTGTAGCATCCGAGCCGTTCATTAGAAACCAAAAACACAGAAACATACATCTATACCAAGAACCCAATTCAGAATTTGATTGTAAAGGAATTAAATTATGCTTACTTTTTCGTGCTTCCGAGCTTTCATGGATTGCGAAGTCGTCCGGACTCTGGTATTCATCTCTTTTTCTAGTTTCCGGAGAAATTTTTGCAAACTGCAATCAAAATAAGAAAAACCCCCGATCAATAAATAGAAGATAAACATGTCCGCATCTTTCATAGACGTGTCTATTTCACTGAGCCTCTCTTCGAGACAGTACCCAGATCGTTACGCCTTTCGTATTTATAGCCAGAATTGAAAATCCACTTCAAGAATTACAAATGCGCTTTGAATTTGACATTAATGGTTTAAGTATGCAGACCTCCAGTGGAATTTCACGCCATCACGAATGCAAGCTCCTAAAAGAGACCCAAAAAAAAAAAAAGTAACTTTGATCAGTCCAATCTGGGTATTTGTTGGATCCTTATGAAGTAAATCAAAATGGGCTCTCTAGCAAAATCAATGATTGGACGCTGGAGGAAAGCTTACCAGAACTTCAAGAAAACACACAGAGAGAGAGAGAGAGAGAGAGAGAGAGAGAGAACTGTATTTTTTTCTTCTTCTGGTTCATGCGGATACATTTTATTTAAGAGGAAAAGGAGAGGGAAGGGAGTGGAGGGAGTGACTGTGAAAGGTAAATTCGGTTTGGCTTTGCAGCTGAAAAGCTGGATGCGCATTGGGCGCACTATAGCACCGTACTCAACTAGACGCACGCACCCCCTCCCTGCGCCATCGTTGATTAAACGTGCGCTTGTTCCCTGGGAGTATTTATTTAAGTACTATTTTCACTTTTCCAATTAGTACTAATCCCTAACAGGAAAAAAACTTGTAATACAACTGTTATTTGTAACGTTCTCACTCTTGAAGGGGCCTCATATTTTTTTGTCGGAATTTCTTAGGCTCTATCATAAATTATCATTTGAACTTATTTCCACATCTTTGATTTCAATGTTAAACTTTTTTTTTATTGAATTTTCAAATATTCATCTATTTATGGATATTTTGTCAAACACATGAAAAAATTATTTATCAAGGTTAACTAAAAGTAAAGAGATGATTATTGATTTATCAAACCTGGCACCAATTACCAATTCCAGTTTCAAACTACGTAGAGAAATTACGCTAGTAAAAATGCATTGTTCGGTGTTTCTAGACACCGATCGATGTAACTTGAGATAATAATTGTAATTTGTGTCAGTATATTACACATCTAAAGTTTTCTATTATGTAGCCATAAAATAGTCGTATTGGATGTGTAGATAGGCTTACCTCTTGTAAGTAATAATAATATCCTGGGGGGAAGGTATAAAAGTGGAGGTGGGGGAGGGAAAGGAAATAATCAATAATGAAGGGTCATATGAAAGATTACGGCTGGATGAGACCAAGCCACGCGACATTGACTCAATTAATTCAAAAGGATTTCTTTCATTTATAACACCTCAATTAATTTAATCAAAAGTGTTACACACATAACAGTTGGGCAAAACTTTTGCACAACCAGTCTCTACCTGTCCATTATTGTAATAGACGGTTCAGATTTGCTAAGGAAATATGGACGGTTCAGATTTGCTAAGGAAATCAATAAACTAATCGCGTGAATAATTTACTTAAAATCTGGACAGTCTAAACACATATGGACGGTTAGAATTTGTTACACAGCACACACAAGGGTTGTGTTTGTAGCATTTTTGTTAATTTATGGAGACAATTTTTATTGTTCTATGGTGGGCCCAAGTAAAGCTAAGAGCCTAAGACAAACCCCGCATGAATGACTCGGACCCAGGGATGCTGTTAAGCGCCTCGGTGTCAAGCGTGTGCCAAACAATATTCGGCTGTTTATTTTGGCATGAAAGGCTCGAATAGAATCTAATCCCATATAAATGTGAATCGTTTATTACTCGGTCAAGATTCAAGCCATTGATTACCGAGATGAACGGTTAGATTGAGCGCTCGACACCGCTGTCAAGCACGGGTTACTTGGCAGCATCTCCCAATCTAAATGACCCACAATAGTTGATTACACTCGAAATATTTCGAAAGACAGGTGAAATTAATTCGTACATCGAAGACCATAACCACTAGATCAATCGAATGGGGATGGTGTTGTGCAGTGGTGTAGGCAGCACCATACTATGCACCTCCGAGCTGTTGGATCGTACATCCAACGGCTCGGATCTCATCTCGGCAATGAACAACTCTCGATCGTTAATTGCCGAGATAAAATCTGAGCCGTTGGATGCATGATCCGACGGCTCGGAAGTGCACAGCATGGTGCTGTGTACCTCACTACACAACACCAACCCAAAGTCCTAGATCAATCCTTGGAATTACGTGATTTATTTTTATAATCAGTAATCAATTATATGTGTTAGAGATTAATGTTTTCATATGAAACATCCACATTATGAAAAATAAGGCTAAGGTCCGTTAAGGGTTTTTTGGGCATTTTTTGTTTTGTTCATATTCAAATTTTTTTCGTGCTTGTTTATTTTAAGACAAATTTTTATGAATTATTGATTCGTCTCAACGAGAGGAATCAGAAAAATACCTTCTTTTTTTTCTTTTATCCTAATATTTTTCGTAATATCCAAGATAAACTCCAAAAAGTTAAAAAGGCAAAGCGCTCTTTAGTGGAACTTAACCTAATATCCTTCAGGGTGAGATATAATTCCACAAGCTGGATCACTGATTTTTATAGAGGAAAAATGAAGGGAAAAATTACCAGAAGAAAGTATATTAAAATAACGTAAAAAATTTCAAATCTCACTCCATCATTTTTCTTTTTGAATAGGAATACAAAATGATAAAAGGAAGTGACCCTTAGGCCTTAGGAAGCTAGTGGCATTAAAAAACAAATTAGTAAAAAGTCCTCTCTTCTTCAATAATCATATTTGGATGATGTAGAGATTAGTGAAATGCATGGATTAAAGGGATAACGATGCTTCTTAAAAATAAATAATTAGGTTAAGACATCACTGTCTCTGTGCACAGTAAGTAAGACATTAGTTTTAAGAATAATTATCAATGGAATAAAACTCCTCAACTGTCAAAGTGAAGGAGTACAAAAATGCTACACACAAGAGGGAGGGAAAAATTCGAAAACAGAAGCGTTCGGAATCCTTCAATGCGTGAGAATTTTACACGCATCGTGCGGAATCGACGCATGTCAGACAGTTCAAAATACATATGTGTCCTAATAAAGTGTCTCTCCAACCAAAGTGTGTAGATTACTTTATTCAAGCATTAGATCACCATAATTTAAGAATTTATAACATCTTTCTAAGTACAGATCCAATCCAAAGCACTCAAACATTAGAGGCACGTACGCTTTCACACATAAAACAAAGAAACATACAGAGACAAAAAGGTGGGAGAAAGCTATGGTGCACATGTTGCAGACAATGACGGTAGTGGAACCGGGGTGGGTGTTGCGCAGCATGCTGCGTGGCCGTTGGCGTAGCCTTGCTAGTATCAGTCAGACGATCGGAGACGTCCACCGCATAGATCTCGTCGAGGGACACTTTATCGAGTCGATTTTTGGTACACTTGTTGTACTTGACGAGCTCTACGCAGTGGACGTCTCCGATCGTCAGACCAAAGTCGTCAAGACCGCGCCAGCGGTCCGGCAGCACGCTACGCAGCACCCACCCCGGGTTCAACGGTAGTACACCTTCTTTTAATTTTTGGAGAAATTTTTGGGTGCCAGGCGGGTACCACATACGTGGTACCTATTGGCAATCCAGCCGCGCTTCCAAACGTATATTGGACGGCCCAAATTATCCCCTCTTCCGACCACTCTCTCTCCTCTTTTTCTCTCTCTAAAATCCTAACCGTCCGAAATACTTTTGGAGTATTTTGGACGGGTGGATCGCCGATGAAGTACCACGTGTGTGGTACCTGCCCGACACCCAAAAACTTCTCCCTCTTTTGATATCTATTTTGGTTTATCACATTTTTTTTGGTTTAGATATAATTACGGAAGTGTGTATCATAAAAAGTACTAATATTATGCATATTTACGGTAAGTTACGAATTTCATTATTCACGTGTCATGTATTTTCTGTGGCTTGTTTGATTACATACGTATATTTTTGGTTCATTTAATTTGTATCAACTTTCTGTTTCATTAAGTACGTATTATTCTGATTAGTTATGAGCGGGCGTGTATAGTACATCCCAAAATGCTAGTATGAATTACATTGGCTTGTTACAATTATCTTGGTTAGGTTAAGTAAATTTTGGTTAAGATTACAGCATATATAGGCTTCTCTTACAATCATGTGATAAAAATTCGATGATCTCTCTTTAAAACTAGCACCAAGGGCCTAGGCCTCCACTGATTTTGTCAAAATAGCCCTTTGACCTGTAAATGTTTTAGAAATCAATGTAATAATGCATCCATTCTAAGATTACTCATACCTAGGCGCGATGATCGAGCCGAACAAACCGAACACGTTATTGCTCTAACTTGGCTCAAACTCTTAATTTTTATACTTGGTCAGGCTGGACTAACATTTGAAATTTTGTGATTGTGATAAGCTCAATTTAGCACATTTCATACCGACCCAATTCTTTTTATTCATTCATGTCCAATTCTTTCTATTCATGTCAGGATTTCACTCTGAGGAGGCCTTCGCTCCGTTGGGACGAGCTGGTCGAGATGAGGTGTCCAGTCACTACTCACATAAGTGAGGGCTACGCTATGTCCCCTGTCCTTAGAGCCAGTTTACCAGTCATTTGCTAAAAAAATTCTTGAATAGTGAATATTTTTTATTTTACCTACTCGCATTTTTTAAACACCATATCAGTACAATCTATTTTACTTATTCTTTATTAAAATATTAATAGAGAGAGAGAGAGAGTGGGAGAGAGAGAGAATGAGAGAGAGAGAGAGTGGGAGAGAGAGGAAACAATAAAAATATAGATTGCTCATGAATAATTGTGAGCTATTTTTAGCTCAGAACAGTAGATGGAGGAAAATTGCCTCCCTCTTTAGCTACTCTGCTGTTCGGGTACATTTCTCCTAACCTTTTTGTGAGTTAAAATGGCTATAAAGCTACTTTGAAGTAGCTGGTAAACTTGCTCTTACCCTGAGAGTACTGTTTTAATTAGCAAAGCTAAGGCTAGGTCTGACGGAACTGTGACCATCCTTCCTTTCACAGGCTGGAGCAAACCTTGCCTTTACAAATGTACAAATCGATTCAAGCATTCAAGCGCCTAGCTCGGTTAAATGCTCGTGAACGTACAAATGCAAAATTAGCTGGAAAAAAGCAAAGTTGTACACTACTACACCTGCATAAAAAAAGCTGAATTTTCATGCCTTTTTCAGCCTTTCACCGTAACTTTTCAACACTAGATAGATACAAAAACCAATTTTCCTTTTTTTTTTTTTGGTAAGCAAAGCAATTTTCCTCTTCCATGCTCAATTCATCATTTTCAACAAGCACTAGATTTTGCTCCATATAAGATTTTATTGGATTTGATGAAGCCCTACATTTTATTTTGGGTAATTTATAGAAATCGTCCTCCAAGTTTCACCCGAGTCTCATTTTGGTCCTCCAAGTATCACAACTTTTTTGACATTCAAGTTTGATTTTCGTACCAAATTGATCCAATTGATAACTTCTGCCAGCCAAACTGGACGGAACAAATCAGATTGATGGCAATTTAGACGTTGCAGTTTGTACCAAGTTGATCTAATTGATAACGTCTGCCCTCAATCTAATTTTTTTCCGTCCAGTTTGGCTAACAGATTTTATCAATTGAACTAACTTGGTACGAAAGCAAACTTAAAGATTAAAAGAGTTGCAATTGATACTTGAAAGACGAAAATGAGACTCGGGTTAAATTAGAAGGACCATTTTTATAAATTTTCCTTCTATTTTAGTGATTTGTCCCTTTTGCATTGGTGTTGCCAAGATATAATTCCAATGTTTAGACCAAAAAAAAAAGGGCATGTAATTCTTTATGATTTTTCACCTGCGCAGGTTGTCAAGTAGCTCTCTACCGAGCAAGTACAGAGCGGCTAATCTGGCCATTCATCTCAACACGGATAACTCCGAGCGAATCTGAACACATACAAATCTGAACCGTCCATTGTTCGATTAATATTTGAGTCGTCGATTGTCAAGATGAAAAGCCAATCCAGCCGCTCTGCACCGCTCCACAGGGAGATCAGCATCTCCCATTCCACTAAAACTAGGACGTGGGGATCTGTCTCTAGCCTCTCATGTGGACGTGCATAAACATACATTATCACCTATGCATGCATGGTGATAGATTATTCGAATTAATAGCTAGGTTTGACTAAAATGGTTAGATAAAAAATTTTTTTTTTTGATATTCTAGTCATCAGAATCAGAGAAGAGTTTGTTTATTTCCCGACAGTGATGCTTAGCAGATGAAATGTCCATGTCCAGAAAAATAATTGAGTAATTAAAGATTAGGTAGAAGATAAACGCATTTAGATAAGAACAAAAAATTAATTATCAACTTAAACGTGGGGTGATTATACTTACCACGTTGTCATTCTCTGCTTTTAGTCAGAGGGAAACATATTTATCGCTTCATTAAAAATAGTTTATGGGATCATGAGCTCTCTTATTATAATAATGATACTAATAAATGTCTTTGTTTAATTACTCGCGGTGCATGCAGCGAATAAAGGTCGTTTCCAACGGTGGAGGGATGCATAGGCAAGCGAGGTCGATTGACTCAACTTAGAGCATCTCCATCGGAAGAAGCCAAAGTTGGTGTGGCATCTTCAAACGTCAATTTCGACATCAATTAACCATCCAATACATTTGCCTTCAGTCATGTCAAAGCTGATGTGAGCTGATGTGGCTTTGACAGCCACTACTTCTATGCCAATTTTGGCAGCCTCTTCGCATGATGCCAATTTTTGAAGATTTATGTGACAATTTGATATGTTAGAATTTTACATTTCTACAATGTCCACTCCAGCCAAGTAATATGCCTAATCTTTTATTTAAGGATAATTATTAAGTTTTGGAGAGTGAAGTAACCAAAGCAAAGATTTGCCATAAGAGAGGAGATGTCAAATGACATCTATGGATTTGACACTTCAGCTGGAGTTATTTCACATGTCAATTCTTTTGGCTGGCATGCCATGTCAAATTTGATACTATTAATTGGGGATGCTTCAACTTTTTTGTTGTTTGTTATTTTCCTACTTCTAACTCTTAATTCTTAAATTTGAGCCCACTAAAATAATCCATTCAAATTCAAAAGGAAACTTCTTTCCGGGGTGCTGTAGTGCACGTGTAGAGTGGCACACAGCTGTCGATCTCATCAATCAACGGTTCAGATTAAAAATAATCTTTTACCGGTCAAAGAATATTAAAAACACATCGTAACCATTGATTGACGAGATCAATGGTCCGTGTTCCGCACTACACGTGCACTATACAGGGGTGCTCTACAGCACCTCCGGTTTCATTGCGAAGAACCCTTTCAAAACCGATGAGAGATTAATCGATGAATGATAAGTAGTTTGCAAGTGTATTATGCAAAAGGTATTTTTAGGAGCATACAAAATGAAATTAATCCACTCTGAGCTATTGTTTAATCTTTCACTAACTAAAATAAGTATTTATTTTTTGAATTAAAACTGATGTATTATAAGAAAATGACACATCTCTCAAAACAAAAAATAAATACTTAAAAAATAAAAATTTTAGTTGAACAGGATCAGTTGGAGTGGTCTACTGTTGCTCAAGCAATATACAACTGGAGCAGTATTTTTTTGGCACACACATTTTGGTCTGTACCAGTAGACTTTATGCACACGAATGGTGCTACTGGTACAAACCAAAAATCTGTACAAGTAGATACAAACCCCTTTTTGGGTCTCAAAAAAACGATCAAAATTATTTATTTTGTTTAAAATACTTTGCGTATGATCTCTAAAAAAAATAAGCTTGAAATACTTTGAACCCATTAGTACAGATTTTTGGTTTGTACTAGGAGACTTTATGCACACTATGATATACAACTAGTAGACCACATTATTATATTCTGTCAATTGTGGGAGAACAAGCCTTGTTGGAGACAACTGTCCGATGGGATTCCTACGGCAGCAGTGGTTTCAGTGTTTCACACACATGCCATTTATATACTCTCTTAAAGCTAAGGAATTTCCACAAGAACCCAATTCAATTAATGTGTTCTCATGACAAAAAAACTTCAATCCTCATTGCTTGATCCAAATCAAAGAGTAGCTAGGAACCTTACCAGCCATCGTGTGTGTATATATATATATATATATATATATATATATATATATATATATATATATATATATATATATATATAAAGAGAGAGAGAGAGAGAGAGAGAGAGGGAGAGAGAGAGAATCCCCTTTAAAATCACGAGTACTCTTAAAATTACGTTCTAAACATATTGAGCGGCTCGGATTATCGCAAGTTGGTCGGAAAAAGGATGTCCTTAACTTAATAAGTTAAGGGCACTCTTATTGGAAGTTTTGTGTGTGTGTGTGTGTACACACACACACACACACACACATATATATATATATATATGATTTTGGCACTCTAATTTCTTATGATGGCACAGCAAAATTTGACTTTTTGTATACCTTGCAATGTATAATTTTGAAAAATGATATTGGCACTCCAAAAATTGATAGAGGCACTCTCAAAATTGATGGAGGCACTTCAAAAAACAAAGAAAAATGGCTTTGGAATTACACTAATTTTGGAGTGCCTGCATCAATTTTTGGAGTGGTAATATCAGTCTCCATAATTTTTACACTAAAAGAAAAGTTTTGAAGTGTCATTATAAAAAATTGGAGTGCCCTTTTTTTTGGGTTTAAAAATAGATGTGCTAGATAGGCTATTCCATCTATGTCACTGAAGTCAAGATACCGCCGGACATTACGAGCACAAAAGAGTATGTTTAGCTCCACAAAACGGGTATAGGCACTTAAACACAAGTATTGAGCGAGGAACTCCAAGTAATTACGTATTGAACCAATCACTCGGGGGCATGTCTCCCGTTGGACAGTTCAGGTAATAATGAACTAGTCCTAAAATCGACTTGTAGTGTTTTCATTGAGAGAACAGATTGTTGGGGACCTCAACTTAATTATTTATTTCGAGATCATGAAGTTAACAGCGGAGAAACCCACCAGTAACTCTGACAACTTTTCCTCCAAGCGACCGAGTTAATTGAACCGTACGAGCTAGCTCAGCGTTGTACTAATACTAAGCTTCAACTTGATCAAAACCCTTGTAGTTGGGAAAGCAAAGAAATACTGAGAACTTAATGAAACCAAGAATATCTATCTCCTAAGAGCATTCGCATCAGTCTCAACTGATTTTGGACCAAATTAATTCTCAAAAATCACTTTTCTACTTTAGCTATTCAGTTTTTCACAATTATACAGCATCAGACTATTTACTTCCACGCTCTACCATATTTTTTAATATTAAGACTAATATGCACAGTGCAATGGAAATATTAAAATAACTGTGAACATTAAAACAAGCGTGAACAGTGAAATAAAAAATATTAAAATACTAAGTAGCAAATGAATACTTACTAGGGACTTTGCACAAGGCACTGTAGCATTTGTAAAAATTTGGTTAAAGTAAAGAGCTACAAGCCATGCTGATGAAGGGGTATTTTTTGGGGGTTGACTTGCTACTTTAACGTAGAGGAGGGAGTAGAGAGGGAAGTGTGGATACTCTTAAGAGCAAGTAGCGGGAAGCGCTTGTGCCAAATTTAATGCCAATTTTTGACAATGCAATTCATGGTGCCAAATTTGACAATAACTAAATTTTATCAGTTCAAAGGTACGTAGGAAAGGTGATTGCAACGGAGAAAGAGAGATGGTTATACCGAAATGGCATTGCCGGCCTAGTGCAACCCTGTCATTTTTTATTTTGGGCAAAATCAACCAGCTAAGATATAACGTTGACAGTGTCGTTTTCGGCATTAACGAGTGGGCTTGCTCTGATGACAACTGGTTAATTTCCAATCAATAAATTACTCCTACATTTGAAGAATTATCTTTTACTACCAGAGTTCAAATGTGTGGTTTTTTTGTTTTTTTTGTTTTTATTTATAACGACCGAACATAACACTCCCTCATGACGGGATTGCGTATGGTCCAAAGACTCCAAACCCTTCCACAACAGAGAAGGACATCAGGTCCCCCAACCAAAAACCCACTTTGTTTTCCATTCAAATCTCTCGTTTCAAGCTCTTATCTTATCAACTCCTGGTGGCATAAACCTACCTAGGATTATATATGTCCACTTTCAGCACACCACAAACCATTTTAACCCACTTCCCTTTATATATATCCACCACAATCCTTTTTCCAGCCCAATTGAGAAACCAAGGGAATCGTTATACTCCCTCCGTTCCATAAAGTTGGTTCCCTACGAAACTACATGTAGTTTCCAAACTTAAAAATAATGTATTTACTAATGTAATTGTTTGATTTGTTTTTTTTGTATTGATCGAAAGATCTCATCGAAGATCTATCAAACAAGATCCGTATTGCACAAAAAAATATTTCGGTACGTATATTATTTTTTAGCTTGAATATTGCACGTAATTTCGTAGGTTACAAACTTTACGGAACGGATGGAGTATTTTAAATAAGTTAGTGTCCGGTCCAATGGACAAACCAATCAGGAATCCGTTCCACTATCTAAAATAGCGAGAGACCCAATTAAAACCGGAAAAAAACCCTGAAAACTGACTCAACACTGAAATGAACAACACGCAAAGGAGAATCAAACTCCGGACCCCCATTCCATAATATTTCTCCACCCGCCTAGGTACGGTTCAAGTCCTCTCTTCCTGCCTTTAATTAGGAAGGCTGAAGGCATGGGATAAGGGCTGCCCTTTCCTTCTAGCTCTAGGTTCATTTTAGAATGAGAACTTGCATTTAGAATGCTTCCTGGGTTTTTTTTAGTAATCGCATTATCCATGGCTCGACGATAGGATTTATGAAGCCTCCCGATTGTCAAGTGACTACCAATGTGCCAACCCCTGAGCACTTGTTGGGAATGTGAGTATAAACCCGTTGCCTTTTTTTTTTTTTCCTTCTAAAATTGGGATATTATGGGAGTAAAATTAGTTGCTTACTTGCAGGAGCTAACCTTTTCTCCTAGCGAGAGGTCCAAGTAAAATCCTTAGCGCCTGTTGGGAATGTCACTGTAAACCCATCCCCCGAAGCAGAATTTGGAGTCAAGCTTTTCTCCTATTGTTTTCTAAAATTGGGATACTGGGGGTTCATAGGGCTGTAAACGAACCGAGCAGCTCACGAGTTCGAGCTTTCGGTTCGTTTAGTGAACGAGCCGAGTCTCGGCTCGTTTTCGACAAAAACTCAGTTGGTTAAGGGAAGTTCAACTCGATTAAAGAGGCTCGTTTAATAAATGATTAAGCTTAGCTTGTTAAGACTCGATCCCAGGTTTTTGGCTCGTTAATAAATGAGCCAAGCCCGAGCTCGACAAAGCTCGACTCGACTCGTTTACAGCCCTACAAGTGGGGGAGTAAAATCAGCTACAGGATAACCTTTTCTCCTCTCTTTTTTTTTTAATCCTGAAATTGGGACATTAGGGAGTCAAATTATTTGCAGAAAAATACAACTATTGAGGGGATTGCTTCAGATTCCACAAAGGGCAATTTTGCCCCACGAGTCAAGTCTTGCTTCCATCCCTCTTTGCCTCTGTCTTTTTTAAAAGAGTGCATACATTGAGAGCTTTTTTGAGCTTTTTTCGACTTTCTGGATACGAATGGAGTCCAAATCGCCATGTTACCCAAATCATTGTACTCGTCTTGGTGAAAAAGCCTCTTTCACTCATCACCATCACCTCACTCTTTGCAAAGAAAATAATGGGGGGACCAATTATTTGTACGAATTTGTTAGCACAAGATCATAGACGAGGGTAATTATCTTGATCGCATCCAAATTACTGGTGATTATCTCGATCGCATCCAAATTACTGGTGATTATCTCGATCGCCGTACTGTACCACGCACAGGAGTCCATAGTGGCAGCGTAGGCTTGCCCTGGAGGGGCGTCCATGCTTGTGCTTGTGAAGATGCACCGACAATCCGTTGGCGTTGTTTTTTCTCTCAATAGCCGGCAGGTGTGTTAGTCTGGGTTTCTACTTCTGTTTGATGATCATTGCATTCGAGCTTTCCAATGATGGTATGAGTTGGGGTTTCGATTGTATCCTCTACTACTTAGTCGTGGACTGAAATATTCTTATATCAACACCTGGTGGTTTGCTTTTGCAGGGTGTCCTATAGCCATGGTGGTTGTCAGTCGCATTGGCTTGTGTTCAATCTTCTCACATACCGTATTAGTGCATCTTTATACTCCATTATAAATGAGTTTGTGTACCATGTTTATCTTCTTTCAAACAACTTTCTTCACTGAGAAACATCCTTTCCGCTTGGTATTGTCGAATCACTAAGACCGACTTTCGTCCTTGCTCAATGGGCGGGTCTTGCTGTCGAGCTCCCTTCCTTTTCTAGGAGAGTCGATCTCCCTGACCTGAGGGTCTCCTTTGAATATTGTCCCTTCAATCGTTAGTCTCGCTACAAGGTCGGAATTCTATTCATAGCGCTCCCACTCAAATTAAGCTAAGTTCCATGATGAGACAATGAAATCAATTAAGCTAAGTTCCATGATGAGACAATGAAATCAATGAGACAATGAAATCAATTAAGCTAAGTTCCATGATGAGACAATGAAATCAATTAAGCTAATTTCCAGTTCAAAGAAGGTTAAACAATCTGGGGAATCCCACCACTGCATAGAATCATGAAAATTAGATAAAATCATAAAAAGCTGAACCCATGCCTTTGAGTGGTCCATAACTCTCTCTCTCTCTCTCTCTCTCTCTCTCTCTCTCTCTCTCTCTCTCCATGGGTTTCTGGTGTCTTGACTTTTGTGTGGGAGGTGAGGCCAAAATAGAAAATGGTTAACTGGCCCTCCATTTGCTTTCATGAATCATGATAAAAGGGCAAAAGCAGCCACATGCTAAAAGGCCATTCCTTTCATTTGTCCAGTGAGAGTGGTGACAAGAAACAGCAACTAACCTGCGACTTGCGCAAATGTAAGATAGAAGCTACTTCCACCACTCAGTGATCGATTTAATACGTAAATACTTAATTTTTCTCGCTCAACGCTTGAACTCAAATTTTCTTAACGCTTGACAGGACTCTAGCTTTGGCTCTGATGCAAGTGCGGAGAGATCCTTACTGTAGTACACATAAATAAGCTACGGTGCTGATGGCAATACTTTATTGATGAGCACGTAAAATAGCCTATCTGAAGCCAAGAAAGACTACTTTTAATGCTGTCTTAATTTCGAACGCGTAAGATAGCCTATCCGAAGCCAAGAAAAACGACTTCGATGCTGTCTTAATTTGAGCACCTTCTACCCAATGGTGGACCCACACTATGGCAAGTGGGGTCACGTGACCCCGCTAAGTTTCAAAATACCCCTAGAGCAAGTATAATTTTGAGGAGTATTTTGTAATTTTGCCCCAAAAAATAATATTTTTGCCCTGAAGATCCCATGGTATTTACAATTCTTGCTCTATTTGATTGTGACATTATGCAAATAAGTCAATGTTTTTCCTCTCTCCACAAAGTCTCCGAGTCTATAGACTCTATAGTCTGTTCTTCTCTCTCTCGAAATAAAAGCAAACATAGGCTCTTACAAAGACAAAAGCAAGCATAGACTCTTGCAAAGACAAAAGCAAGTAGTCAATTTCTACAAATAACAATTTTCCTTAGCAATGGTAGATGAGTTTTGTTAATATACTAATATGAATAGTTTCTACTCTTTGTTTTTCATTTTCATTTTCATTTAATCCAATTCCTTATCCGATTTTTACGTACAAAAAATAAATTATGTGTGTGGTAGATATTTGACCTCACTTCAACCAAATCCTGAGTCTGCCCCAGCCTGTACCATCAATATAGCAACATCAACAAGAGCCAACATTTAATTGTAATTGCTATGATGAGAAAATGGCTGAAAATGCAATCAAAACAATAACACAAGATACAAAGGTGCTATTGGTTTATCAGCAAAAATGGAAATGGTCCCGATGGACCGATCCCAGCTAAAGATAAGAACACTGGCATTCGTTAGGCACTTGCCAGCAAAAGATGGCCGGATTTTTGTGGGTCCTCCTCTCAAAATCATTTCATCACCATACCCAGAACAAGATGTCCTCAAGGCCCAAAACAGCACAAAGAAAGCACAGATGCAGGGTGCGCACAGGTTGGATCGAGTCGGGTTTGGTCAATTTGATACCAACCAAATGTTCAGTTCGAACCGTTCGAAGAATCTCTGAAGATCGACGTTCCGGCTCATCAATACGGTTCGGTCACTTGGAACATTTCGCTTCGTTCAGTCAATTTACAGCAGAAGACCACATGTAGCCTTCTTAGTTAAAAGGAAAATTGCGGCACTTGTACGAAACAGAGAGGGAATTCTGGAATAGACCCCCCTATAAATTGCATAGGATATGTCCCACACCACAATGGTTCGTAAATACACAAAGGAATACAACAAATAAGCCGCAAAACCTCACAAAGGCTCTTGCCACAAAGTCTCATTTCAAAAACCCACTGTATTCATCAACTTTTTCTCTATGGTACAACTCTTCGTAACTAAACCACAACAGCTTGTGTTCACCTCTACTACAAAACCTCCGAACTCATCAAACGGTACAGGCACAAGTCCTGTAGATTTCTCCAACGAGATGAGCAAAAGCAAATGACCCATATTCCATGAGACCATTCTCACTAAAATGCAAACATAAAGTGAACTACTATGTTGCTACAGATATCTATCCATAGTTCTGTAATTTATCTGCAGCCCAGAACATAGTTATATGAGAAGTAATAGGAAGTGACTGGTAAGACAGCAAAAAATCACAGTATCAGAGAGAATGCGAAAAAAATGTTTGAGGTAGAAGACCAGTAATGAAAGATAAAAGGAGCAGAAAAAGCAATCTAGGGATTAATATCTTACGCATAGACTGATCCAGTGGTCCTTATCGTCTACCACATTTGTTTAACTTTATGAGATCAACCAGAGAATTGTCAATGGTCCCAATTGCATTTGTAAAACAGACAAAACCTGTGCCTCTTCACTTAATTTTGTAAAAAACATCACTGCAACAAATCTGGCTTTAAGCTTTCCATGCAATTATAATTAACTGAAACTAAAAGACAAAGCAAGACACTTACTAAAGAAAATGAAGACAAAACAAGACATCTAGAAAAGGTATGGTGTCCTTTTTACGGTAGGAAATAAATTTATCGCATTTTACCCAAGTAGAACTAGCAGTACACTCTCCAGACACGGACACGCTCTGAACACGTGTCCCGCACTTAATGAGGTGTCCAGATTTTTTAGTGTTGTTTCCCGTTGGACACACTCCGTACACTCGGACACCTTCAGGGCACACAATATAAAGAATCTGAAGTTGGGAGCATTTACAGGAATGGTAAATACATAGAAATAAAAATATGGATACTTCTAAATGATCATCTTTTGTTAGTCGTAGTATACGTGTCAATTGGTGTCAACAGCAAATGTCATGTTTATACCAAGAATTAGAGCAAATTTGAATTAATGTTTTTCTAGTATCTTTTCGTTCTTTCATCGTTTCTCTGGCTACCAAGCTCTTCTTTTCCTTTCTTTTAGGATTCATAAAAGGTTCTATCCTATTTGGGAGTGCGCTCCTTTCTCGATGGGAACGCGGTTCCTAGAAAATTCTAACCTAGGAGCAGGGAGCTGGGTGGATTCGTCAACCTGATAAGAGGATCCCATCATTACTAAGCACCAAATACAAGGATAGAAAGCTGCTATCAATATGGCCATTAACTACACCCTAGGTTTCGGCATTAGCGTGATAACCCAAACCAAATGTGAGTTGGGCCATTAAAGCTGCATTAAAATTCTCAGCAACAAAGTCGTCATCCAAATCAGTAACAAAAGTTATGGTTCCACCAGTAATTTTACTAACGCCAAGCATCACCCAGACTCGATTGTCAAACCCGCTTGGAAAATATCAGGTGGGAAATCATGTTGGCATTTGACATAATAATGTAAATGAAGGTCCAGTGTTTCTCTTAAAAGCCATAACACTAGTGTACGCATGAGTAGCCTCACTGGGATGCCATTATTAAAAAAAATTATGGGCATAGATCCAAAAAGAAACGTGCTGCTGCAGATATTGTTAATTTCATTTCACTGATAGCTATAAAACTTCCCAGGTTAGATACCTTAACAATGTGTTGAAGTTGGATTTCGAAAGACAGAAAAACCGAAATACTCAAACATATTTAACTTTCTTTGGGATGCCCAACCAAATATGGGTTTTCCCTAATCAATGTTAACTATAGGAAATAATCAAAAAATAGCTTCTCTCACTTTACTTTCTTCGTATATCTTTTCTGTTTGCCACAGATCCAAGATCCAACCATACCACTAGTCCACAACTTCTCAGAGTCCCAGTTGCCAGCGTTCCAACTCCTTGAACTCATTAGAACTAGCTATGAATCTCTTTTATGGATATCCATTCTTAAAAGGGAAATCTTGGAAGCATCCTAATTTTAAGGTGTTTTATGTTTCACTTCCATTCACTAGTTCGAAAATGATAAAATACAGCCTCATTATGCAATCACTGAAAAGTGATAGTAACCACAACACGGTCCTGAAACAACACAGAGTCAGACATGATATTCAATGTGCTTGTACTGACACAAAAGAACTTCAACGGAGAGTAACTGTCCGGTGAACCCTTGTCCTGATATTCCGAATGCAAAGTAGTATTTGCATTTTAGCTATTAGCAAATGTTAAAGCTTCAATAGTAATACATCAATATAGTAACTTCCCAATTGCCAATTTGTGCTACTACCCATAATATTTCCACATGAGAGAACCATCAACTAGTCTCATGCAATATTTTGTTATTAATTACCAAAAACTGCTCCTTTTCTTGTTATCCTAATAGAACGCCATCAAAGCAAATCTACTACTCATGGCCTCGTAGGAAAGAATCCTCAAAGAGAACACATATGCAGAGAGACACACAGAAAGTACCAAACTATACCAAGTGTCAGTGGAGTCAGGCCAACTGCAAGTCCGAGCATGGATATGACAATCAAGCTGCAGAATCCTAAACTGTAAACTTACCAGTTGAATGCACTATGGTGATTGAACCATTATAAAAAGGCCTTCACAAGAAACTAATGTATCACCACAAGAAAACATGACAGTAAAGAATGAAAATTCGATGGCATAAGCTGGACAGCCATTTTATGTGAAAATATTCATCCCTAAACCTAAAGCCTTGGCAAGTTTCCTTGTATAAATCAAGAAAAATAGGGCACGATGAGCAAGCTCGTGATTGAAGAGTAAAACAATCACAACAGGGTAAAGTTCCTCTTTGCCTAACAAAAAAACGTAGCATAGTACAGTGTGAGGATTGTTCTCGAACCTGAGCTTGGAACTTTATATATTAACAGTGGAATTTCTACAGCGTGCATATACAATTTGTCGGTCCACAATCTATAAACAGCTACCTAACTTACCATGAAGTAGCTCTACCACATGTACAGGATCCCTCAGAAAGGCAACCAGTTTAACCCCTTCCTGTTCTGCTGTTAGCGATTTTGTCTCTCTTATTTGAGAAGTTAAAAAGGGTCTGTGCATTATTTGCATCTTAAAACCTGCACTTGTTGGCCCAAAATCATATCCTGCAGGACCTGGATAACAAGTGCAACAAATAAGTACCTACATTGCTCCCTGTGGCAAGCATACAATAACTAGCGGATGAAAAATACCCAAGGAAAGTGGAAATCTGCCCATTGCTGAACAGCACCACTATAGGACCTTCTGGAACTGATCATGGACTCTTAAAGCTTCAAGAATGCTATCAAGCCATCTGTGAAAAAATCAGATTCCCAGTGACTATGGAAGCAAAGGCATTGTTTACAAGATTTCCTAATATACTTTAATTGTAGGATCGATGGACAAAGAACCAATATGGCAAACCAATGATTTTGAGCTATAGTTGTCACCGTACAATCTTTCAGAGTCATGCTAATCTTATGCAACCCCAGGGGAAAGAGATTCCGTGAGCAACACAAGACAAGAGAAACTAAATCTGATCACTAATCCAAAAGATAGCTAAGGAGAGCAGTGAATACCCATCCAGGCCAGGATTTTCAGGAAAATACACATTTCTCAAGCCTAGTCTTTTTGCAGCCGAAGCAGTTGTCCCACCAATACATGCAACAGAATTGCCCCAGTGTTCGTCTGAAATAAGGTTAACCCAAGCACTGTTGCAATAGAGCTGTATGAAGTTAGTGAATGGAACAAAACCACCTTGCCAAATATCACTACTAAATACAGATTTAAAAGGCATACCCGCAATACTAACACAATCAACTACAAAGAAGTTAACTTCATATTAGTAGGATTGGTTTGGGAACGTGGCAATAAGTTCGAATGAAGATTGCCCGATGATGCAAATCTCATACAACAAATACACGTCTTTCTCTTCTTTATTCGTCCATTAATTTCCAAGACAAGGACAAAAGTTATAAAATGTTCCATTGAAACTTTCCATAGCTAAATAAGAACTGTGAAACGATAAGTTCACCGAATTGCAGAAGGTGATGCTACGGCAACAACAGGAGCAGAAAGTGCCTGCTTCAGAATTGTTTGGTCTACATGATGAACAGAAACCTGGAAGAAGACAATACGAATCAGGGGCTGCTAGATACAACTCGATGGCCAACGTTAGCCCCCAAATGAAGCATTGAGATTGTGTGGAAGAGCTAATGCATGGCCGAATAACTTTTTAACTACAATTTATGATAAGACAGTTTAAAGGGGACACCAACCAGGCGGATCACATATGTGTCGTTTAATATACAAATACATTTTAAAAAAACAGTTCTATCTCTTCTAAAAGCTTTCAGCAATCGCTGAACTAATAAATGAACACTATTTCAGACAGGCAATTCCACTAAAGAGTAGGCAAAGTTCAACCTGCTTAGATTGCTTCACAACCGATCAGATAAATTTTAGATTGCACAGTAATGGTATATAGCCAGGCAATGCCTATATCCAAGAATATACACCCTTCCCAAATAGTAATACTTTGCAGAGAATTATGAAGTTCACCCAAATCATCCATTAGCCCAATGCCACTAATCAACTAGATTCATTGGTTCTGCAATACCGATGTTCTGGACTTTGAGTGAAGGAAGCAGAGTACTGAGCATATAAATCAAATCGGGTCTCAAGACCTGCCCTCTCTGGTGCCTACCAGCTTTGATTTGGGGGCACGGTTCCAAGGCATAACATCCCTTGATTTTGGAGGTATGGGGGGGCACTATTTGAGTGGTGAAACTTTATGAGAGTAGCCATTTTGGGCAAATACTGTCAAAAGGTTACATCTGCTCTAGTCCTCCCGTGACATACCCCATCAATTGCAGATAACATGGATACTGACATACTATTATTGTTGTTTTTGGTTGTGTAGATCAGGTAATTAGCCCCTTCAGCTCTTCAATGAATATCACAATATGATAAAAAAGAATGTGAATAACAGATTTCGAGGGGTGGCATAAAGCTTCAGTCGTCAAACACTAATTGCAGAGAAAATGAGAATTCTCTCTTTTCATCAGGAGAAAGAAAATGGATAAGCAAAAGAAAAAAAGGCATTATTTAGTGGTGGTCCCTACTCGTTCTAATGCCATAACGGCATAACCCTTCAAAGACAACATTTCTCCCTAGCATTCCCAGGTTCAAATTGAAAATTACCGTTGTGTATGTATTCAGCCTTGTAACCTGGAATCCACGATTAGAGAGGCCTTCTTCTGAAACAAAAAGGTTCATAAATTGCAAGGAGGGTACTAATTGTTAAAGTAGACACCCAATAAATAAACTTTCAAACTCTGGGGTATACAATTAGGGACGTGTTCAATATGTGAAGGAAAAAAATTGCAAACTTAAATAGTTACATAATTCCCTTGACGAAGTATTTAGAGAGGGAGAGAAACATTGCACACAACCACAAGATCACAAAATTATGAACAATGTACTAAAAGTCAGCGCTAGTCGGGCGGTCGGCCACCTTCAAGCGATTAATCGGTGCATAGCAATTAGTAGTCGGCGATTAATCGGCGAATAGCAATTAGTTGGATCTAGTCGGATAGGCCCCGCCACCAATTAATCGCCGATTAATCCCTTGTTTTAGAACATTGATCATGAACATTGCACATACCAATCTCGGTGCTAGCTTTTGCTGAAGCAGGATATAGGACTCTACACTTCACATTACCATGCTTCGGGAGCTCTGAAGCCAAAACCATACCTGTTGCTGAAGACAAATTGCAGAAAATTGAAATTTCACCGTTGTGAGATTCCATGAAAACATGGGGAGAAAGAGATCATGAAATCCACAACACTACACATGGATAATGGATGTGAATGCGCACTCGCTCAACCAACTAATGCAAAGGAGCAAAAGGACATATATGTACCTTTTGATGGCGCAAAAGCAACATCAATATAACCATTTGAGGACTCTGCTACTTCCTCAAATATACTTGCTGTACCAGCTCCGACTACACCTACTTTAACATTGGGGGTTCCAGCAGCCCTAAGGACCAAAAATTAGAATGAGCCCATCATTCGAATATACATAGACAGGTAGAGGGTGGGTGGGAGGAGGTAGAAGAGAATGACAGAAAGAAGTTTTGACAAGCTCTTTTTGACACCTTATTTCTTACTACCATATGGAATTGCATACAGCATTTCATATGGAAAAACTACAAGACAACACTTATTTCGATGAAGCACCATTACAGCTCATAGTGAATATTATACAATAACCACTATACAAAACAGGGTGGGAGGAACTAGAAACCTGACATCAAATACATATATATGTGTGTGTGTGTGTGTGTAAGAAAGAAGGCTTCTCCACAATCAAACAAAAATAACAAAGGCGTGTCTTAAGCTTGTGTTAGCTCATTAACAAGTCTGACAAGTCTGTACTGGTAAGGAAAAAGCAGGAAGCAGAAAACATTTTAATATCAATTTACAAAAAATGCATGTCCACCAATATATCTATATTAAGGACCTCAGAAGATCATGTATGACCAAAAGGAAACATTATCTAACAGGTTAGCTAAAGTTGCTGACAACCTCCTGGAATTCTGCAAAACACATCCAAATAACTGAAGGGCCACCACTAAGATGCACACAAGCAAGAAAGACCAGCTTCTTTTGCAACCATGTAATCAACCAATCCAAATTTCTCACCCCCAATATAAAGGAATTAGGGAATAAAAATTTGTAAATTCAATCCCATCAATTGGATCACCACGGAGTTAAAAAATAACTAAAGGTGAATTCAGTCCCATCAAATTGAATTACTATAGATACAAGAAGAAACATACTTTTTACTTTAGCAGTCAGCAAATGCAAAAAAGTACATCCCAAGTAAAGGACGAAGAATAACAGAAAATACATCGCAAACACCACAAGACAAATTATAACACATGTAATTCAAGTTGCAATATAAAATTGTAAATGATAAAGGAGTACAATGTAAACCCCAAAACCATGTTTAATGGTATCTGGTACGGATGCCACGTGAGGTTATCTGTCTACTGTATGGATTCATCTAACATGAAACACAGCAAAAAAAATATTATAAAATCCTTATGCCAAAATTGGATAATGAGTCAATGACAATATTTTCTGTAGCATTTAGTCCTTACTTCCAAGCATCGAGGAAAACCAGACCAGCTTCTGGAGAAGTTATGACTATCCAGTCAAAAGCACTCTCTGCTGCCACAAACAAGATACGAAAAGAGAGAAGAAAACAATTTTACTAAAGAATAACAAAGAATCTCTCTTTACCATACAGGCATATACTACAAACTCTACAATCACAACCACCAACTAGTTCAAGCTAAATTTAATAGCAGATTGGCACTCAAGAAACATGGCCCTCTCTCTACCAATATTAGCTCCACTCTTAAATGCCACTGTGTAGTACAAAACTCACATAGAAAAGGACCTTTTTCCCTGCAAATTTTGGATCAGAGATTTGACCATGCCATGATATGGCCCACTCTGTGAAACTCCATGCGTCCCAAATTTTAGTCACTAATACAGAGACCAGTTCAGATCATTTGCCTAAAAGTCTACAAGATGTCTCAATGACCTCAAACAAACCCAGAATATACGACAAATTTTCAACCGCACTTGACTCCAATAAAGATTTAGAAAGACAAAGGTAATGAGACAAGGCATGGAAAAAAACTTAGGTAACTGTTCCATCCTAATAAAGTCATCTTAACAAGGCTCCACTATAATCTTGAAAACTGATATGTCACTTAAACGCTAGACTAGGAAGACTTTGGGAACTCACCACTCAATACAGAAGGAAGCTGATCCAAATCTGGCAACTTAGTGTGCTCAATGAGGGGAAGCTCCAAGCAGTTAATTCCACGTTTCGCCTGTAGACATGAGCAAGAATGCCATTTACAGGGAGTTACCATGCGTATAACACCCTTATTCCCTTCCTTCCCGACTGAGAGATATATATGCATAAAGAAATTCCTATTTATTACAAATTACTTATCAAAATTCAGAAGCGTCATCAACATATCTTTGTGCTAACTGCAGAAAGTAACATTGCAATTACAAGGCAATGACAGCACTAGTGAAGAATGGATCTTTCTCCAGAGAAAAAGTGAAAACTGAAACTTAGTAATTGCAACAGCCCTATGGAAGCTTTTCAGCCTTTTCTAAGAGAACAACAGATTGCATCTCCCGCTCCTCGCAGGCAACACTACTCATCCAATGCAAACACAAACGCAGACATATAACTATGTATCTTATAACACAGTTATCAGACAATTAAAAAACTCATCTAAAAGATTTAGCAGTCAGAGAGGGGAGTAATATTCTCAACATACCTCCTCACGTGTTTCAAGCTCTCCTTCATAACAGCGTCAAACACGAGCACATATTTTAAATTTTTGTATCTCAATTGCATATTCTGATATCATGCTAAGATATTGACCACCAACTCGCTTAAAAGCTTAGAAGAATGCAAGTCTAGAGAATTTTTTGTCCGACATGGTAGGGTTGAACAAATTCTGGCAATATGCAAGAAAAACTAAGGCTATTAAGTTAGCACCTAGAAGGAGGCTCAAATGACACTAAGTTCTACAAGCAACCTAGTTCACAGAATCACAAAACTTGAACAAAACCTAGACTCGAATTTCTCAAAAAGATCCACCAACGGGCCTGTAAATTTCAATGTACCCCTCCAAACTTATAATTCTGCATCAAAATTCAGCCCAATTAAACCCAAAATTTCGGCTGCATTACAATCCCAATTTCAATCTGCTAATCCATCTATAAAGATACCACTACCTTTTAAGAAGGCATTGCTAAAAGGAAAGCAAGTGCTTAACTTCACAATTTGCATCCTCTCTTTTATTCAATGACTACACAAGAAATCAGAAACGGAGGTACATATATACCAAAAAGGACAGCCTAAGGGGCAGACGAGTCCAGGCAATCGCCCTACCCACGTTTCAAATTTTTCCTCAGCTGTAAATTAGATTTTCTCTTAAAAATGGATAGACATCTATAAAATTATACGCAATTATCATTGTAGATTACGATGCATTAGTAACAGAATAAGTTGATCGAAAATATATACAACAGTCTTTTTGTAGCATTTTAGAATTTGTATTGTCAAGATTAATAGTAACACCTTTCATATGTTAGAATTATTTCTTCCAATGTTTCCATTATTCCAAACATGCTTCATTATGGCATTTGATCGAACACGCATTGCCGCAAACCTAATTGGCAACTTATGTCTACAAAGACAACCGAATAATCGAAATCAGAGAGCCATACAAAGCAGAGTACTTTAAAAATCCATATTTTGCACACCGAGATGTAACGGAAAAGCTCCAATTCACGATTCCAAAAGAATTCAGCAATGCAGGCATAATTCAAAAAAAAAAAAAAAGGAAAACCGAAAGCTCTCAAAATCAACAAAGAAGAGGAATTGTCGAGAGAGAGAGAGAGAGAGATTACCAAGGCATGGACGAGCTTGGCGTTCTTGCCGCGTTCTCTGGTGACAACGACCTTGGGCTCCGAACGCGAACAAACAGGAGACGAATGCGAAGACTGAACTGTGAAGGAGCGAGAGAGGGCGCGCCTTTCGAGGAGCAGAGGAGGCGACAGAGGTGGGGGAAGAGAGAGAGAGGAGAGAGAGAACTTTGCCATATTTGTTCTCTGAGATGGATGAGGTAAGTAGGTAACGTGTTGAGCAGAGGATCGCCGCGAACGGCCAGCTGTTGCGACCACCACTGCCCTTTCCCAATTTGCCCCCCCACTGGTTTGATTTAATTTCAAGTGTTAAATTACCGACATAACCCCTGAGGTTTCGGTCAAATACAGTCCTCCCCTTGTGAGTTTGAAATTACATATACCCGCTTGTTCTTTAATTTAATGGAAAAAAGAAGAAGGATTTCTTATACCCTTTGTATACTATCCACTTTTTATTCTTACACTAACCCAAACCTTCATATTTTTGTGCTTCTCGTTTCTCTCAATCCCTCTTCTTATGCCCTTCATATGCTATCCACTTTGTATTCTTATACTAACCCAAACCTTCATATTTTTGTGCTTCTCATCTCTCTCTCCCCCCCTCTCCACACACCGACCTCCACTTAATATCACGGAGGCCTAGTTTTCCAAAGAGTTTTTTTCCCTTTGTATTTTGTGAAGAAAGAAAAAAGCCCATTTCGTACTTTTGAAAAACTAGGCTTGATTAACCTACCAAACATTAGGTTTACAACAAAGTACAGTGCGATTTCCATCGCAGTTGAATTTTTTTGTCTCTGTCTGGGTTCTACTAGAGTTATCTTGGCTGAATATAGTCTTTGATTTGGGTCGATTAGTGAGATTTAGGTCTAATTAGCGAGATTTCGACCTCCATTATAGTCGTGTTAATTTAGGTTATGCTTGTGTGTATATACATACACAATGTTCTAAAAGTCGGCCGCATACTCCTCTCCTAGGAGCTTGGTGTTGCTCTAACGCCTAGATTAGGAAGCCGACTAATCGGGGCCTACTCTCTGTCTGGCGCTTGGTGTTGCTCCAACGCCTAGATTAGGAAGCCGACTAATCGGGGCCTACTCTCTGCCTAGCGCTAGGCGGCCATTTTCCGTTCGACTAGCGGCTAGCGACTTTTAGAACATTATACATACACATGGGCATACACACATGTGTGTGTATAAATAGAGGAAGACAAAAAGATAGTGATAAAATCATATAGATTGTGGGAATCGAATTTCTAGATGGTGGTGGCTACTAGTTTACATAAGGTTTAGACCATTGGCGATGGAGTTTGCATATTTCCAAGTTCTGATTTCATAATGATAAATTTGATTTCTCTAAACCTACTCTATGACATCCGAAATATGTTATTGGAGAAGATCCAAAAGGTTCGAATAGGGATTAAGTGAAATTAAACTGCTAACGTCACTAAAATCTATTAGTTGACCTAATTGTTGTTGACTAACGAAAGGAGGTAATTGTGACGCAATGTAAACCTCACTTGGCGAGATGTAATTTCCCTTACCTGGGGGGAGTCAAGTACTTGTGAGAAATCTCAGCCGTGGTATCTATACTATTCAAAATTGTTACTCCTACTAATTTGGAGTAAGTACTACAGTAGACTGATGGAGATATACTTTTTGAAATAGTCATTTTTACGGAGGTTCTGTGAACAAGTTAGTGCAATCTAGTCTTCTATTTGTGCAATTAATGACTGAGATTCATTTTCAATTATAATCGGTTAAAATTAACTCTTCTCTAAAAAAGTTTTATTAACATCTCGACCATTTTGGACGGTTATGATTGAGTACTACTCCCTCTGTCTCATAATATTTGGCATTTTCAGGAATGCGTACCGTTTTTAAATTGCATATATCTTTCAATTCATAATATTTTAGGCGATTTTTTGAACTTTGTTTAATAGAACAAATTAAACTTTATCAAATAAAATTTATATTGCTTATAAAAAACATTATGAATTAAAAGATATAGTTAATTTTTTTATGAGATTGAAATAGTGAAAGTGTCAAACATTATACGACGGAAGGAGTATAAAATGGACCAGGGGACTGTGCTGCGCAGCTCCGTGCTGCGCAACGTGCTGCACGGCCCCCGGCGCCGCCTTGCCGGCATCGGTCCGACGATCGGAGACGTCCACTGCGTAGAGCTCGTCGAATACTACAAGTGTACCAAAAATCAACCCGATCAAATATCGTTAAATACTTTATCGGAGTACATATAACTTGAAAAAAATTGAATCCTAATGGATACGAAACACTGGATCAAAACCACTGAATCCATTCTTTTTGAATTATATGTTTTCCGATGAGATACTTAACGATATTTGATCGGGTTGATTTTTGGTACGCTTGTAGTATTCGACGAGCTCTACGCAGTGGACGTCTCCGATCGTCGGACCGATGCCGGCAAGGCGGCGCCGGGAGCCGCGCAGCACGCTGCGCAGCACGGAGCTGCGCAGCACAGTCCCCTGGTCCGTATAAAATAGAGTTTCTCATATTTTTGTGGATTATATAAGTTACACCGACGGACTGTCACGGTAGGAAAGTTCGGTGGAAGCTACTGGAAGCACACATGGCATGGCGGGGCCCAGTGGATAATCATTGGGTGTTTGGTTTCTGCTTTTAACGGTTAGAGAGCTGATGTGTAGGCTAGAGGAGAGGAGGTAGCTAGGACCAGGGTTTTGATTATCCTCTGGGAGCGAGGTAGGCTGGATAAGGTTAGCCAAATGTCTATACACAATATCTCCATATCGTTTCAAAATTTTATCGGATGTATTCGAAAAGATGTCTATACACAATATCTATCTTACCCAAACTTCATACCGTTTCCATATTAGAATTAGCAGTCACAAAATAAAATATATGCCATCATCTCTATAGATAGCATGATTTAATACGTTCATAAAATGGAAAATGGTAACATGTGATTTGCTTGGATATCTCGAAAGCATACAATGTAACTTAACTATATTTGAATGATAGTTATGTTTCCTTTTCTCATTGGAAAAAATATGAAGAAAAAATGTAGTCAACAGAATTTGTTTGTGTCGCCAAATCAGGCTCTACGATCATTTTGTTTCAGAATTAAGCACTGTGAAGTGAACAATGCAACCAAGGGAAGATGGAGGGAGTAGATACATAAAGGGAAAATCAGTTCTTTTCTCTTCTCCAAAACCTTATCTCCAAAACTTTTGACTCTTTTGTCATTCGGGTTCTTTTCTCTTTTCCGAAAACTTCTCTCTAAATACATCACAATCAAGAAATTCAAGACTTCTTTATTATGTTCTTCCCTTATTTAAACACTAATCAGTTTGAATATTTTTTTTTTTGGGCTTGCTTCAAAACCACTGTTCAACGCCAATCATGAACTACTCTATATATGAATTCAAGGCTTCTTCATCATGATTTTTTTTTTTTTAGCTTGACTTGATAAACTCCGTCGTATCTACTCCGGTTGTTTATCGAGCTGAAACACCACGTGACAAAAGCTGCACAAACACCTCTTACTTTTTGGTAAAATCATCTCTTACGTCTCTTATGTAAGTTTGAGATGTAGGACTTGGGTGCTGCAAGCACGCCCTGCCGAGTGGGTGTCGAGCGTCATTCGATCGTTCATCTCGGCACGAATGACTCGAATTGAATCTAAGCGAATATAGATCGAAACCGTCCATTGCTTGGTTAAGATCTGAGCCATTAATTACCGAGATAAACGGCTGGAATGGCCGCTCAGCACTCACTTGACAAGGATTCCTTGGCAGCATCTAGATGATCTAGATGGCCCAGTAGGTTATCAAGTTGGTGCACTTAATATTAAACAAACTTCAAGTACCATATGCCTCTTTGGGCATTGGGCAAGCAAAACTGGCTTTTCGTGTGACCAGAAGGGGTGCAAAGTACAACAGAATATTATGCATCTCAACGTAAAGGGAAAGTCTCAGATCCCGGGAGTACCTTTTTAATCTGTCCCCACTTTATTAATCAAACTTGAACTGCACAGTTCCTTCACATAGCATCTCCTTCAAAAGATTGTCCTGAGACCATTCATTGATAAGATCCCGGAAGCACCTTTCATGTGAACTGCACTGTTCAGTTTTGCCATTTGTGGGCCATTTCCCGGCCCATTTTAATGATTCAAACTGCTCACATTTTAAAACTCATTCAGAATATTTGTCTAGCCAAAACTCAAGTTGATTGGATATTGTTCTATGCAGTTTAAGAATGCATTTGTCTTGAGATAAAGAAGGTCAAATGGATTCTAAAACAGAAAAACCGGATCCACTCCATTTTCATGGGCCGGAAAAGAAAGGAGCCCAACCCTTTTTTTATACATGCACTTTTCTATGCATAGTTCAACGACGTAAAAAGATAAAAATAATAACCAATGCCCTTGAGCACTCGTTAAAAAAGGCTTTAATACAAAGTTTTCCGAATTCTTTAATTACTTCTTAAAATGTTTGTGATGGTGTTTATGAAACGTCTTGTAAACGTTTCCGATTTGAAAGCATTGTCCCTGTTTGGTAAACGAAGTTATCGGGTAACAGATTTGCCACTCGACAATAGTTTCCTGGAAAGGATTATAACAGATTTGCCACTCGACGAGTCGGCAATAGTTTCCTGGCAAGCAATCCTTTGGTATATGGCATGCCCTCAAAAGGCCGCGTTAACAAACCTCAACAACAAGTATCGGTTCAAGCAACTAGTCGCAGCAGCTCCCTTAGTTCTGCCTTCATGCCGAAGATATGAAAGGCATGGCAAAAAGCCATATTAAACATTATGATGCTATGGTGTCCCCGGTCATTTTGGGGACACCGTAATTTTTCGCATAACAGATCCCTTACAAGCATAACAAAAATCATTACAAGTATAATAGAACCATAACATGGCATAACCAAGGCATAACCAAAAACCAATCAAGGCATAACCAAAAATCAACCAAGGCATAACCAACCAAGTTATGCCTTGTTATGGTTTTGGTTATGCTTATAATGGTTTAGGTTACGCTTGTAATGAATTTGGTTATGCTTATAATGGTTTTGTTATGCCAAAAGTTACGGTGTCCCCAAAATGACCGGGGACACCAAAGTCATTCCCTAAACATTATCAGAAACTCACAACAGCTTCTGATACTGTTATCAGCTTTTTCTGCAGAGCAAACTGGCTGCTCACCGCATAGGTAATGAGCAATACAAACCTTCAGCAACCACACCACTTGGAAAGATCGATTTATTCCAATCGAGAAGTTTCACGTTAAATCTGAACTTCTAAACAAATGTTTTTTTCCCTCAAAATCCCTACATAAGACTACCTCGTGATAACAAAATTCATTTCCGCTCGCACATCTGGAGGGGATCATAAAATTCTACAGACCGAGCCAACCATGGAAAAGAGGACATTGTAACGACGCGGGTCTGCAACTGTCTGGATGCTAGAACTAAACGTACTCTTCCCTTGGGTAGAGCCATTTAACTTACTTGTTGTTGGTGGGTGCCATACATTGGATAAGCCCCGTAAGCCGCAGTGTACATGCTTGGACTGTGCGGCGGTGGCAAACCAAATCCATAGCCCTCATACATTTGCCCTCCGTAATATGGGCTGTTCCATGGGCTGCCAAAGTCACCTCTCAACTGCAAATCCAACGGGTAGAGTAAGAAAGACAAACTACCAAGAAAAAGATCAAAAACGGTTGTTTCCACCTAAATAATGGGCTGCTTAATATGCATTTTCAAAACCGATAACAAAAAATATGCATTTTAAAACAAGTTCTCCGGACCGTTTAGCTTTTTGGGTCACCAAAATGGTTCGAATTCTGATGGTAATCTTTCAGAGAATCACTAAGTAAAGATGTTAACATGCGGAATCACATCAACTTTTCCATGTAGTCACTCAACTCCCTGCATATTTTAACATTCCATGAATCCATAGTATCTAGATAGATGTTGAACAATAATGACTATTTTGAAGTATGGTTTCTCGGGAAAAAGCCTGACAGAACACAAGCTCGAATGGGGAAAAATAGAAGGCAGGAAGACACAAAACGAATACCTGCTTGTTTGCTGGATTTCGTCCCCAAGAAAGCCGCACCGTTTGCTTTCCAATTGTTGTGCCAGTCAATTTCTGCAGGGCCTCCTCAGCATTATTTCTGCCAAGGTAAATGACATGGAAACATAAGAACTATGTGGATCAAACTTTATATGAGCAACAGAGTTATCACAAAAACGATACCCGGAGTAATACCTGTTAGCAAATTGTACGAACCCACAGCCCTTCCCAACTGGTATTTTCACGGAGACTATATCACCATACTCAGAGAAAGGCGTCCTCAGATCTTCGTCCGTGACATTAGGGTCAAGCCCTCCAACAAATATCTATAAACTAATCACGCATAACCCAAAAAAGGGGGAAAAAAGAAAGATGGTAGGATTAAAAGTTAAAACCGCATGGAAGGATTCGAGAACTAACAGTTGTGTTTGTAGAATCTCCTTCAGACTGGGAGCCCTGGGCTGGACCACCATTTGATACATATCCACCTATCAACATCAAACCAAATGAAAGAAAGTTTAATGTAGTCGAGTAAAACATTAACAAGAAGAATAGGTCATATGGAATTAACTGCCCTGCAAAAATGTAACCCATTTAGTCGGACTCTCGATCAACAGGCACTGTTAGACAACAAGGTAATGTATGCAAAACAGAAGCCTAAACAAATTTGCAAATGAACTAAGAGCTAACAAGAATTAAGAGAATAAAGTATTCAGCAATACATTTTTGTGTGAAATACATGGGCTGGAAGAAGCTGATTTACGATAAAGTTGATGAGCAACTAGGGAACGATAACATCACCTAACTTAAAGAAAGAAGAGATGGTACAGAACCAATTAAAGGAAGATGAAAAGTTAAACCCATTCCATAGGTACTTTTCAGCTTATCCACCAACATCATCTGTAACCTCTTCAAGTTCACCACACTAACCCAATGATATTCAGCATTTTCACTAAACCCATTCCAAGTTGATAGTCAAGACAAGACCAAAGAGGCAAAGAATGAAGATTTAGGCATTCTTGAAAGGGTCTAGATCTTCCACCTCAATTTGATGGCATCCATAAAAGGAAATGCACATGCATTAATATATATATATATATATATATATATATATATATATATATATATTTGGTGATCATCCATTAGGTAGGATCAAAGTAGAGCGGAAAGAATTTTGTCACGAAAAGATAATTCAGGATTAGGCTTCCTGCTTTTCCTACTTTTTTATTTTTGATCATCCATTAGGATCAAAGTACGAATTTGCATGCCAAAGCACCAGTTAGTCAATCAGGACTAACAAGTTTTTCGGGGAACTGATAGGCTGGAACCAAATGTCAGAACTAAGTGGGCTTTGTCCCTCAAGCCGAGGAGGAATGGGAATCTCAAATAAGCAACCCTCCCACCATCCATCCCCTGAATCTCACCAAATTTCTATTTCTGCTAGAACCATAATGGGTAATCCCACATACATCCATGAAAGCATAACATAACAAACAGTCTCCCGGTGCAATAACATTGTAGCCATCACCACACAAGTCACAGCCACATTGCCACAGCCCCCACCATTGTGCCATTGATGATCTGTTTTACCCTCTGCCCATTCCCACGCCTCCTCCATTTCACCCTTACACCATTGCCCTCACCACAGTGACCACCACCCGAACATCAATTCGACTAGATTTGGCTCATCTAAATTCAAATTCTCACACAATCAGAACCATCATCTCATAAACAAACCTATAAGAATTTCACAGGAATGGATGCGCAAATAAGGATTTTTCCCCTTGACTAGAAGGGGACCTTAAAGTGTACGTACGTTAGGATAAAGGTAAATGATGAATGTGAAGGAATATATAGAGCAGTGCCAAATAAGTCATGAGACCGAGATAACAATTAGCCTTTTACATGTGAAACGCCACACGGGCTCATAAAAAGAAAGGCATAGGCTCATAAAAATTTCACAGGTAAGTTGTTAACTGAACATATATAAAGCAACATGGAACTTATGAAGGGGCAGTGAAGCAGAGATTCCATAATCTGTCCCTCGAACTAAACCACCCATTCAAAACCCTACCTTCTAAACACCAAAGCCATTTACAAAAACAAAAAATGCCGAGCTATATACAAGTATGGTATGGGAGAAGTGAGACAATCAATTATCAATAGGAAGCTCCAGAAATCTTGGTCGCCTTAATTTTGAAGGCACTGCATTGGTTCAGGGGGATGAAACACGATTAAAAGTTATTAGAGTGGTAGAACAAGATAATTAAACGCAGAAATGTGTACAAACATAAATCCAGACAATGTCTTCGCTAGAAAGAAAGTATTTGTTACCTTGAGAGGAATAGTGCTGTTGATAGCCAGATGACTTTCTAGGAGTTGCGACTCCAATGCGCATAGGCCTGCTTGAACAAAATACACCATTCATTTCAGTCATAGCCTGTGACCTCTCATTCTCATCTCCAAACCTTACAAAACCGTAACCTTTTGAACGGCCAGTATTGACGTCAATGACAACTTTAGCAGCTTTTACAGAAGGATATTTACTCGAAAAAGTTTCATGTAGTAGGCTATCCGTAACATCTGAGGCTAAATCTCCTACGAATATAGAAAGATCAGAACCATTATTTGCACGCTTATCGCCCATGCTAAATGAAGCCCAGTTCAAGCGGAAAGGTTGTTCAGTATTAGGCATTTGTTTTCCAGTATAATTCTGTAGGACTTTATCTGCTGCAGAGTGGGAAAAGAACTCCACAAATCCATAACCCTCTGACAGCCCAGTCAGCTTATTTCGAATTACCTTAATGGAGGTGACCTGCAAGTGAACAAGGCATAGTAAATAGAGTGTAAACGGCAAAAGTAGGATCAAATTATCAATTCATCCATTGGAAGAAGGTGGAGTTCAACAAAAATCATTAAACTTGGTTTAATGTCACAATGCACCCAAAGCCTGCTTTCATTTTACAAAATGCATAATACACAAAATGACTAATTTTGGCAGAGGTCAAGCAATGACTAATTTTACAAAATGACTGCTTATTAGATGTATATTACGTATTACACGAAATTTTGTACTGCTCAACATTCACCAATGAATTTGCAATCCCCAATCAATTCACATAGTGCAGCCAATGTAACCACCAAAATTTACAGCACATTGGTGAAGCAAGTCATTTGAAAAGTATCTAATACCATAACACCTCACGGCAATATATCATCAGTCAAAGAATTATAACCATTTTGGGAACTTACAAACCATCAGGAATAGCACACAAGTTCTCAAGTTCATTTTCAGACTTCCATGTTTACCACTTATGACAAACGCACCTATCTTACCACAATTTTGCTTGCGAGTATGATTTCAACTACAGTTGTAAAAGTGTCACCATCACTTCGACTGGTGCACTCTCTACATCATTGCCCACCAACTTATTACACTACCGCATTTCTAAGTCAGTTTTGGAGCCGAAGAAAAATTGAAAAGGTACACATGTCCCACCCTGTTTTTTAGCATCAATAACAACGATTTTAACAAATAAAAGTACACAACAATTACATTAGGCAGTTAATTTCTATATAATCCGCAAAGAACACTTACAAGGTAGGGAACAATGTAACTAAGATGCCTACGATAATGACCTCAATAGGACTCCTTTCCATCAAGCAGAGACAGTCCTTTGGGTGGGCTATATGGAGCCGTGTCTTCCCCCTGCCTTGAAGAATCCTCCAAGTACAGTACAGAAAAACACAAAGCTAGGATCTTTTCTATGCTCTGTGTCCCCCTCCCTTTCACCCACCTTCTTCCATGTGTCATGTATTCGAAATGAATAAAGAGTTGAATGTCTCCTGAATCCTTATTTTGTCATTTCGGGATAAAAGTGTTCACTTTGTATTTAAATGGTCAGTGGAAAAAAATGCACACATTCTACCAAGAACAGTTATTTCTGTAACGCGCTAATATCAAACTTTACCATTATCCACATATAATCGTTTAACCTGAAATAAATGCTTTTTCAAGAAAAGTTACCCTTCACAAACTTCCTAACATTTCAAAAAGTCAAACCACCCTTTTGTCTCACACAACCCAATCTCTATCTCCCTACGTGCAATCGATAAGAATATAACATCAATAGACATAAAAGCCAAAGCATACTCAATAACCCAAATGTATTGAAAGGCAATAAATGGGTAGAAAATGCCTGCATTCTACCAAAACAGTTACTTTTATAACGCACTAATATCAAATTTCTCCATTATCCACAACATGTCAATTCGAGTCGAAATAAATGTCTTTTTCAAGAATTCAACTTATCCCAACAGTCACACAAACTGCATAATATTTCAAAAACGCAAATTAACCAGTAGATAAGAAAACAGAATCAAAAGACACAAAAAATCAAATCATACCCAGTAACCCATATGCACGAAAGAACAATTAAATCTTGATACGGTACCTCTCCGGTGGAAGTGAAGCAGCTGTGGAGGTAATCCTCGTCCATCCAATTATGCAGATCACCGACCCAGATGGTCTTGTTCTCGCCGTTAGATCCCTGCTGCTGCTGCTGGTTCTGCTGAACATGGTGATGATATTGATGCGGGTGAGGGTAGTGGTGAGGGTGGTACGGCAGGTACTGCGGCGCGTAATGCGGCGGCGGCACCGGCATCATCCCGTGGTGCTGCATTACCATCGCCGCCGCCGCCGGGTACTGCATCGCCGCCACCCACTGCTGCTGCTGCTGCAGCGCCGGGGACGGCGCCGCCGCAGGGTGGTGCTGTTGCTGCCCCTGTTTTTGCGGATCAGAACCGTTGCTGGGCTGCATCTCTCTTATTCTCTCTCTTTCCAAAAATACAAGCTTTCAAATTGATTTATTGGGTATACAAACAGGGATATATTCCTGATATCTGTGTGTATAAGGTTAGATTTCTGTGGGTGTATAAGTATGGTAATGGATATTGAATCTGGGTTTTTTTTTTAGAGAGAGAGAGAGAGAGAAGGGGGGGGCTGGGGGGATTTAGTTGAGGACGACAGGGGATACAGAGTGAGGGAGGGGGGATTCAGTATGCTATGACGCGGTGGGGGTGAGAGCCGTTGGATTAAGTTGTGGCGTGCGCTGTGGACCGTTGGATGTTTTGCTATCATCTGTGGATGGATGGAAACAGCTGTTTTGGGGGGTTTGGGGGTCGGCCGCCACGCCAGGTCTTTCCTTTTCTTGGCTGAAAATGTTTTTAGGGTTTTATTTGTTTATTAATTTAATTTCTTTTTCTTTTCTTTTTCTTGGGTTATTTGCGTTTTTGTGGCTGGCCTGCACAAACTCTGATGGCATCTACATTGGGAAATTTCCAGTTATCAGCTTTCAGTGATGTACTAATTAAAAGGTAAGAAGTTGATTGATGGGTAAAAGGATACAGATATAGTAGTACAAGTTATTTTCCTTCTTGTAAATGAGTAGGAAAACAGTATTTCACGCATAGATCGTGCACAGATTGGGATGTTGAGTTCATTATAGATTTTACACAAATAATTTGAGCTGTTCATTAAATTTAAAACATGTTTTCAAGAGCCTTTGCTAGAAATCAGCTCATTCCGCTACATATAAGTAGTCGATCCAATCATCTAACTTTTTATTCAAGTTTTAAGATCCTAAAATTGAACAAAATGTTGAATGATTGGTTCGAATACTTATAGGTAGCGAATTGAGCTGATTTATCGTGGAAGCCTTCAAACCATATTTTAAATTTAATGAACGACTCGGATCGTTTGTATGGAACCCGTAGTGGGCCTCACATCCCAATCTGTGTAAGATCTGTGCGTAAAAAATCTGTGTCATTAGCACTATTGTTAAGAAAAATCAGAACAAATTTAACAGGACCCCGTTATCCAAACAAATGATTGGTTCAGACTTTTGGCCTGAATTTATAACAAATGATTTTGACACTCCAATTGCTAGAAATTTTTTCTTTTAGTGTTCAAATTATACATAACAAGGCACACTAAATGATAAATTTTGGAGTGCCATAATAAAAAATTGGAGTGCCAAAATTATTTGTCTTTAATTATTTTTTAAATTTTTTGAGCTATTGTTACTTTTGTGTTTTAATATTTTTAATTATTTATTCATCTTGACTAGAAGGATGTAAAAAATTTATTATAAAAAATTTAGGTCAAACTCTCCTAAGTTTAAACTGAAGTAAATCTAAAATATTTAGCATTTTGATAGAATTTTTTTACGTTTATCATAACCTTTTAAGATTCATTCATATCAATTTTTATTGTATGATGATTAGCGTCAATATCTATACAGTCATTTCTTGCTAATAGGAAATCACTCACATACTATTGGGAAATGATTTTGCCACTCTCTTTTTTGTTAACGTCATTCCCCTGCAAGTGTATTTTTCAAAAAATACACATGCATGAGAGTGGCGATAACAAAAAAGAGAGTAACGAAATCAGTAGCCATACTATTTCTAATACATTTCAATTTAATGACTAGGGGTTCAAAGATTCTTTCCAACATACTAGTTATAATACATTTCGATTTAATGACTAGGGGTTCAAAGATTCTTTCCATAATCTGGGTAGATGTAATTTTAAATTTCATGCAAACTAACTAATCATGAGGCTTGAACTATGAAAATGGTACCAGTTTTGAAAAAAAGTTTAAACACTTTGTACGATTTTCAATATGTTTTTCTATTTATCTGTCTCCACACATTACCACTCATTGCATCAAAAAAAAATCCCTCAAAACCAAACAAGTGAGACTGTGTTTTTCATAAGAAACATATTTGTCTTTCATTTATATGGCTTGCTTAAATAGCTCTATTGAACTTGAACAATTTGCCCAACGACTGTGTAGCTGTACTTAGGTACAGTGAAGTTATGAGTTCAACTTATATAGAGAATATGCTGATACTTTAGGTGATGAGTAGGATCGGGGGAATATAAGTTTTTCTAAAATATGACAAGAAAAAAAAAACCTATTGAATTGCTTGGGTTGCACCATTTTAAGGAATTGATTTATCCTTATCATGTTAGTACAAATATTGTTTGTTTTATTTATATTAATCGTTAAGGGTACAAGGGGTATCAATATTGATATCGAACCTAATACTTCATCGTGCATAGTGCAGCTACACAATTAGTGAGCCAATTGACCAAGTCATGATATCAATATTGATATCGAACATATTGATATTGATATTGAACCTAACACTTCATCGTGCAAAGTGTAGCTCTACACAATTTAGTGAGCCAATTGACCAAGTCATGTTCAATAAAACTACTGTACCATACCATTGTGGAGTTCAATATTCACCAGCAGTCAGCAGACTTCTTCTTCTTTTTTTAAATTGCTTTTATGGTTCACGCCGAAATATTTAAATGATTTAACCGGCGCACGTAAATGCAACTAGGCTTAGGGCCTGTTTGGGATGGCAGCTTCTTCTTTTCATTCTCTTTTTTCCTCATTTTCAACTTCTACGTGTTTGGCTGGGTGTTTGCTAAACTAATTTTAGGAAAATGAGTTCTCTGTTTTTATTTTTAGAGAAGAGAAGTAAGAAGTAGGGGAAGAGGAGCTTTTTGACTTCTTATTTTTCTCCTTTTTTTTTTCATTTTGTTTAACAAAGAGACCTACAAAATGTATTCTCCACATATCTTTCAAACACTTTATCATATTCAAAACACCTTCTGATCAAAATTTCAAAAGCCAAAAAGTCAATAACCAAAATGCAAAAACCCAAAAAGTAGGATAACCAAACACCCTTTTTAACAAAGAGTATTTTTCCCTTCAAGGAAAACATTTAAATGTTCCGGCCCTCTATGAGCTCGGGCTTCCGACAAAAGGACGACACAACAGACCCAAAGTTAAGAATTCTGGTGAGCCCATCAACCCATACAATACATATGAGAGTGATCGCGCGAATTGAGAGTGAGGGCGAAGAGTCATATATCAGCGGCGGCTTCAGAATTTTAGTTCAGCGGTGACAAAATTTTGCATAGAAATTTTTTGTATACGAAGCTCTGTGTATAATGCACATATTTACATTTGGATGAAATTTTATTGGGCCTAGTTTATTTTGGTTAATTGACCTATGGTACCCTACTTTACTCACAAACTTAAGTGATCTTTCACTTACTCTGACTATGTATGAATGATTCAGTACCGACAATATTAAGGAAAAATACAATTATATAAAAGAAACACGAAATTTTTAGTGCATTTTTTGAATCCAGAGGGTTTGCAGGCAAACCCCCTGGAAACCATGCAGAGCCGCCCTTGCATATATGCTGAAGAATTGTGACTTAGGTATAGATTATGGAGTATATAGTATGAGTGCTTTCGGCAAAACTATAAATAATGCAAAGAAAATTGCAGATAAAAATTAATGTGTGGATAAAAACTAAAACCAAGTTCATCTGAGCAACGCAATATTGATGTGTTAAAAAAAAAAAAAATCTGAGAGGCGCAAATTTTTTTCTGCACATATATTTAATTATAACTGTATTACACATTAATTGAAAAACATGGATAATACACATGCGGTAACTTGTATATATGCATGCAAATTTAGACTAAGCTGATGAAGGAACTAGACAACACTTAATTACAATAGTCTTAAAATATACTAGGACCCAATCCTTATATAACACAACAATATTTTATTTTATTTAATCTTGTAGCCTATTGCTTATATCATACTCATGGATCCGCGCGTGTGGGTCCAACAGAATGACCAACACCAGGACTGTGGCCAGGTCCGACAGGTACATTTTCTTTTTCATCTGCGATAGAACCGCCACTACTATCAACACCGCTGCTGCTGCCATTGCCAGAGTTGTTACTCAACTGCCTTCCCTCGGAGAGAACGAGTCCATAAGACAAAATTAACACAAGAAGAAAGGCAGAAGTGCATAGGACCTTGGCTCTAGCCATTGGCCAAGAGAGATTTAAATTTTTTTTTTTTTTTTCCCTTTCTTGTAGGCCAAAAGATATTTAATTATGGCTCTGCGCTTGTGAACAATGTGTTTATGGGTATTTATAGACTTCAAAAAGTTGGTGCGAACCACCACACGTCTTCTTCAAATTCGTCAAATGGGAAACTATAATTGTCATTTTGATTTTTGAATGGTTCGTAGTATTTGAGATTCTAAAGAAGAAGAATCTTGGAAGGGAGTTGATGTGACTGTATATAGGTTCGGTTGCTTTATTTGTAGTATCTAGTTTACTGTTCCTGCATGTTCTATGCTAAAGTGGGGTTGCAGTGAGCAAATACAATAGCGTGCAGATTTATCTCATTTCATTATCCATTTCGATAGTCAATGGTCCGGATTTTAAAAAACTCTTTAAGGGAAGTGTGAGTTTTTTTTTTTTTTAAAATTCAGACCGTTCAAAACACTTTTAGATGGTGAGATTGCGTGTTGCACACTACTGTGTTTCGCTGATCATAACCCCATGCATTGTAATATTTTGTATGGTTTTGGTGATTACAATCGAATGTTATTCGACATGCACATGTATTAACCAGAGATAAACGAAAGGGTCCATCTATATCACTAATGCATGCATTGGTGACAGATCAAATGACACAATAATAAGAGTATATTTAGGGAGATTGAATGTTATCATTGACTCACTCTTGCATTAATGTCCTTGTCCCTTTAGTTAAATGCCTTCGCGTAGCGTATTATACTGAAAATTCTAACCTCTACATAAATTATGTATCGGCCGGCGAGCTAAGAAATTTGATAAAACATGAGGCTAATGTGAATAATTTTGCATTTGAAGGGATTCTGGCAAAATTTTGCAGGGGCTTAAAGTTAAAAAGTACTTATAATAGCAATTTTGAATTTACTAGTAAATGTTATTGTCGTAAAATAGACATAGATGTAGAAATATGAGATTACTTAAATTAAAGTTTGTGTCAGGGCCCCCACTTGCACTGCTCCCTCTGGAGTGTAATTTTGTTCATCCTCCTTAAAAGAGGGTGAACATTCCCCGTACTTTTATTGATTGAAATGGTGTAGGTCCCACCAGTACAATACATTTTTTGGTAAGAATGAATCATTTTGTGATGGAATCCACATCATTTCAACTAATAGGAAGATAATGTTTACTTTCTTAAATGGAGGATAAACAAAACTCAACTCCACTATGATCATATAAATTGGTGCCCCCCCCCCCCCCCCCAAAAAAAAAAAAATAATAATAATAATAATAATATGGGTCACGATGACTCAATACGAAAAAATCTTCAATGCAACAGTTATAGTAATACACTCTCACATTATGTGGACCTCATATATGTGTAGGTTTCACGCCATGTAAAAGAGATGTTACAAATTACTATTGGATTGAAAATTTTCTTACCCAATACGAGCGATCCAAACAAGACAAAAGGTTCGACTCATCCTACCATGAATTATGCTTTTCGTGTGTTAGTGACACAAGATGATCGCAATGCGAGGTGTATTAACCGTTGCATCAACATCTGCGCAAGGGATATTAAATATTGGACACGTATCTGGTACTTGCCTAATTTCCTTGGTTTTTTTCATAGCGCAGAATATTCGGGCCAATTTATATATGCCACATCGACTAATCTCTGAGGGAACAATTTCACCGCATCACTAGCAAGAGGGTATCAATTCTGTTTTCCTAAAAGCTAGTACAACATTTGAGTAACGTATCATCATCATCACGTACGCCGGCCATTTCTTATTTAAAAATTGAACCAATGAATTGGGAAAAATGTCATAGCACCACTACCTCTGGTGGTGGCATGTAATTGTTATCCCATGGAGACTTTCAGAAATTTCATTCGAAGAAGATTGAGTTTTAACGGTGCAGTTTGTGCCATTGAAAGGAAAGTGGTTTCCAACAGTCATCCCCATAGGGTGAAAGAGATGTTTTTCTGGTGCAAATCCAATGTGAAAGGTTGCTGCCTAGCTTGGCTCTTCATCTTATCATGTGCAAGTACAGTAGGTTTGGGACAAAAAAATCTTTCTAAATGAGAATGACAGCAATCGCGAATATCCACCATTTGAATTTTGAATGGTTTCTATTCTCAAAATTTTATTGGTTCCCAGCTCGAGTGTAATTTTGTTAACATTCCCTAAAGATCGGGTAAATATTACCCTTTCTTTTATTGGTTGAAATAGGGTGGTTCCATCCATGCAATACACTTTTTGGTAAGCATGACATCACTTTGTGGTAGGATCCACACCATTTCAACCGATAGGAAGGAGGGTAATATTCATTCTCTTGAGCGGAGGGTGAACAAAACTCAATTCTTCGCGCTCGTATACATTTCATGAAGACAAAAATTTATAAAATAAAACATCTTCAATTAATATAGGACCCTCTTAGGCTCTTATAGGTTGTTTCATGCATCATTTATTCAATGGCCTAAAATGAACTATTCCAATCGTCATAACGATCACTTTGGTAGACCTCATAAAATAAATTGTACAGTCCAGTAAAGATCGATCGGTTATGTCCTATATCTATGTATAATTCAGAGTAGTTCATGTTCGTCGTGGGCTAGCATTTTGCTCATGCTGGTCGAACCGTGGCTCTTGGGGCCTGCAACGCTTTAGCATAAAAAAATAGAGTTGCGTCTTTATCACTACCTGCAAGTTTTGATAATTTGGTAAGCGTTTGATCCTAATAGTTCTAGCATTTCAGATTAACCATATAGATCTAGTGTTTGCAAACATTCAAACCATGTTCAATTTGGGTTTTGAGAGAGTTTTTTAAGAGTAATGAGTGAAAAAAGATAGATAGAGAAAATTTATTGAGAACCGTGCGTAAAGGTTTTGAAACCCCGAAACGAACAAGCCGTCAGTGTATCCAAGCCCAGTCTTGAGCTAGGCTCAAGAGGCGGTCGTCTTAGACTTTCCAAAAAGCCAATGAAGACATTAAATATCTTTAGTATACCCAACACACCTATAAGAAAATTCCAAGGGGTTGGCAACTGAGACTTTGGTATTTGTTTTATCCTAATGTTTCAGATTCGATTCTTTTTGCCAGCAATTGTTGGGGCCACCTTACCCTCAAGCGTAAGTGTGTGGAACGGCTATAGAAGGGGCTGTAGGGATTAGTCTGAGGTTTGCGTAATCTAGGCTAGGACACCCTGTATTACCAAGAATAAAATACCTATCAAAAAAAATTAAAGCCCCTTCTTTGGACCCCGAGATAGGAGTATTATGACCGGCCTGAGTGCAGAGTCGGTCTTGAGCTAAAGTAAGTGTTGCAGTCGCTTTAGGCCTTCAAAATTTTTTGAATTATAATTGCCCCTTTTACTTTTTTATCCCTTATTATAGTCCAATAAAAACGACCATATTTTTAATTTTCGCTTTAAACCTTTAATGAGTGTGGGCCGGCTCTGCCTGAGTGTATCAACAACTGTGCACTTCTTTCTAGTCCAAGGAGATTCGTGCAAGGAACAAAAAGGATGGTGCAGGTTGGCTCCCAAAGCCGGGGAAGTTTCAACCTCCACTTCTACTTGACCACCAAAAAGGGTGAGCACTTTTAGTCGTTTATTGTTATGATTACAAGCAATTATGACTCCGGTTGAGGCTTCCGCTTTGGTTGTGGTATTTTGATTGGCTTCTTATCGTCCATTTTGAATTGGTTGTGGTTTTTTATTAGTGTGTTCGAAATCCGTTTAATCTTTATATCGCTTCTCAGAGATTAATGAAATCCGGTTGAAAGGTTAAGACAAAAGAATTTCTCCATAGCCTTTAAAGTTCATTTTTACGTTAGGTGTGATTGGGATTATAGCATGCTCTTCATTCCATAGGTACGTAGAACCAAGATTTCTATTTGATTTAGTGTAGGATTGACACCTCATCGATCTATTTGATAAATACCATTCCCGAAGTAATGAAAATTTGAAAGTTGTAGAACAATACGCGCTTTTACATATACTTGCACAGCTTATGTGTTGTTTTTATCTCGAGTTGGTGTTTGAGATACAGTGATTTTCGAGTTAAGGTGAGTTTGGCCTAAATTAATTATTTGAAAAGCAGTTGGTATTTTTTATGTTAATTTGGTGATTTTTTTGTTAAAATTTTAAGAGAGAGAAATAATCAAATGTGGTATCGGTAACAAATTTTTTAGGATCATTTATGTAATGAGAATAAATTTTTGTACAATAATGAAGCAAAAAAAAAACACCTAAGGGTGGAGTCACCTCTGATTATAGACAAAAAATATCCACTATTCAAGACAACTCATTTCTTTTAACTTTGTTGTCCAAAATATGTTTGGTACTTTACTATAAATGATATTTTGACGGCTACGCACAAACAAAAATTAGTGTGAAGTCAATCGTAGTGGAGTCAAATACAAAGGCCATAGAGTGATTAACTAAGAATTTAACCGATTTTACAATAATAAGGGGTAAAAGAATGTTTTTTAATTGCAAATTTTCTGATGTGTGTGTGTGAGGTCAATTGCGTCAAAATCAAATAAAAATGATAACCATTTGGTGTGATTTTTTAATCACATTTGGTCAAGTGAACTATGTCTTCTTTCCTCGATTCGCCCTTGATTCAAAGTACTCTCATATCGCTTATCTAAACCACTCAAGATTGATTAATAAATTCTAGAGGCTACTCCATCTATTGTCAATTGGTTTTAGATTGAAACCCTCCAAGAAATCTAATATGGTATCATAGATAAGAGAGGAGAAATGTTTTATTGAAATTCGATTACACAAAGGTTTAAACTAGGTAAGATAGTTTTATTCCTCATCTTCATCCCCCTTGAATCTGTCAATGCGTTTAACAAATGTTACACAAGTTAATGATCACACAAGTAAACAAGTTGGCCGCTAGCCGAAAAGTTTAATTTCTTTGGGGTGTGGGGTTGCCACCTCCACTACCCCTCCCTCCCTCCAGCCTCCCTCACCTTCATCTCCTTGCCCCTTCGAGCTCCACCTCCATGCACTTCCACAATCCGCCTTTCCTCGATCTCCATCCTTCGCCTTCTCCCTCCACCTCCACTTCCTTTTTCTGTTCTCTGGCGGTTGCGCGCTGTGGTCAACTTGGGGTCCAATCTGGTGTAGATATAGAGAAGAGGTGGCTTCACTTTGCTCCGGCGCAGCGGGTTCGGGGACATAGTTTACTTACTGCCGGTGGTTTTCTCTCTTTTTCCTTTTTCCCTTTCTTTTCGTTCTCTTTTCTGTTTTCAGGTGTGATTCCCCTTATTTGGCTCTTTCTCCCCCGCATGGGACTCTTACCCTTTGGGGGTGCGATCATTTGTTTTCTTTATTTGATAAACTTGGTATGAGTTTTGTGAGAAGCGTTAGTAACTCTTTGACTCATTATGTGACCAAGAGTGCTGCGAGCGAGAGAGAGAGAGAGTGGAATTTGTAAGTGGGAATTTGCTCCCCGGCCCCTGATTTCTAGATTCTCTTCATCATAAGGATAGTGTCCTCCCTGATGTACTAGTCTTTTTTTCTGGCAATGGAAACACTTCCAAACTTTGCAAAAAAAAAACAAATGTGATCACCCAAGTTAATGCACTAGTACGTCTAGCTAACGTTCCACATATTTAGTATTTACGACCTCCTCCAAATCCAAGCAACTATTGTTCAAAATGATCACGTACGTTCATTTCTATATAGCCAGACACTCCAAGCAACCGCAAAAACAATATTGCATCGATCCCAAATTAGAATTTTTGACGTTTCGAAATTTACAACTAAATCTCCAAATTGATATCTGGCTCTATAATTAATGCCGGACACAAACACCCATTTGAATCCTCACCCTTTTATACATGCCGACCAAAATTTTCAAGAAAGGGTTACACAACAATAGCACATACACTAACGTTTCCTTCAATAACAGAACAAATCACAAATAGGCTAATAGTCAAGCTTACGGCAAGATCACCATCAATCAGGAGAAGGTCTCCACGTGGCGGCGTTGTCGGAAGCTCGTATTGTTTCAAAGCATTTTTTCTAGTGAATTGTTGAAAAAAACTTGAATTTTTATTACAAAAATTGTATTATTTTTACATCATCGATCGATCATTTTCTGAACGGACAAACTTTATGGGACGGAGAGATTTTTTTTCACCGCAGGAAAAGATCATGCGGAAGTTATGGAGTTCCACTTACTAATTAGGGACTCTGGGTTGGTGGGCCTTCATCGGCAAAACCATCGAATTCATCTCCTATGCCTATTCAGATCATAATTTTCTGAATGAGCCTCTTTAATCGAGTTGAGCTAAGCTTTTTTCAAATGAGCTGAGCTCCACTCGCTGAAATAATCGTAATTTTTGTTTGGGATCATAATTTTGCTTTTCACGATCATAATTTTGCTTGCAAACATGAAACTGAAAATCGTTGCTTTGTACTTATGGAATTTCAAGGGGCATTTGGGTAAAGCAAGTTGTTTTGATTTTGAAGTTGGAAAATCATTTGAAAAACAAGTTGTTTTGATTTTATCAAGGTATCTTGCTTCTTTTTGGTTGTTAAATTTCTTGTGAATCGTTGTGCCGTTTCAATACTTCAAAAGAAAAATCATTTTCGTTGAGGTAATTGAACTCACATCACAATCGCCTGATTAAGTTTGGCTTTTAATAAGTTAAATCTGAAAAGGATAATTACAAGCTTTTTCTGGCACGCTCGCATACAATTATATTCCAAAATAGCCGAAAATCCCAGCCAAACACATAGATGTACCTTAGGTAAAATACTCCAATTCACTAGGAAAATCCCAGCCAAACACATAGATTACCATGGCTGTTATGGTGTTGTTATTGTTAGTGAGGTTGTTGGGAGTTTGATGAGTTCATACTTTGATCTTTATAAAGCCAGAATTTCTGTAGTTTTAGATCACCTTGGCTTAATATGCCGGTGGTTTCTTCGTATAGATCAATTATGGGAAACACTATGTTGTCTTATCCTTCCGCACTTTGCTCATTTCTCTAGCTCTAACTTTCCAAATCACGATCACGTCAATTAAACTTGCTAGCTCATGGTAATCAACCTTGTGGAGAGGGTTTAATTTTAGTATTAAACTAGCTCAGGGGCGGACCCACCATAGGGCACATGGGGTCACATGCCCCCACGCCCTTTAATTTTTATTTTTTATTTTTTTGCGGTTTTATGTATATATTATTTATGTAGAATGCATGTAAGTAATTGTCTGTTGGTGCAATAGTAAATTGCTTTCCTTCTAAACAAGAGGTGGTGGGTTTGAGACTACCCCAATGCTCTCCTGTAGGTTTTTTTGCCTTTTTCCCAAAAGCCTACTGAAAATATGTTTTTTTTTTTTTCCCAAAAGGCAGTAGAAATAATAGTGTGTACCTTGTTTTTTATATTATTCGTGGGTTCAAGTCTACCCCCACATTCCATTTGTATACTTTTTGTCCCCAAAATTGTAATAGTAGAGTTAGTAATAGAAAAATAGACGATGAACATATGATAATGTTGTTTTAATGCATTTAGTCAAGGTGCGCAAGTTTGCCCAAGTAGCTAGTATTAAAATGCATGTATACTTTAAAATTGTTAATTTATCATGAATGCTAAAATTATTTTGGAGTAAATGTGTTTAACTGTAACTCGTATATTATGGTTACCAAAAAAATTGGTGTCCCCGCTATGTCAAATTCCTAGATCCGCCATTGAACTAGCTTATGTCTCCATCAACCAACTCCAATTTCAATAGGCCTTGATAGTTACTTAAGTACATGTGTTTTTGTGCTTGAAAAAATCACTGATGATGCTTAGGAACAGTCTAACATATATCTTGATCAATAGATCGATATAATCTTGACTATATATGCTTGAGATGGGAATCTGTGTGTATGTGTTTGTATGAGAGGGAGCGTTATTGTATCGGTTCACATGCAGTTATGGTCTGCTTTCTTCTTCTTTTTTTTCCCATGGAATTTAAAGATTGTTGCTTGAATTCCGAATCTCATCCGCAAAATTAGCAGTTTATTTTATTATTATTAGTTTTTCATAGGGCTGCAATCATACAAGTTATATGTTCTAGTAAAAAATGTGACTTGCAATCATACAAGTGTTCTGATTCTCTTATTTTGTTGTTTGATTTTAGGTTTTATCGAAGTTAAAGATGGTGTAGAATCAAATGGCTACTTGACGTAATGTGATGTTTGTCTACTATTGTGGTACCTAGACCTAATTTTTTGTATTTTGAAAAATATTTGGTTGAATGTAGTAGAGATATTGAAAGACAACAATCGGTTATGGCAGGATGTATTTTGACATTAGTTGTGTTATGAGACATTTAATACTTTGAGAACTTATGTGTTAGATGTATTTGAGAAGTTGTATGCTGTAAATTAGTTAATTGGATGCGAAAAATGCTGCAATAGGCTAAATTTTTTAAATTAATCCAATGATATATTATCAGCGTTTGTGGATGTTATTTAAGGGGTTTATTAACTGGCGGAAAGTTCCAGGCGTTTAAAAAAGCCCAGGGAAAAGGCATAAGCTTTCCTCGCCCACAAAATTTTTCCGGCGTTTAAAAAACCCCCGGAAAAAACACGGTACTATTCCTGGCGTTTTTAACAAACCCCAGTAAAAGTCACCAACTCCGGTCACCAGAAAACTTTTACCGGCGTTTATAAAAATGCCAGGTTTGTTCCGGCGTTACCAAACGCCGTACAGTATTCCCGAGTGCGGCAGTTGCGGCGTTTTCCGAAAACGACGGGAAGACTTTTGCCAGCGTTTATTTCCCTTTTACCGGCGTTTAGAAAGCCATTTTTTCTTGTAGTGGTTGCTACCCTTTGTTGCAATTAATGTTAGGTAAAACAAAGAACTCAACTACGGGCATTGCAATGCCTGTCCAAGTAAGATTTTCGATTGCCATACTTTCATCATCAGTCTATCTGATCCTCCAGAAATTTTATGGAGACAAACAAAATTTATTTGTGCCATGAGTATCATAGTGCTGTCTTAGTACATTTTTTTTTATCTCACATGTCATCGACGGTAGGAATGTGAGTGTGCTGTCTCACTCAAGAATTGTGTAACAATTGAGTCCGTGAGATGAGTTCATAACAAGCATTAAGGATAATTTGGTCTTATAGGGTGTGAAACTAATATTTCAGAGAGTAGAGTGTAAGAGGGCTATTTAAAAGACGCAAAGGGTGCCAATGCAATTTACCGCAAGTTTAGGGCTGAGCTATTCGCAATATTTAATGATCATTGTAAGTGATTTTAAATCATAAATAACATTTCGGTAAATAACTGTTGAAAATAAGATTATATTTCGGTAACTACATGTCGAAAATATATTCAACTTTCGGTAGACAACTGCCAAACATGCATAAATTCGGCACTAATATTTGAATACATACTATTGTTGCATGCTTAAAAAGAACAATTTCGGTAACTAGCTGTCGAGTCTAATTGAAAATTTAAGCTAATCAATGATCCTAACACCCCCCAAGTTTAATCATGGCATCCTTAAATTAATGTCCTTGATAATGCCACTTCTTAAATATATAATGCCACTCCCAAAATTGATAATTGCACTCCTCAGAGTGACATTATAAATTTGAAGAATGACATTATAAATTCCCTAAATTAATACTACTATTGTTGCATTGCTTAACCAAAAAACACAAATCTTCGAACACTATCTGTTGTCCTAATATAAACACTCTTGATCAAGCTAATCAATGATCCCTAACCACCCACCTCAATATATATTTCCGGGATTTTTTATTTTTATTTTTATATACTACTATGAATGTTTTAAACTTTGATTTTTGGTTCTACATGTTTTTGATATTTCTCTTCCAGACAAAAATAGGATATACAAATTTAACCAAACTCCTATCTATTTACTATACTATATACTAAGCCAATATAGTTTTCCAAAAATAAAATCAAACTCTCTCCTTAATTCTTTTTCCTATGTGGTATTCTACTTGTAAAATTCATTTTCTTCTTCTTCTTTTTTCTACACTTTGCAAAACACCAAAAGTTAAATATATAATAAGTTAAAGAAAAAGCTTTCAAACTTCATTTCATATTCCAACATTCTCCCATTAATTTTTGTATAGTATTTAATGTTAAATCTGACATCAATGAGAGGTAAATCTAATATAACTAGACTTTACCACTTTACCCATAGTCATGAATAACATTTATCATAATAAGATTTTTTCATTCTTGCCTTCGTGCCTAACACAGATATGACCCTTGTGAAAAATGAAGAAAATGAAATAAAATTATACTCCTACAAAAAGGCTCGTGGAAAGTACGCCAAAGTCCAAATTCGCATACTGGTAGAAGTTGCATCGTGTAAGCAATCCCAATCCAATTTTGTCACATCGCGTGTACAACGTCAAAAACAAGGATCTGTATAGAAACTTCTTCTTGTCTCTCTCTCTCTCTCCCTCTCTAAAATTTTCTCTCTATCTCTCTCTAAAACGTACACTGGTTTGGTCGGTGTGGAGGGAGGGAGGGAATATGCCATTCGTTGGTTCTTTGAAGACATTCCCAGATGCTGGGTCGGTTTGATAATTACCCATTTTATATGCGATTTCGCTGCTTCATTCTCTCTCCTCCTTCCTTCTCTGTCCAGGTTTTCCTCTCTCTTTTAAACTTTTATTTCGCTTTCTCTCTTTTTCTAAAGCTGTGTTCTCTCTCTCTCTCTCTCTCTCTCTCTCTCTCTCAGATTTTGATGCCCTGTGGTGGGTTTGTGAGCAATTGGTTCTTGTTTGATTTGGGTGCAATGGGTGTTAATTTGTTGGACAAGCATTTTATTATGTTCCTGTGTAAAGCCCAACTTTTTCTTTTGGTTGCTTTAGTTAATAATTCTTTAAGCAAGCCCTAATATTTGTGAAGATAAATTATGGGTTTCGCAAGCCATGGGTTTCTTCCCTTTCTTCTTTAACCCTAATTTGTTCAGACGCAACGTGGGTCTAAAATGCA